>CM031239.1:488635126-488729968 GCA_018340775.1 Taxus wallichiana var. yunnanensis
ACATTTTAGTACAACTTCATATCCATTTTGACACTTGGAAATTATAGCCAAATTGACATGTTCCTTTTCAAAATGTACATACCAACAATTCTTTAAAAACATTATGTATCATTATTCTAAGGTAATACACATATTAGCAAGATGAATATAACTTTTCAATTACAACTCATTAAAAACATCATATCAAATCTTGAATTCCTCTTGATCGTGAGTACTTGCAAACAATACGTGGATCACTCTTAGGACTTGTATGGAAATCCCCTACACTCAAGCATAAAATCCATGCATCCATCATTTCAAGAAACTGAAATAGAAAGCAGAGAGGTCATTTATTCACACATTCAAACTTCCAAATTTTGTTGAATTTTTCTAAAGAGAAGAGTAAGGAAGAGAGAGAAATTCTAGAATTCATTCTCTTTTCTATTCACCATATCATAACCACATACATCTTATATCTAATTTTCATTTCATTTCAAACCCATATACATTTTCAACCCATTTACATTTTCAAAACCATACAAAAATTCATATATATTTATAGAGACATAAATGTAAAGAGAGAGAAGGCGTAAAATTGTGTACACTAAATCACGCACTTTGGGTACATTTCTAGGTCCTAATCACATACTACTATTCATATGATTCCTAAGTGAGAAAACTAGCAATTAACAATTGTATTTGGCCTTTTTTTGTCTTTGTTCATGTCTTCTTCTTGGCCTCTTACACCCTACAACCCAATTGATGCTTCATTGTTTCATCTTTTATCACTATAGACACTAGTGCCTAGTGAGGATGTCAAGGCCAAGGATATCTCATCATTATGGGCGTCCTCTACCTCTTTTTTATCTTGCTCACCTCTTTTGGGTATCTTTTATCTTTTGAGAATCTTGTTTTTAATGGGTTATCCTTTTAGTTGTTAATTGAAAAATTCAACCAAGGGAATCATATAAATATAAAGTTATGTCATGGTACTAATGGTCCAAGCTCTAAGTATATACTACTATCACTTAAGGTTGCATCCAAGGCCATTTAAAGAGCATCCAAGCATCCATCTAGCTATAATTCAAGGGAAGAGGGACTGCATTTTTGCATACACTTCATAGGAGGGAAAAAAATTGCATCCACACATCTACTTACATTTCTACATCTAGCTATTTCTCTCTATTCAAGTGCATCTTTTACAAGAAATTCTTATGGCACGATTTACCACATGTATACAAAACTACACGGAGTCTTAGATGTAGTGCTGGAGAGCTTGGTCGTAAGTTCTCTCTATCAAGTGACCTCTCGGGGTCAATTTGAATCCCCATTTACATCTTTTTATTTTTAGGATTTGATGTGTTTTGTGGTTTTTTATTTTCTTTCTCTTTGAAAGTTATAGGTGAATTATGAGAATATAATGTGACATACATATGATCAACAAAGAAGTTTGGAAAACATCACGCGACATAGTGAAAATTAGTTTTTGAGGTTTTTAGAGTCACGGGTGCCTAAAAGAGGTCTGCAGCACTCTTGCATTCCATTCCGTAGATCCGACAATCAAACAACTTTTTGAGTTCATTTGCAAAAATTTCCTCCTTATTTTTATCAATTATCTAATTCGATAAAACTCAAGATCAATTACAAAAATCAACTAAGCATTCTTTTTCTTGTCTTGTAGTTAGGTTTTCAATTTCCATTTTCTTATTGCTTAGGTTAGATATGTACTTTATTGTTTATCATTACGTTGTGACTTTGTAATTAGGATTTAGCAAATTCCTATATTTGTTAAATCATTTGGTGAACCCGTCTCATTCAAACACTTTTGGGTCCTCATTTCATCACTTCTTGCATCTTTCTTAGGATCCTATCATCATGGAGATTTCTATTCATGATTTATTTCTAGCCAATCCTCAAGTGTCAAACTATAATCATTACTTTCATATAATGCTCGCATTCCTTATACTATTCATCTTGACATAGTTTATAAGATATTTGTAGATGCATTCTCTCAACACTTTACTTTTATATCTACTATAGTGAACAATATTTATTTTCATGACAATGACTACCCCTACATATACAAGTATGCATCAATAACTTGGGGTGTTAAGAGAATATTAGTCGATCATGGATCTGATCTCAATCTTTGTCCTTTAACATTCATTTATAATATAGGCATTTTCTTATCTAATCATAATCCCACATGTTTCTCTTTATTAGCCTATGATTCGACGATGAGTCCATGCATAGGCATTATTAATTTACCCATCACAGCTTGACCCAAAATTATTTCCACACTATTCTTTTCCATTGATAACTCGAGTTCGATATTATCTTATTCGTAGGCCATGGCTTCAAAAATGCAAGAAGTTCCTCTCAGTTCACCTATGTGTTAAATTCTTACGTTAGGGCCTTCAACATATATTTTCCACTTATAGTAACTCCATTACAATATTTCCACCTATACCCAACTACTCCATTTTGTAATACCCACGAAAATGACATTCCAAGAACACATTAAATCTTATACAATTATCTTGAAAGTTGTGACAATTTAAATTTTTTAAAGTTATAAGGTTGTAAGGGTGTCAAACCCTAGTGTACGTTAAATTAATTTTTACCAACAACTACTACATTACAAAGGATGGACCAGGTCTAAGTTAAATGATTAAATATTCTTAATTTATCTCTAAGGTCAAATTAATTACAAACAACTAGGAAGGTGCCATAAATTGATTTACTTGGTTAAATGTTTTTCTCTCCTTAATTAACATTCAAACCCATACTTAATAAACCTTATACTTAGTTACTTTAGTTCCATTATCTTAATAGCTTTAATGTCCATTTCATTAATTTCTAAAACATACTAGGAACTAAATAAATGACTTTGCACACAAGGGTATTTAAATGGCCCCATTCACCCATTTACACATACCTTTAAATTTATTTAAAACACCCATAATATTCATTCCTACCAAACAATTGTAGGGTTGATCCTCAACCCTTGGATCAATTCAATTGTGGCCACTAGATCTTAGGGTTCCATACTAACCCTAAATATCCTTATGAATTCTTATTAAATCCTTTTCTTTACCCTAGTCTCCTCATTTGGTCTATTTTCTTTTGTTTAATTTGCAGGTTGGAGAAATGGAAGCCATGGGAGTAAAGAAAGGAAGAACCATGGAGGAATTTACAAAATCAAGCTTAGTTTAGTATACATTATGGATTTGTTGATATAATGCCATTCATTCGAAGATTGTGGAGGTTTCCACGTGCAAATATGGTTTTGTTATAAATTTAATTCCATTTTTAGTTTCCTACATGGGAAAAACCCTACTTTGTTTTTAATCCAAGAGATTGAATGTTTTTAAATACCCCTTTGAGGATTTACAAGTTTAGAAAAATGAAATTATTCCTTTATTTCTTGTTGGAGGTTTCCTCTTTAATTTTACAGGCTTAAATTTTTAGTTTGACCAAGTTAAAAATTCCACAGGAGTGGATTTGTATTTTTCTAGCATTAGTGTGGAACCTCGCCCAAAGCGGCCGTCAGCTCCCGCAACCGCCACCCTACCTAGGTGATGATTCACGGCGCCACCTTACCTAAGCGGAGGTTCGAGACCACCGCTCTACACATAAGGTGACGGTCTTGTTCTTAAAAATAGAACATTCAAATCCGATATTTTCCCATAAATAAATTTACAAGAGTGTTCTATAAACCATCCTTCTTCGAATGTATATTCCTAAAGTTTCCAATTGATTCCATACTTAAAATTCTAAATCTAAGGATTTTCTATTTCCATAGTCACAAGAAGACAACTACAAGAAAATTTTCATTTTCTTTCAACAAATTTTCTTTCAAGTTCAAAAGTATAAATAGAACTAAATCTACTTCTAATGTTATTGTTTTTTTCCTTACAACAAAATGCAATATTTCCACATAATAATTTACTTAAATTTTATTGCATCTTCCCATATCCACTACAACAATTATTCAAATAACTACTAACAAATTGGTTCAAAATTCAAGTTTTCCATGCATACACTATTAGTATTTTACAACTTCTATGTTATTTCTTTCCTTTTTACAATAATGCAACTTCAACAATGATAATGAACTTTCTTTTCCTTGAGCATAGCTCATTTCTTTCAATGCAAATAACTTACTTTCTCACAATACAATACAACTAAACTTTTAAACATGATTTCCATTTTGATTCATTCCTTTACATACTACAATTTGAGGAGAAAGGAAATTATACACTTCCTCAATGAACTTCCTTCAAAATAATAATACAACTTGGTAAATGAAACTTATAATGCAACATTTTTTAAAAAAATACAATACTACAAGTCTTCCACCTTAAGTGGGAATAACAAGAAGGTTTTCTCACAAGGAAGGATTTCTTTTGGACATCAACAAATGCTCCAAGTTTCACATCACCAAAAAGAGCTCCACCATGTCTTCACTTGATCACAACAACACAAAATGGGGGAGAGGCAACACTCTCCACCCAACCAATAATCCAATGAGGAGAAGAATTTATCCTCCTCATTTTCCTCGAGACCCAACCACAATACAATAAAATATGGATCCAACTCATGGAAACTATTACAAGCTTCCACATCATAATACAAATATTTCACAACCATTTCAAAACACAATCAACACCAAATACAATTTCAAGAAGGAATTTAAAAATAAATAAGGCTTGAAAATGCAAAGCCAATGGAGCAAGGATCTATGGGGAGATCACTTATGCCTCCCAATGGAATTAGGTTCCCACCTTAAAACCATCTAATATACATTTAAAAACCCCTACAAAAATCTTATGCCTCCCTCAAAATCCTCTTATGCCTCCCACATTCTCTTATGCCTCCCTACAATCTCTTATGTCTCCCTCATAAAACCAAGTAAGAAATGCAAGCATTTTCTTGTCCAAGGTGGGGCACCCAACCCAACTCCCTCCCAAAACATGAAATAAACTCTTATGCCTCCCTACATATAAGATCCCCATAGCCTTCTCCTACACCACACTTAGGAAATCTACCCAAGAACCCAACAAGCATACCAAAACACTCAATAACATACACATATACACAAATAAAAGAAAACAATTAAACAAGAGTGTAGCTCCTACCTTTCCATGGTAGAGATTGATCCAAGAGTCACACACTAAGCTCCTTCAAGCCCAATCCAACACCAACAAGCTCCCAAAAATCCAAAAGAACTCCAAAATCCTCCAACTCCAAAATACAAGAGCACAAATAAAATGAAGTAACCCCCAAACAAACAAAAGAACTTGCATAAATAGAAAAGGGAGAGAGGAGGGTGAGGTGGCTCCATGTAGGATGCCACATCACTTATCCTCAACTCCACATCACAAGTCAAACCTCAACCCTAATGCATAATAAATTGGTGGTTGAGAGGAATGACAAACCTCTTACACACACAATCATCAACCCACACCCCCTAAAGAAAAACTTTAAAATCTATGTAAGAAAAGTGCAATAAATGCCACTTTTTCTTACAAAATAGTTAATGGGGTCTATGTTTGACCCCCAATCCATAGGTATGGTTGGTATAAGAAATTAAGAGGTGTGGGACAAGCTTAGCTTGTCCCACAAGCCTCAAAAAATGGCCCTTAAGCCCAAATCCGAATTTCCAAGGTAAGGTAGAGTGTACAACACTCAAAGTTACTTACACTCAACTACATATTCCAAAATCCCAAAAACTCTAATAAAAAAACTTCATTTGTCACATCCCCATATAGCTTAATAACATGATTAAATTATTAAATGAATCACATTAATCAACAAGGGTTAAATAAATTACATCAAAAATAAACCACATACTCTACAATAATTAAATTAAAAGGGAAAAAGTGCACACAAGCCCATGGTCACAATTGGAGGTCATCCCCCATGGGAACCCCTAAAAAAATTAAAACACACAAACCACAACCTAACACAAGTTTCCATGGTGACCTTAGTTGTATCCATTTAGTATTCCGCGTGGTTGGTCTCAATCCCCCTTTTGATTGTTGTGATATAATTACCTGCAAGACACACGATACCTCCTTTGGCCTTACGGCCACATCAAAACATCAAGGATAAAACATATGCATATCAATCAATAACCATCCGCATATAGTTAATTCATCATCTAGACTAACAATGCTATCATTTGTCTAAAATTTCAACAACATCTCAATTCTATCTTTTATCAATTTCAACAAGATCACAAAATTAGTTCAAAAGCTAAATCCTACTCAATACGATGAGAATTTTGAATGTCAGTAATACATATATCAACAACACATCATCATCATCAAATATAATATGTTTCTCTATCTATCTAAGAATCCACACAATCATACTATGAATCACAATCCATCAAAATTATAATATATCTATCATCTAACATCATGCTAAACCAAAATGATACAATAATATCCAGGTCTAAAGTCAACAATAATCAAAATCAACATATAATAAGTGTCAAAGAGGAGTGGGCACTCTTTGCATTACCTATTTTTAATTATTATTCTATGCATCATGTTATTTATTCATGACCCACCGACTCTCAGATAACTTGCCTCCACTCAAAGAAACCATTTATGCATTAGACTCCATTTCATCTGCTTCATTATAACCCGCTCCTTCTACTAATTCTATGGTGTTTTATTAGGGGTATTTCCATACATTGGACGTCATACCACATATCTCATCTTCTCAAAAGTAGTGTGCATCTGTGATTCCCCCTTTCACATGCATTATTTTCATGAATAAATCTTATTGGTATCACATTCCATTCGATATGACTTTCTATAACACTATTATTTCACATGATGGATGGACTGCGGCTTGTTTACACTCGTTGATGTTCTTACCTCGCCTTATTTAACACATCTCTATCATGGATCTATCCTTATTGTTGCTTCTTATAGTCTTCATGTTTTCCATTTATGAATCCTTATTGGATGCACTTCTCGTAATTCTTCGCTTAGTCTTGGGAAGTCTTGGCTTGATTATATTAGCGAAAGTTTATATCCTAATCATATTGAAATTTAAATCCCCATGACATTCATCCATGTTTTTATTTTCAATGATTCATTTCTCGATTACTCACATAATTTAACTCACTTTTATACACATGGTTACCCACTACCATCTTTCATTGATGAAGAGTACACAATTGTCATGTATAATCTACACCGTAATGGCTCCTTAGGTTATCAACCACATACTATTGCTTACAAGGTCTCGATGAATCTCCATTCAAATTTAACCATGACAATGATGATCTTTTAGATGATGTTACATGATTATTCTTCATCATATTACACTTGGGTGCATGAAACTTATCTTCCCTCCCTTCTAGCATTATCATTTGTCTCACATTTCTACTTATCCACTCTACACTTCACATCTAGTAGTTTGCATGCATCTTGATACACTTGTATCATCATTACTGATGATGCACTCTTGTTCTATGGTTCACACTTGACTATTGAGAGCATACTATATCCATGAACCTCACACAATAGACATGACATATTTCACACTCGGTGCATTCACGACACATCTTTCTAGCGTCACACTCTCGCATACCATAGTTCCCTTTGATGCACTCTAGTTACATGGTTCATACTCTATTACCGAGTGTATCAATCTTAAACGAACCTCACCACACTCATTCACATGTCACGTTATATGCTTCATTGATCATATCTTTCTAGTACATACTATGAAACCATTTCTTGATGATGCACTCTTGTTCTATGGTTCATTCTCCACTTTGCTTGAGGGGTATTTAATAAATGAACCTCCTCTTGTGCTCATCCACATTGGCTCGGGGGAACATTTATCCTATCGGACTCACTTTTCATTCCATTCCATTCATACTTACAACATACTACATATCTTGGTTGCACTTACTCTTGTTTTCTTATACTTGCATGTTATACTTTTCTTACTAAGCTAGTCATATATTAAGTATATATTTATCTTTTCTATATACACATGGATGATAAATTTCCTTCTAATTGTGATTGTAGACTTTGCACATATAGTTACATGCAACAAATATGTTTGAAACTACACCTTTTGCTAGTCCCACAACTTCCTAATGACATCTAGTTTTGTACACAAAACAAATGTTATTGTTTCATTTTGTATTGGTTCATATTATTCATATAACATTACTCTATATCGGACCGTACATGATTTTACATAATTTTTATCTTTTTAACATGCTTTAATAGGTGTTTCATGTGTAACATTTGTCTTGTAGGAATTATTTTCCACCATCTATGCCTCGATACTTTTGTCATTTTTCTCTTTTGTGTACCCTTATTTGAAGGATTTTCCCTTTGACTGTGTGTGCACTACGTGATTTTAAAAGGTTCATCCTTGATTGTCTTGCAACATTGTGAGCGATGTACCACATTTGAAACCCACTTTTCACGATCTACATTGTTTTCTTACATATTATATTACACCTTGTTTTATATCTATGTATTTGTATTGTTTGCACTAAAACATGTTTCCAGTCACTTTGTTTGTATGGTCCTTGAGTTCTACAGAGAACATTCCATCCCCCCTGCAGTGTATCAATTTCAAATAAGTGTTTTTCCTCTCCTTTTTGAGGCATCCTCTTAATGACCTCACATGTACTCCACATGAAGGGGGCATATATTGGGTGAATCAGTCACCCCATTCAGTAGTACAAAGTTGTAGTTCGGATATGAACATTACAAGAACAACATAATCTAAAGTTACATAAAGGGCTTATAATCTAACTTTGGTCCTCAAAGACAACACAAACATTAGTGCCGAGCTCAAGAAACTAGCACCTAGCTCCAAACACTAGTGCTGGGAGCTCCTAACCATTTTTAGGAACCTATATCTAGGGGGTAGTTACTTAATCAACATGCATGTTAGCTTGTTTTTTCTATCTATATTGAATCACACCTGGATCGAAATTGAACCAAGACAGATCACACCATTTCCGGTGGTGTATAAATCATTGGGAAGCAATCAAGGTTGGAGAATAACATTAGACATTTCTCCCTAACACTTCTTCTTCCTAGGTGTGAGATCGCCTAAGAAATTCGCACTTGGCATGAGATTTCCCGAAACCTCATTTTTGGTATTAGAATGCCCAAAAACTCATTCTTCTATAAAATTTTCAAGATCCTTTCTATCCTTTCCACTCATCATGGATTAGGTGCACATGTTCCTTTTTACATTTTTACTTACTTTTACATAGATATTACATACTTGGATCAAAATTTTCACATGTACACGACTTTGAGTACACTTTTGCTCTTCTCTTTGCAGTCCGTCCTTATGGCAAGTACTTGATAACATCATTGAACACATTAAGTGAAAATGACAATAGGTACAACATAACATAACACATACACTTTCACTCCTAGGGTCACTTCCTCTTCTTTAGCTTCCACGCTTCATTTTTATCACTCCACTATTTTTATTATCTCCTTGGCATAATTTCACCATAAATCTATGTAGTTATACGGTACCATCAACTCTTTTCTACTTTATTTTATTGAGTATTCACTAAATAACATAAAGCGGGGAAATTTAGACACTAAATCATGCACTTTAAGTACAATTCTAGGTCTTAATCACATACTACTATTCATATGAATCTTAAGAGATAAAACTACCAATTATATATCTTCTTACTACCCCAAGCGCACTAGCTTATCACCCATTATGCATTGGTTGCTCACCGAGGCACACAGACCACCGAGCCCCTCCTTTATGTGAGATTCGTGAGAATGTTCCACCATTAATGGAGGATGGGTTACAGGAACAAAAATATATGCATTCACTCAAAAATAGAAAGTACAGATACCAGATCCAGGCACAAATGTACCATCAATGGAAATAAACATTGTAATAAGCATAAAGAAACTAGATCTGATCCATAACAACATGAATAACACAAGGGTTTATACCCATAAACAAGGATATCCAGAATAACACATCATATATTGATTTATAAACATTTACAGTAGCCTCATTACATCACAAGGGTCATACAAAACTGAATATATCAAGAAATACCATCTCAAAACCCTACAAGATACTCTGTGTAGAGAGTTCTTAACTATACCCTCCTAGTTCCTATGCATCTCTCTACTAAGTTTCTTCATCCCCTTTATTTCAGATCCAAATGCATCCTTATATAGGATACGGGCTTTCCTTACAAATATTCTAGAAGCAAGACAATGTGCCAAATTCCATCATCTATGTCATACTTGAGTGTCTAAGCCATGAAAATTCCAACCAATAATAACAACCTCCACTCTCCAGCCCATAACCATAATGATTCCTATCCTGGAATATTCTCTCTCATGGAATATTATTTTCTTGAGTCTCAAGTCTCCATGTAACAACCTTATCCACTCATCATTATGCCTATCCACATCTTCATGTGTTTTCCATGTGATGTCATAACACAAAATATGGCTAAGTCCTTAAACCCTTGTTTTGCTTGATTGCACGCCCTAGTTACGACTCAAACCCTTTTCCTTGAGCGCTTTCCTTTGAGCACCTTCCTCTTGTACTACCTTCCAAACACGTTGACCTTATACTTTGGGACTTAGTCAATTTAGGGCCCAACATTACCCCACACTACACGTGTTATCCGTCCCTAGAAACACTCTGCTCTTTCACCAAAGAATAAAGAATAGGAGAAATGAAATAATCTGTAATTGAATAAAGAATGGAAGAATAGAAGGATCCTGCTATTGTTGATGAGGAGTGGGAAGTCTCTCTTCATGGATGCTTCAATTTTATCCCAAAGCATCTACCTCACCCTATGCATGTTGAAGTAAATCACCCACCAATGTGCTAACTTCATCAAAACTTAGCTCATCTCCTTAGAATTTAGTGAATCTATGATTTTTCCATCTACTTTCTATGGTCACCCACCACGTCCATCCCTGTGAGTGAGTTGAGCATACAATTCAAATTCACTTCTTTTTAATAGAAACTCTCAATGTTTTGATCATCTATGATTTTTCTCAATTTCTGCCAAGATATTTGTTATCACCGAATCACAGCACCCTTGTGTTTATACAAGTGCATATACTTGAACTCACGGTGTGATTGGATAACATGGGTACTATCTCCAAGTTGTGGGACTTGCTACTTGAGATAGACCTCCAGAGAAAGTTGGTCCTTGCTCCTAAACTACCTGCCACAATCTACTCTAATGCAGGGGAAACTAACTATTCTAATATAAATTTCCAAGGGACCAGGGAGAGAGAATGCATAAAATGAAAGCCTACACTAAAGCGGTGATACACCAGAAAAGGAGGGTGTGAGAGTAGTCTCCAAATGTGTGAAATATAGAGGCAAAGTGCACACTAGAAGAGGTGATGACAGTTCTCCATAATCTAGCAAAATGCATTCACAACAATATTCCAAGCATACATAATGATAATGAATCCCTGCAAGAACATAATAATAGACACAATATTCTTGTAAATAAGGTTAAAGGGGCAAGAAGAATGCAAGAAAACACAGCAGGGGAAGATACATCCACAAACTTGTATTTTATTGCTTCCTGGTATGCACAGTTCAATCTATTACAAGATAAGGGCCTGGATCACCATGCAAGGAGTCCACAACAAGGGCCTGTAACACATTGGCTTCACAAAGAAATTTTGGTAGAGCTTTGCTACAAAACTACCTCTCCCTTTACAATGAGCCCAACACTCCAATTTATAGAAAAATGAGAAGGAAAAGAGAAGGGAAAATGGAAATCCCGAAATCTATCCTTCAACCACCTATAAGAGGCATTAAATGGAGTAAAATGATTATATATTACTTTTAAAAGGCTCCCCATACTGTCCTAGGTGCTGCAGCAGAGAAAGAATGATGACCATGCCTCTTAATTGCACTCCCAACCACCAAATGAAACACTGTTATGAACTCGGCCACGTTTTATAAAAAATATCCATCAATATCTCACACCAAATCTGAAATTTCTTGATTGTTGTGCATTGGGATTGGAGCCATGATTCCAACGGTACCAATTTTGTGCGATTTTGTTGAGAAATGCAAAAGTTATGGCCTTTTGAGTGCGGGTAGCTATTTGGGATCGCGGGAGCGTTTTACGTCATTTGTGACGGGAATGAGCATTAACTGACTGGAGCCGAATATGTTTCTTTTATTTAAATATATCTACCCTCATTAAAAATAAGAAATATAGTTTTTTTGGTGTAGAGGACGTCGTGCTCATTCCAGAAAGTCTAATTTTGTGAAAATCGGAGCTTGAGTCAAAAGTTATGGCCGTTTGAAGTTTCACGGGTCAAACGTTGACTTTTCTTCTTTGCCTTCGGCCGCTTCGGCTTTTCACGCCCCAGCGTCTGCGCGTACTTTTTTCCCAGCTGTCCCGGATGAAAATCTCCTACCTCGGCCGATTTGGGCTTCCTTGTCCCTCTTTGCGGTGAAGACACGTGGCGAGATTCCATTCGCTCTCGGCTCTTTCGACTTTTCGCATCCTCCGCGCACTTTTGTCCCAGCTTGTCTCCCGGGCTGCACGGGACAAATTTCTCCAAACCACCTAAAATGGGTGACTTGTGCCAAACCGGCCGATCCACGTCTTTCGCGTACCTTTGTCCCAACTGTCCCAACTGTGCGAAAACAACACTTAGTCAATTTTTTCCACTTTTCGGCCGGTTCGCCTTTTCGCGTCCCGCGTGTCGATGTCCCGGATGCCCCTTTGCTCTGCAGACTGCCTGGCGGCCTTTCGGCCGATTCGCGCCCAGATGTCCCTCATGTCCCGACTGTTGCGAGGACTAGGACTTAGCCATTTTTCATGATTTTTCCTGGCCCAAGCTTGTTTTTTGCAACTTTTTCACATTTTTAAAACTTGTTGGGTTTTCCTCTTGGACAGGAGAGTTAGAAAGAAGCCGAGGGGACCCCAGAAACATGATTTTTGCCTTGAATCAATATAATTGCTTGGGACTAAAGAATTTGATGCATGTTATCAAAATTACCTTGAGGGGTGAATTTTGGATAACAATATTATTTCACTTCACCCTATTTCCCTTATTGTTATCTTGAAAATTCTTCAGATCTACCTCGTGGCTATCAACCAATATGCTTGCTACTCTATCTTTGTCGCAATAGTTTTCATAAACAACTTAGGTCATTTGTGTCACGATCTTCACTGAGGCAAGGAGCTCAGTACCAAGTTATTGTCTCCCCAATATTTAAATTTTCTTCTTCCTTCTGGTGCACCATCACCTCTTCTGTCGACTCTAATGCAAGTGGTTTCCTCTCCATGGTGAGTATGTGTGTCAATTCTTCCAAGAAGTGCATGGTTGACTCGTACTTCTACTTAGGAGGGGCCAAGTCTAGGTGCTTTAAGATAATGGAATTTGAAATAACCTCTACCTTCTTGTAGAATTTTCACACCTTTTCCTTTTCATCCCTCAACTCACACCTTAATTATGCATTGATCAATTCCTTCTATTTTATCTCCATGTCCCTCTCAATGATCTCCTCATTCTTTTTCTCAAGCTCATCCTCCAAGACTCTTATTCTATCATTTCTGTTGAAAAGTATTACTTCCACCTCCACTGACACTTTTTTGAGTGCATTACAGATCTTCTCATTAGATAGCCATTGGGAATCTATAATAGGATTCACCCCTTTAGTGTCCAGTATCTCCATCAATGCATCCTTATTAACCTTGAACTTGGGCTCATCAACATGGGACTCAAAATCCCAGGATAACATTTTCCTTGTGCATGGGTACACACTCTTTTCATAAAAATATGACCAATAGAGGATTTATTTTGTGGGCATTGTGCTTTGGAAGCACATGCACAATAACTTGTTTGGATCATTAATATAAGTCATGGTGTGCTCTGTGCCACTACTATGCCATTTCACACTGTGCACACTACCTTGAGGACACTTACTACCAAGCTGGGATCTATGCCCATACTTTCATACTCTTTCCCTACACTCACACTCTCCTCTATCTCCTTGAGAAATTTGTCAACACTATGCTCCACCTCGTGCTCTACTAACTGTTGTATAATACCCACCACCTCCTTCTCTATTGTGTCACCTATCGATTCTCTCAGTCGGGGTTGACATCTTTTGAGCATGCATGTCTACTTCCTCACTTCCTCCTTTGTTATGGGTGCCCTCCTCATACTCATTCTTCTCTTCATCCCTTTCTTCATCGGACTCATGTACATCATACATAGGAGGATTTTGAGCTTCCTCATGCTCCTCATTTTATTCCTTAGTCTCGTGGCCTTGCATGGTCTTTGTATCCTTCGAGTTCGAACCTTGCACCTCCATTTTCTTCTTCTTTAATGGTGACTCCTATAACACAGGGGACTTCTCTTTCTCATGAAAATCTTCCCTCTCAAGTGAATCCTTCGTGGTGGACTTCTACCTACATGTGTAAGTGCTCATGCCTACACCCGATTCCTATTCTCCCATAAATGAATCGTATGCGCACTTGATGCATTTTCTATAGGATTCTCCTCTCATTCCCTTTTCTTTATTACCACTTTCTTTCTTTCGGTGGGTTCCTATAGGACGGAAACATCATCCTCGGTTTATGCACTATTTTTTTACTTGGTCATGAGGTGTATATACAACCTTGTTATTGTCTTCCCCATAATAGGTAGTGACACAAGTTTCAACATGTGTATGTCATGAGAGACATAATTCTTTACATAAGCGCACTTCTTGGGGTATATCAAAGTTTGGTAAAGCATGTGGTACTCTTGGTCTACCTCACTTAGATCAAATCTAAGCTTCTTGGCCTCCTTAAACCTATTGACCATGCTTTGAAAGTATTGTGTTGTGAAGGAGAAGGGTAATTTACACCAAGGACTCTTGGTTTCATTTGTCAAAGTAAACCTTCTAATACAAAAGTGTTGGTATATGGTGAACTCATCTTCTCCATCCACCTATCCCTGGAAAATGTTCAAGGATTCTCCATTCTTCTCTGAATGCATCATGTATCCATTTGTACCATTTATCCAAGTGTGCCTTATGAGAAGCCATCATTGTGTCACAAGTGTAGGCTTCAAATATTTTAGTAGGGGAGGGGTCCTCATCCAGGTACTCCTAAACATATTTATCCAGCCCATCGGGCACTCCAATTTTTGAAAACACAATGGTGAGAAGGATGTTACCATACATAATCTTGTCTCCCTCGTGCATGGCTTCTATGATGTCCTCTTTAATAAAGGTTGAGAGGTTATTGACATTTCCTCCTAAATCTTATGGCAAACATTCAACCACATCTTATTTATTTGTGTCCACCTCTCTTATCAATTCAAATTTGGGACCGGACACACACAAATCTTCATAAAAAAATTAGTCATCGATTTGATATCAAAGTAGTGATAACCCTTCTTAGACTAATATGTCATGGTTGTCTTCTTGATAGTATCCTTTTCGCATAACAAATAATCCAACGAATCTCCTTCGCAGACAAGGCTAGTGTACACGGAGATGAGTTTAATGGTCAAGCACATTATCCTACCGGAATATATAAATAGTCCTCATCAACGCACGACATCAATCACTGGTATAACCTTTCAAGATTTCTGAAATAAGGAAACTCGTAGAGAGTTACAACATTATGTCCTTCTCCATCTTGTTCTTCACCTTGTCATCATACATGGGCTTTCCATCTTGTGTCCTCCTTCCCATGGGATAAATTAACTCTAATGTCATTTCCTTTTTAGTGGTGCTCGTATGATGGTTATAGTCGCTCACAACCATCTTGTGTATGTGAGACACCCATTCCTTCCCTAACAACATGCCATCTAGGTACTGCATCTTTTCGTACCACTCTTCATTAAAATTGGTCAAAACAGCTAGTTTTCCTTTGCCATTGTTTGGTGAAGTGTTCACTCCCTTCCTTGGTTCCATTTCTCTTCTCCTTGGACCTCTACAATTCCTTCCTGAGTGTCTACTTTAACCACTACTCAAACCCTCAACTCTACTCCTATGAAATCTCCTTGAAAACCCATGCCCTAGCTTTGTAACCCTAACTTAGAGCACCCTTTTTCAACAAGGAAGAGTAATCACTCACGAAATCCACTAAACAAGATCCTATGTATATGATTATGTAATATTATCCCAAAAAGTTCAAAAATAAGTTGAATTCTCAACTTTGCACACAACTTTTCACAAATAAATTTTAATTCACAAGAATGCCTTAGATTGCAAGATCTCTTCAATATCACATGCTAGATGAGAAAAATAGCTTGCCCGACCTTCTATTTATCCATGCCACCTACCACTATACCTCCACATTAAAGTCATATTTTTCTTCCGTTATCCCATGCACATTTTATCTAGAAATTTTCCTCTATTCGCAAAACCAACACGAAACTCTCACAACCTTACGGCACACAAAAACATTATTGAGAATATATCCTTGTGCGTGCTTAAAGTGCCAAAGCCAATCTTTGTTTATGTCCTAATTCTAGTTCTTGACACTACCTACCTCATGTTGTTCTACACTTTTTACCCTTGTACGTGGTTTTCTCAAATCCTTTTGACACCATTCTTCCACCATGAACACTTCTTCTACGCACCTTCCTCCATCCTACGTGCCTTTGACTTTACAACTACAACCACCAACCAACATTACTCCCAACACTTATTGCATTCTTATCGAAGTTCTCCTTTACATTCCACCCCACACTAAATAGATGTGTAGTCCTCTACACATAAAAACCCTTTGAGATAGTAAGTGGCTACTAGTGCACAAGCGTACCCATAAAAAAACAAACCAAAAGACAAATATAAATAACAACGAAGGAAACACATGAAAGGGAAATTACATTAAGGGAAATCCTAAGCTAACTGGAAATACTGCCTTATTTACAAACACAAAGAAGACTTATTTATAACAGGATTTAGCTTACTCCCATTCAAATAACCTAACAAGCATGTGTTCCATCCAGCATTTAGTAAGTGGCAAGCACTAAAATCAAGTATATAGGATATAATATACGGGCCCAACCAATGGACTTTGAATTTCCCAGGATGGTATAGAAACTTAGAATCATAAAGTAGAACCATCTGCCCAACCTCAAACTTCTTATTCTTGATGTGTCTATCATGTCATGCCTTCTTCCTGTATTTTTCTATTTTTGAATCCATCATGCTATTGTACATCTTTCATCCAACTGCATTAGCTTTTTGATCCTTTCTTCATGTGCTTGTTCATCAGCTAAACCTCTTATGTGTGTAATACATACCAATGGTATCATGAACTCAACAAGTAACTTAACCTCTATGATTAACAGCAATTGAAAAGATGTGTTCTTATTTAGTCTTTTATAAGTAGTCGATATGACCATAACACGATAAAAACTCTATCATCATCGAGTAATGTCTTCCAACATCATAAATCTTGGTCAACATATGACTCAATTTTTTCTAAAAGCTTATGATGTCCAATTATATTTGGATGATAATGGGTAGCCTTGTGATGGGCCACCATGAATTCTTCTAAAAATATTCTAACTATCTCATTTAGGAAATGAGTACCTCTATCACTTGTTAAACTCGGTCATCATCCATACTGTGATGATATTATCCCACAAGAATCTAGTTATTCTTACCACCATGTAATCCTTCATAGGCACCACTTTTTCCCACTATGTAAGATAGTCTATGCATGTAATGATATAGCACAAACCCTTCCTTCGTGCAACTAGAGAAATAGGGCCCAAAAATTCAATTTCCCACTTATCGAACAGCTCTACATTAGTGATATCCCTTAATGGCATTTCATGTCTTTTCCCTTATTTACCAAGGTGCTGGAAATGGTCATAGGCCTTGCAATACTCAGTATAATCCCTATAAATTGTTTCCCATGAAAGGCAAGCTAAAAGGATCTTACACAAGGTCACATTCCCCGCATAGTGTCCTCCTGGAATTCCACCTTAAGCCTCTTCTATGATTGCGATGACGCTCATGTTCTAGTATACATGCAGAATAAAACCTCATCATGACCTAACTTGTATATGTCTCCACCAATTAACATATACGGTGCAATGAGTATGGATACCTACTTCCTCTCTAACACGTTCATCCCTCTAGCGTTATACCTATTCTTAGGAACAAAGAAGTGTCTTCCAAGTATGAGGACACACACTATAGCTGAACAACTATGCATACCGCATTATATCGTCAATGCTCTGTGCATCCTCACCTGAAGTAATCATTGAAAAATGATCATGTCCCAAATTACTTTTCCCTTATTTCACTATGACCTTAAACTCAAACTACTAAAATAATAGTATCCAACAACATATGCACCCTTGCAAAACAAGCTTGTTCACCAAGTACTTTAATATCATGTGGTCTGTGTAGAAAATAAAAGGAGTTACTAGCAAATACTTCCTAATTTGTGCAAGCATGTAGATCATCGATAATTCCTCACTCTTTGTGGTGGTGTAATTTTTTTCTACAGGGTTAGCTTCCTACTAGCAAAACACAATTGATCATTAACAATCCCCTTACCAAGGTTGTGCTAAGACTACCCCAATCGCCATACTTGAAGCATCAACATGCACATGGAACAACTTATCCCAAAAGGAAAAGAAAAATGGGTGTGGTAGTCTTTTTCCCTTCAACATGTTAAAAGCTATCTATTGTGACGCATCCCAATGAAACCTCCCTTAGGCTTCAAAAACTCCTCCAATGGCATGGAAATCTTGGCATGGCCCTTAATGAATTTATGGTAGTATTAAATATGCCCTAGAAATTTTTGTAAAACGTTTTTATTGGTAGGCTCCTCCAACCCCAAAATAACAATAATCTTGGTAGGATCTACCAATAAGCCCTCTTTGCATATGATATGACCTAACAAAGTGCCAAATGGAGTAGCAAAGACACATTTCTTGATGTTGAGGGAGATACTTAGCTTCCTGCACCTCTCAAACATCAACCTCAGATTGTCACAGTGGTCCTTTACTAATCAAAGCTGTCTATTCATCTAGATAGACTTGAAACTTTTGAATGAAGTATTAAAAAGCATGTACTATGATGCGCAAGAACATAACAAGAACATTCTTCATCCCAAAGGGCATAATGGAATAGGAAAATATTCTCCCCTCGGTTATAAAATTTTTCTTGTCCTAGTCTTCCTTTTCAAATCTAACTCGGTGACATTGTGAGAATCCATCTATGAAAGAATAGATCTCCCATCCTACGACACCCTCCAAAATCTCCTCAATAAATGGGGATGCGAAATGATCTATGACACAAAACACATTCAAATCCCTACATTCAACAAAAATCCTCATCCTTTCATCCTTCTTAATACTCGATGACCATTGGGCTCACCCACTTAGTGTTTCACCTGATTCTTAGAGTGTTTCTTTGAATATTGATGAAATAGATAAGGGTAAAAGGGCTAGGAGGAATACCTGTTAAAGCTGGTTGAAGGTTGTTGCGCGTGTATGACTTCTTGATCCACAATTAATCATGAGAGCTTCCTTTTGGCTGGGAGGAACTACCTAAAATGAACAACAAGACCACCAAAAGAGATTAAATAACATATGACAGTGGATTGCCTAGCGTATGCTAGTTCGAAGTGTGATACTCCCTAGAAGGTTGTTAATCCACTATTTAAAACAATTCAATGTTAACAATAAATGAAATCCTACTGTAGTTAAAATGATTTAGGTATCTCATTCGACTACAATAAGAAAATTTGTTCATAACAAGCTAAGCTATGATTGAATCTAAAGGGTAAGGTCTCTATCGAGTTTGGTATTGGTCAAGTCTGGTTTATGGCTATTTTTGGTATTTTGTGGGGAATTTAGGCTCTGTTCTTGGTTTGAGGGTAAAACAAAGAGACCAACATCGAGTCTAGTGTAACCAATGGCGGTTCTAGATGGACCGATAATAGTAATGGGTAAGCGGCATCAGTACAGTTGGGTGACGAAACTTATTAAAATCTTGGTGTTGGGATATATATGAGGCTAAATGAAAATGGAGAGGGTAATGGAAAGGTTTGTGGAGATCTTAGGTATACTCAGAGGTGTTTAACAGTTAGGTATGGGTAATTTAGTGGTGTGGGTGAAGGAATGATCAAAATTACATGAAGGTAAATGGTGGGAGAATGGGAGTGCAAGTAGAAACTGATAATAGAGGTAACAGAGCCTACTAAAATGAAAATGGATGAATGTTGGTTAACAAAATACTTATTGTTATATGAGCTTGATGGCTGGATGGAAATGGCAGTTGATCAGATGGATGGAATTTGATGTGGTGATGGTGCTTCCTGGATGCTTCCGTGAATGCAAATGGCTTTGTGATCACTTCTAATGTTGGTTGTGGATGTTCGGATGCGTGTGCGAATGCTAGTTCTACTTACATGTAGCTTTGGTCTCATCCCCTTACTCTCACGAATGTGCCAACCTTGAAATAAGGTTGTTTTTGGGAATAAATGGTAACCGATGATTGTTCTAGGTCAACCGTGCAATGGTTTAGGGTGACCAAAGTGTCGATTATGGCGGGATTTTCTAGGTTTACTAAAATGGGAAGATCTACTTAATTTCTTGGATCTTGTTCATTTTTCTCTATGGATTAGAATGAAGCTTCCTTTCTAATGGGCGGGAAATTAGTTAGAGGGAATGTAGGATTTGATTTTTAGGGTTTGGGTAGGTCTTAATTAGTTATGGAAACATAATAAGAATAGGTTTGGAGTGAGGTGGCTAGGTGAGGTAGTGGTGTGAGAATTATCTTAATTAGGATATTTAAAATAATAAATATTGTGAGGACATGGATTAATTTAATTAAATTAATATTAGACTAAGGTGAAAGGGGCCATGGTTAGGTGAGTGTGTTCAAGGTGCTTATTTGATGAGGACCGAGGGGAGTATGACCCAATTTTGGTGTCTACATTTTTCCCCTTTTTGTTGCATAGCTTTTATTGGTAAGCGATGTTCACAAAAATAAGATGTGGTTTCCTCATGTGTGGGTGAAGGTGATCCCTCTCAAACCAGGAACTGATGATGAGGTAGAAGGGAAAAATCGGTGAGTGGTTTGATAAAAGGTGAATGTTATGAAAAGGAAGGTGGGCAATAGGGGTAATGGGGTAAAAGGTCCAATCGGGTAATCTAGGTAATGGATCAGGGTCAAAGGTAGTAATAGTCAAATACACGCACATGTATAAACCGCTGTGGCATGGTACCGGGTTGAAGAAGAGCAAGAAAAATCTACATTATCTAAGGTCGATGGGTTTATCTAAACAAGCTTGAGGTGATTCAGTATCTAAGGTATAGGATATGGTTAGGAAACACATGCGAGTCGGAGTGTAGGAATGTTTAGGTATATTTCGGTACACCAAAGGCTAGGTCAAGATAAACGATCATGGGAAAAGGCAAGGTAAGGTCATTAGATCAAACAACATGAGCACATGAGGTCACATGAGGTCAATAGAAATGGTCCAAGTTGAAGTAGCTAGGTCACGACACGTGTAGGGCAGAAGTAGGGATAAAATAATGAGTCCCTAAATGATGAAGAGGGTAGGTGATAAATGAGGAGGTCAGGAGGGTAAAGGGAAATGTCCAAGTCAGGTGTGGGTGAGGTAAAAAGGATTTAGGTCAGAAAATTAGGGGTAATGGGTAGTAATAAGACTAAGTAGGATAACCGACAATGGTTATAATGAACCGATGTTAGTCGTCATGGACCGACCACGGTAGGTTAGGGCATAGGACTGATGTCGGTAAAGGTAAAATAGTCGGTGGTCAAGTCGGGTAGGCTATAAAAAGAAAAATTGCTATGTTTTTAAAATCATTTGTCATTTACCAAATTGGAGAAAATGACAAGAGAGAGATAAAGAGGTGGAAAGTGACCAAACGACATGGAGAGCTGAGTTGTGAGCCGTAGAGTGAGTGATCATTGGTCGATAGGCGAAGGATTTGATTGGGGGATTGATTGGATTTGATTGAGCGGTGAGAAATTAGTGATGGTAGAGGCAGGAGAGGGATTGGGTGGACCTATGCACCAGTGGCCTGAGGTGCCACCACATAGACATCGGATGTGATGAGGTAAGAACCTATTCTAATTGTTTGATTGTTTGTGAGTAGGTGGAGGGTAGGAATTAGGTAGGAGGGAAAATGGGGTTTGTTTTGGGGGGAAACTTTTAAAATTTGAATTTGGGGTTTAATGAGAAAAGGGGAACAAGGGAGGGTAGATTTAGGTAAGTAAGGGGTGGGAATAGGTAATTGGGTAGGTATTGGTAGGGGAAATGGGTAGAAAGGAGGAATGTGGGAGAAAAGGGTAGGGCGTCGCCATTTTTTTCACCGCGATAGTGACCGATGTCTATTTTCTCTTAGCCAGCATTGGTAAGTAATGACCGTTATCGGTCATCGATGTGACGAATGATGTCGATTACCGTTGGATCGTGGTTAGTTGATGCGACCAGACGGGCGGTCGATGAGCTAAAGAGCCAAGCCCACAAAGAGCTAAAATGGATGGTTTACGAGCAGATAGGTAGGGGTAGGGAGAGTTATGGGTATGGGTAGGTGAGTGAATAAGGAATATTGGTGAGAGGGGCACAATGAAAATAGGTGAGGGTCTAAGGCATGGGTAGATAGGAAAAATGAAAATAGGTGAGGGTATGAGATAGGAAAAATTAAAATAGGTGAGGGTCCAAGCCGTGGGTAGATAGGTGGTGCTGATTTAGGGCATAGATATAGGTGAAAGGTTGATTCAGTTAGGGTAAGTAGTATAGAGTGGGTGCAAGGTTGCATGTAGGTGTGATCAAGTTTGATTGATATGATTGGTTATATGCAGGCTAGGGACCAAGCATGGATGAGGATAGAGTACCTCCCTTACTCATGGAGATATAGGGGGAGATGACACATGAGGAGTGGATCCATGTTGTAGATGTGGGTCTAATTGGTGTCAGACGCTACTGACATGTAGTCGGGAGGTGAGTTTGATGGTTTCCCTCATCGATAGATGGGATTCGATAACCAATACATTCCATTTTTCGATGGGTGAGATCACAATCACCCTAGAGGATGTTTACAGGATCCTATGACTTCCTATAGCAAGTACATAGGTGTACTTGATCTCCTCAGAGGCATCCGAGGAGTTACTATTACCATTTTTTAGAGAGGGGCTGGCATTGTTAGGATTCCACAAGGTCGGCGCATGAGCTGAGGGGCGATGTACCAAGCCTATCCCGAGGAGATGAGGCTGATAGTGCTATTGATGGAGGCCGTCTATTGTTTTTCACTGCTAAGCGCGAGAGGGTGGGAGATTCCCATGGTCACTGATGGGGTCTTACATGACATGGTGGAGAGTAAGACTCGGTTTGCATGGGGGCCTGCATTCTTGGTATAACTATATAGGATTTGTGGGCGTATGGGCGACTACGATAGTTCAGCCTATGCTTCACATTCTTGTTACTTTGTTGGGCCTATGAGCACATTGTGTGTGTGCACCTAGTTGGTATGCCCCAGGTTGACGCATTTGAGCCAGGTTTTGTTTGAGTAAGCTACAGGTGATGCTTTTCGAGTTATGGGAGAGCGCCGAGTGGCTAGAGTGACACATGATGTAGTGTATTATAGGTAATTACTAGAGGGTTATCTAGCATGGACATTATTTGGAGGCCATATGTAGGCTATCCTTCATATAGGTAGATGGTAGCGGAGTTGGATGGGCTATAAATTTATAGGTGGATAAAGGGAAGTGGGCCGGGGAGCATAAGATGATACCCATAGACTAGAGTCAGATGGCAGTTTGGGTTCACACAGGATATAACCCCACCCTTCCCTGAGTATAGGAAAGATGATGTGGAGAGGCCTATGTCTCCACCATGACCTATAGTGCCGACTAGGTAGGAGAAGCATCCAGTCGACCAACAAATAGATGATGCTCGGGTGATAGAGCAGGTATAAGTAGTGGTGGGTTGCTGAACAAGCGAGCAATACCGCCAAGGCCGAGGTAGCTAGATTTGGCTACTATCATAGTGCAGAGAGATGCCCTACATGGGTAGGTGGCTACCTTGGTGACCCAGGTTGAGCATAACACAAGGACATCGATATGGAGTTGAGGCACGAGTTACAACTCTGCAGGCACAAGTGGCCACTTTTTAGGAAAAGGGAGTATAGGGCCAACACCCACACTGGAGGGAGAGGGAGAGGGTGGAGATGGAGATGGGTGTAGGTAGCCACCCTACATGCACATGTGATAGGTTTATAGGGATAGTTTTCCATGGTGAAGGGACAAGTTATAGGTTTGCAAGGCCGGTTGACCGCTGCACGCAGAACAAATATCGGCTCTTTAGGCCCTGGCAGTACAGGCGTAGGCTCTAGGGCCGATGGCACCCCACAAGGGTAAGGACAAGGTCTTATTATTTAGGCAAGAGCAAGGTAGGGTACAAGGCTGATTGCACCACCCTGTAGATGGTACCACTGCTAGATTGAGAGACGCCATGGGCGAGGTGAGATACTACCAGGATCATTTGATGGTAGCGGGGATATATGTCTTATCATATGCCAGTATAGAGCATAGCAGGCCTCAAGTGAGAGGAGTAGATCCTACACACATAGTGTGGAGAGTACATGGGGGCAGTGAGCCTAGGGGCTGGTTTAGGGTGAGGCCACTAGTGCACGGAGGCCAGCTCTAGAGGCAGGACCATCAGGGGCCGAGGCGAGGGTGAGATGAAGGGAGGCCAACTCGATGCTGGGATAGAGGAGTGGGGGAGGAGATAGATGAGACAGGTTTGGACATCAGATGGGGAGATGATTGAGCTCCATGCATGATTATTTTATTGTTGATATCATATTTTTGACATATATACCAGCCTATGTGTCGAAGATAGTGAGGATGTACATGAGAGTTTTGATATTTTTATATACACCGGCCTACGTGCGAAGATATTTGAGAGTCATGTATATGGATACACATGTTTAGATGATTGATTTATAGAGATGATGGTGATTATGGTCATTATGTGTATATGGTTGTGTTTAACGTGTTATTTTGATTTGTATATAAGATGAAAACTAAGTAGTGTAGCCATGATAGAGTCAGGTCATAGGTATGGATTGAGTCAGGTTTTTGTTTAGGCATGGATGGAGTCATGTTAGGCATGGATTGAGTTAGGTTGTGGTTTAGGCATGGATGGAGTCAGGTTGTTATTTTAGGCATGGATGGAGTCAAGTCATAGGCATGGATTAAGTCAAGTCATGGTTTAGGTATGGTTTAGTTGGGATTGCTTGAATTTTTAATTCATTAATATGTGCAATTAATGATGATATGTGTCACGTTGAGATGTTTTATAGTAAAATCCATGATAATGGTAGACATAATGAATTGGTTAGGCTAGAGAGTGGCCGAGATAACCTACAAGGGTCCCATGCCCTCGGATTTCGCCTACATAGTCCCACGTAAAAGGGACCTCAGGCTGATGTAGTTCTTTGTTGGTGTCAAATCGCAGCACCTGAATTTACGTAACTCAATGGGTTGAGACTCTCGGTCTGCAATTGCATAACATGGAGCTTTTCCCAAGTGTGGGACCTTGCGAAATCAGAAAAACTCTCCGAGATGAAGGCCGGTTCCTATTCCTTTGTTCGAGATGCATACGTAAAAATGAAGAGGTTTACTAAAAACCTAATCTAACTTTCCAAGGAGATAGGGTAAGAAGATGCATAAAATAAAACCTAAACTACAAATGTGATGCGAGGAATGAAGAACACTGTCTTGCCAATAAACACAAACCATAAAAATGCAATACAAGATCATGCACTGAGATAACTTGATTCATAGTGAAAGATCAAGAGGATGCAAATGAACATAGAGAGGGTTGAGAATCATCCTGAGACATGCATTAATTTTCTCCAATTGATTGATACAACACAATCTTTGTAAAATGCCAAGAGGTAAAGTTGCATTACAGTTTCAAATGGGAGGTTTGAACTCCACAAGTTTACCTGCCAAAGAGAAGAAGGGAGGGGCAAAACAAGAATGTCCAACCTTTAGAAAGAAGCCCCTCCTTACAATTTATAGGAAGAATGAGAGAGAAAAGAGAGAGGAATTCCAAATCTACCCCAACCACCTCCAGGTTGCATTTAACTCATCTCATAATGATGGTAGGTGAGAACCCCAGCGAACCCAAAAGTGGCGAACTATATTTTGCATTTTTAAGAATTTGTTCTCACTCAATTAAAGATATCCAGTCATAGTTGGACAGAGGACCTTGTAAGCTTTCCGAAAAGTCCAACCTTGCATGAATCTGAGCTCCCAGTCAAAAGTTATGGCCATCTGAATATCTGCGCCAAGGTCTGCTTCCTGTCAGCGCTCAAAATGTTGCGCCTCCTGAAGGTGCGCCATAGGTGCATCGTGTGTGTGTTTACATCCTCTTATGTGCACCAAGGTGGAACTTTTTCCCTCTTGACACTTTGTGTCATGCACCATTTTCGTGCGCAAGGGCGCATCCTTTACCCTATGCCGACATCCATTTCGTGCACCACTTTCCTCGCGCTTGGCGCATACATTTTAGTGTCAACACTCATTGTCATGCGCTGATTCCGTGCGCCATGGCGCATCCTTTACCCTCTGCCGACATCCATTTCTATGCACCACTTTCCTGTGCCTTGGCGCATATATTTTAGTGTCAACACTCATTGTCATGCGCCATTTCCGTGTGCCAAGGGCGCATCCTTTACCCTGTCGACATCCATTTATGTGCGCCACTTTCCTACGCCTTGGCGCATAAATTTTAGTGTCAACACTCATTGTCATGCGCCATTTCCGTGCGCCAAGGGTGCATCCTTTACCCTGTTGACATCCATTTCTGTGCGCCACTTTCCTGCGCCTTGGCGCATACATTTTAGTGTCAACACTCATTGTCGTGCACCATTTCCGTGTGCCAAGGGCGCATCCTTTACCCTGTCGACATCCATTTCTGTGCGCCACTTTCCTGCGCCTTGGCGCATACATTTTAGTGTCAACACTCATTGTCATGCGCCATTTCCGTGTGCCAAGGGCGCATCCTTTACCCTGTCGACATCCATTTCTGTGCACCACTTTCCTGCGCCTTGGCGCATACATTTTAGTGTCAACACTCATTGTCATGCGCCATTTCCGTGTGCCAAGGGTGCATCCTTTACCCTGTCGACATCCATTTCTGTGCGCCACTTTCCTGCACCTTGGCGATAAATGTCAGGGATTTGAGCTTCTTTGATTTCTATAATCTTCTGCTTGTCTATATCTACCTGGGGAAGATATATACAACAATTTGGTGACTCAATGGGATTACCTGCCTGCTAGGTAGAAGATCAGTGGCCTTTTAGCAATCCATTGGGCATGGAGTCATAAGCAATAACTTGAAACCAACCTGATATCTGATCCCGAACCTGATATTGCAACTCCTTCTTTGAGAGCATGCTGAACTGATAGAAAACAACCTGAGAGCAACAAAACCTGTGCCGGAGCACTTAGGGAAACTAAAACCTAACTACAACAAGACAATGTGCATACGCACTTAGAGGAATTGAAATCTAGGCTAATATTTACAAGGGTAAACCTTTTCCTTTTAGTAGCAATGTTTAAGATGGATTCCGTTAACTGGAATCGGGAGTTCTCCTCCATCCAAAGTAGACAATTGGAAGGCATTGCTATTCTTACATCCTCGTGACCATGTAGGGGCCACTCCAAATGGCATCAAACTTGGAATGCCTTCCTGGTTTTGCCCGATCTGCATCCCATTTCAGAACTAGGTCCCCTTCCTAGAAGGTCCTTGCTCTTGCTTTCTTATCAAACCATCTTTTTACTAAGGCCTGATCTTTCTCAATTGTTTGAACTGCATGTTCTCTAATTTCTTCCAATTCCATCAACTCTGCATACCTAGCCTCCATTGGTTCGAACTCAGCCAACTCCAACTGCTTCATGAACTCCAATGTAGGCAGTTCTAATGATATAGGCAATACTGCCTCTTTTCCATAGACCAACTTGTAAGGGGAATTACCTGTAGACCTCTTTGGTGTTATTCTATCAGCCCATAATGCTGATTTTAGCTTGGTATGCCATGTTCTTTGATTTTCATCCAGAGTCCTCCTGATGATTCTTAGCAAATTTTTGTTCGTGGACTCTGCCTGTCCATTACCCTGCGGGTAATAATTTGAAGAGGTGCTCAAATAGATTCCATTCTTGATGACAGATCCATTCTATAATCTTGGAACCTATAAATGCCAATGCATTTATCGATATGATAGTGACCGCACACCAAACCTGGTCACTATTCCTTCATAAAATTCTAGTATGTTAGACTCATTTGCTTCTTTGAGCCGCTTTGCCGGTCCACTTGGTGAAATAGTCCGTTGCCGTGAGAATCCACTTGTGGCCTTGGCTTGAGTTTGGATTGATGACCTCGATGAAGTCCAATCCCCATTGCATAAATGGTTGGTCAACCAGAATTGGGTGCAATGGAAGTGCTGCTAGTCTTTCTTTGCCTATGAAGAGTGCACATTTCTTGCACTTTCTTATCCATGTATAGCAGTCACTGAAGACTGTCGGCCAATAATACCCTGCCTTCATTATCTTGAGAGCTGTTACTCGTGGGGCGAAATGTCCTCCAGAATCTCTATCGTGAAAATCTCGTAACACCCTTTTAATTTGATTTGTCCCAATGCACCTCAATAGAACTCCATTGATGTCTTTCTTAAACAAAACACCATCAACAAGCACATATGGAATGGCTTGTAATCTGAAGTATCTCCTCTTTGCTTTGCTCATTTCTGGGGGGCATAGGCCTGTCTGTAGGAAGTGTATCACATTACGAGTTCGTTGTCCACTCAAAATTCCCGCGCTCACAAAAGTAAAATTTCAAAATTTTGAGTTATGAGTGTTTTCCTCTAAAGTGCCTAAGTCGTGAAAATTGAGAAAATCGTGTTTTGGGTCATTTTGTTCCTTTTTCGGGCCTCGCTCGGACATTTTTGTACCGCGTGTCCCAAGTTCGAAATGTGTTTTGTTCCCGATCGGCGAAACCTCCGAATTTGTCCCATTTTCGGGCCCGTCGGAAGTTTTTGTCCCAAGTGTCCCGAAGTTACTGTGCGAGATGTTCCAATTTCGGCCGAACCGCCCGAACCGCGTACTTCGCACTTTCTTGTCCCAAATGTCCCAATTTCAAAAGTGCGCTCTGTTCCAATTTCACCCGAACCAACTTGAGTCGCGTACTCAAACTTCAAACTTAAAGTGCACTCTGTTCCATTTTCGGCCGATTCGCCCGATTTCGTCCCAACTGTCCCGAGTTCCGAAGTGCATTCTGTTCCCCGATCGGCCGAAACACCCGAACCGCGTACTCCGGAACTTTTTGTCCCGAATGTCCCAAGTCCAAACGGGCCTTTTGTTCCATTTTCGGCCGATTCGCCCGAACCGCGCTTTCATGTCCCAAATGTCCCAAAGTTAAAAAAGTGCAAGTTGTCCCATTTTCGGCCGAAACTCCCGAGTCGCGCACTTCACTCTTTTCCGTCCCAATTGTCCCAAAATGCATTTGTGCGTCCTCTCCCTGTTTCACCCGAATCGGCCGAGCCGCGAGCCATGATTCGCGTCTCTCACTTGTCCCAAGCGAACCAACGGTCATCCATACTTAGTTTTTCCTGCTCTACCCGAATATGCTAAATATGAATTTAAGTTGCGGCTCTGATACTATCAATCTGAAGATCAAATTCCAGGGACAGCTGGTAGAAAGACGAAGCTTTCAAGACGCCGGTTATATCAGTTTTCAAAGATATCCATTGTCATCTTCAAAATGAAAATTCTTGTGTGTCCTCGTGGAAAAGACATATTTGAGACATGGAAGAAATTCAAGCGGCGTTTCAAGTTGGTGGGTCCCTCTCAGTGACCGGCCACTTGTCTTCTTCCCCATACGTTTCTCTTCTTCCCTTTCTTTTTCAGTTTTCTTTGTAATAGGTTGAGGTACTGCGATTTGGCGGTCCTTAACTATTCTTTAGTTAAAAGAAACGGTTACGAAGAGTAACTGAATTGTAAGCTATATAATGGTATTTTCTACGCCATTCGAAGGAGGAAGAACTTGGCATATTTTCTGAAAGTGTAAATAGATTATAGAGAAATCAATACAGAAGGACTTTCCTTTCTTTGTCTATCTGATCTCTATCTGTTCTAAGCTTTCATTTATTTTCTTTGTGAAGATCATTTGTCTCCAGTTTGTTAGTCTTGCCGTTTGGTGATCTTGTATAACCAAGAAGGAACTTTGTGTCCTTGATTGATAAATCTGTGTTACGTTAAGAAACTTTGTGTTCTGGCAGATGTTATTTACAGAACTTTGTGTCTCTAAATTCCATCTTATTTATACGATACGAATGATCTTGTTTTCAATTCACTGTGACTTTGCATACATAAAGAATTACTCTGTTATCTATAATTCTGCATGTTGCCTTTCTGCTCATTCTCACCCTCTCATTTCCTCAGTCCTTTTGTAATTGATGACCTTCATAGAAAACACTTTCGTGGTATCCAAGTTTAACCAACAAATCATGTCCTGTACATTTGTAAATAAGTTTGTTTCTGAATAAGGGAACCTCTCCCATTAAAGAGGAGGGACTTCTTGTCCCCTGACTGTTGCTCTTCTAAAAAGTCCTATTTGAAAACCAACAGTTTTTGGCGACTCCGCTGGGGAAAATCACATTCCAGTTCTGTAATTTTTGATCATCTTTTGATCTGGCGACTCCGCGTTTCACTCGAGGGAGAAGGACCCTTGGTATTGAAGACTCTCAGTTTCAGCTTTTGGAGCAGCAGGGTTTTCCTTTCCCTTCAACAAGAAATAGAAGAACTCGTTCAACGAGCACTCCACCTGTTCAAGATAGAAGTCCTACGGGTGGTATTCCTTCAGAACCTGCTAGTCCCAATCTACGAGCTTTGACTCTCGCTGGTGTTAAAGTTCCTCTCCAAGCCGATTTTTCCAAGAATGGCGGCACAATTGCCATGGGGTCAGCGTGTCGGGCCCCTGGCCCTTACTCAGCCTCTACATGAGTTACCCAGAGGTAACCGGAAGAACTTCCCAAAATTCAAAGGTGATGGCAAGGTACATCCTGATGAACATATTGCAGCCTTCATAGTTGCATGTGGGGTTTTGGGAGTTGAACATGAAGACGTCTCCGTAAGACTGTTCGTGGAGACTTTGCAAGAAAATGCTGCTGATTGGTTCTTTCACCTTCCGGCTGGTGCTATAACCGACTGGGACACCATGAGAACCCAGTTCGAGAATCGTTTCAAGCCGGCAGAAGATGTGCATGCTTTGCTTGCCCAAATTTCTCAGATAAAGAAAGATTCGCAAGAACCCATGAGAGAGTTTGTGGCTCGGTTCAACAGGTTGATAAATAAAATTCCAGCAAACACTCGACCTGTTGATCGGATTCAAAAATGTTTCTTTCTGAATGCCCAATCACCTAAAGTTAGTTATGCACTAAGAAGGGCTAATCTCGGAACGTTAGCTCTGGACCAAGAACTGGCTGTTAGTGTCGAGGATGACTTGATCATGTCAGGGAAGTTGAGAAGAGACACTTCCAAATCTAAGTCTGCTGCTTCTTCCTCTTCCACCCCTGGACCTAACACTGACCCATTAGTTCAGAAGCTTGCGAATGATCTTCTTGCTATAAAGAAACAACTGGCTCAGCACGCTCCTTATGCAGACGTTCCGAGGAGAAATTTCCAGCCCAGGAATCATTTGCCTACTTCTCAAACAAGATTAGCACTTGAAGGACCTCCTGTTAGAGTCCCTGTCAATGCGACCTGCGAGGTGGAAGAACCAGATGATGATGAAGATAACGAAGCTTGCGAAGAGTTTGCGAGAGAATTTGATGATGAGGCAGAGGAACTTGAGGGATCTCGAGTGAATTTCTTTACCACTGAGGGCATTGATGATTATGATGAAGTGGTAGCAGACATGAACAGCGAATCTTTTGCTGTCATGACTCGAGAACAGACAAAGCAGAGGGAGAAGGTGACCCAGCCACCTAAGAAATCCAAGGAGCAGTCGGCAACTATCCCTGTAATTGCAAGAAGAGGATCTCCTATCCCTACTTCGTCTACACAGAAGGTGAGTCCTATCAATCCAGTTACCAAAGTTGCTTCTTCTTTTTCTCCTAAAGTTGATAAGCCTAGAATTCCAAATGATGATGGCCCGTCCACTTCTGGATCCTTTGATATTGTTGATCACCTGAAAAAGACCAAGGTCCAAATCTCAGAAGCTGAGTACTATCAAACCCATCCCAAAGCCTTTGCCAAAATGATCCACTTTGTTAATTCCAACTCTAAGACCACTTCTAAAGGCCTTCTACCTACTCCTCCTTCTGCACCACAGCCCAGTCTGGTAGCTGCTGTCACCTCGCCTGGTGACAAAATTAAACCATTTTACGTAACGCTCCTAATAGCTGGCCATAGGCTCAGTAATTGTGTCATTGACTCAGGAGCCTCAGATAATGTAATGCCTGCTAAAGTAGCTCATGCTTTAGGCCTGACCCTCACTCGCACTTATGGATCCTGTTACTCCATGGAAAGCAAAGAAGTGCCCCTGGTCGGGAGGATTAAAGATGCACAAGTGGCTTTTGCTGCCTTGCCTGAAAAGAAAGTGTTGGCTACTATCTTAGTAGCAGATATCCCTCCTTCATACGGGATGTTGCTAAGTAGGAACTTCTGCAAAGATGTGGGTGGGGAAATCCAGATGGACTGGTCGCATGCACTCGTGCCTGTCAATGGACAAATGAAGAAGTTGTTGCCGAGAAGCAGTCTGAGTATATTGTGCAGAAAACAGATGATCCTAGAGCACAAATACTCTATGAGGATATGGGTCATGGAAATTACATGATTATGTCCCCTGATGAAATCCAACTTCCCAGAATGTCACCTAAAGATCCTAATGGTATTTGGATTTTAGAATTTGATGGAAGTTGTTCTCACTGGTTTTGGAGTGGCGTCCTGCTAGTGTCACCTGAAGGATGCCTACATTCTTTTTCATTTAAGTTGCAGTTTGAAAACACTAATAATACAGCAGAGTATGAGGCTCTCATTCTTGGATTGCAGGTGGCCAAAGAACAAGGTGTGAAGAATCTTCGCTCGTGGTGATGCAGAGCTGATTGTAAAGCAAGTCAGAAGCCTTTTCAGGTAAAAAATGGGAGGCTGAAGCATTACCGGAATCAGGTTTGGGATTCCATTGAATTCCTTGATGCTTTCTCTATTGAAGCAGTACCTAGGGAAAAGAACAGCAGGGCTGATTCACTAGCTGTCTCAGGGTCACTGCTGATTCCTCATCCTGATTTCTCTCAGGACAAATTCACCATTGAAATGGTCCATCGGCCTAGTGTACCTGACAACACCAATAACTGGCAAGTTTTCAATAATGATCAGCATTTGCTTTCCTTCCTGGAACTCAAGGGTAATTTCGAACAACTGTATTTTGAGGGAAGTGACAACCTGCCTCGTGAAAGTGTGTCCTTTGGCCAAGCTGTCACCCAAGGAGAAGAAACAGATCAGGAAGGGTGCATTAAACTCAAAGGAAACAAGATTCCTAAAGGTTTGGTGAGTTTGGAGGAACTATTTGATAAGCATGACAGGTATGTGAAATCTAGAGCTTCTTCTGGGCCTCAGCAATCAGCTGAGTATGATAAGATTGATATTGGGAGTTCTACTGACCCCAAGCTCGTGAACATTGGAAAATGTTGCACAGCAGATGAGAGGAGAAAAGCAATTGATCTTCTAAGAAGGTATAAGGACGTTCTTGCATATTCTTATGAAGATCTGAAAGCCTTCAAGCCAAAAGATATGCAGCACTCGATTCCTCTCAAACCAGGAATTAAGCCTTTCAAGCAGAAACAAAGGCAGTACAACCCCAAAATAGCTGACACCATCTTTCAGGAGATTCAGAAGTTGTTGAAGGCTAAAATTATTTTTCCTATTCACCATTCGACATGGATTGCAAATATTGTGCCTGTCAGGAAGAAAAATGGTGAGATCCGCATCTGTGTTGATTTCAGGAACCTGAATCAGGCTTCTCTGAAAGATAATTACCCTTTGCCTATGATGGATCAAATATTGCTTGATGGATTTTCTGGATACAATCAGGTAGAGGTTGATACTGTAGATCAACATAAAACAGCTTTCACTACTCCTTGGGGCACCTTTGCTTACAAGAGAATGCCTTTTGGGCTTATTAATGCTGGTGCCACTTTCCAGAGAGCTATGGATCTGGCTTTTGGAAGCTTGAAAGGGAAGTGTATTGTCATATACCTTGATGACCTGACAGTGTTTTCCAAGACAAGAGCGGATCATTTTGATCACCTAGAGACAGTTCTGCTGAGATGCAGAGAGCATGGAATCTCTCTGAACCCTAAAAAATCTGTCTTCTGTGTTACAGAGGGAAAACTATTAGGGCACATTGTTTCCAAGGATGGTATTAAGATTGATCCTGAACGAGTTCAAGCCATCCAGCAAATTCCTCTCCCAACCAGTAAAAAGGGCGTGCATTCCTTCTTCGGTAAGATCAATTTTTTAAGAAGATTCATTCCTGATTTTGCAGAGTTAACTTTGAACATTTCTCAGATGATGAAAGGAAAGAAAACATTTGGTTGGTCTTCTGAAGGAAAAGAATCCTTTGAGGGTATCAAGAGAGCTATCGCTAAAACTCCAGTTTTGGCCTGTCCTGATTTCAGCAAAGATTTCATCATCTATTGCTATGCTACAGATAATACCTTGGCTGCTGTCTTGACTCAAGAAGACTCTGATGAACATGAGCTACCAATTGCGTTCATGAGCTATATTCTGAAAGATCATGAGTTGAAATACACCATGATGGAGAAGCATGCTTTTGCAGTGGTCAAAGCTGTTAAACAATTTCGTTTCTATATCCTCAACTCTCACTCCATGGTGCTGGTTCCAGATACAACTGTTAAGTCAATTCTTACACAGCAAGAATTTGGATCCAAGAGAGGGAACTGGGTGGCTAAGGTCCAAGAGTATGACATTGATATCAAACCAACCAAGCTGGTTCGTGGAAAAGGTCTTTGTGAGCTCATTGCTGAAGGGGCCAAACATGAGTTGCTGGAGGAGAAAGTTGACCTTCCTCATTCTGCATTCTCGAGTTCGGTTGATGAATGGTATCTTGACATCGCCCATTTTCTCACCCATGGGAATGCCCCCTCATTTAACTCGCCAAAGAAAAAGAGGACTGTTAAATTGAGGTCAGCGCAATATGTATTGTGGGAAAATGCCTTGTTCAAGCGTGGCTTAGATGGGAGATTTTTGAAGTGTGTGGACAAGGAACAGCAGAGAAAATTGCTCTCAGCTTTTCATGATCAGGCATGTGGAGGGCACTATTCATCAACGGTCACTGCTCACAAGATACTCCGGGGAGGATACTACTGGCCTTCTTTGTTCAGAGATGCATCCAAGTGGGTGGATAAATGTGAGGCCTGCCAGACCTTTGTGGGAAGACCTAAATTGGCTTCTTTGCCTCTCAAGCCAGTTGTGATTGAGGAACCATTTCAACAGTGGGGTTTGGACTTCATTGGTGCACTCAATCCTGCTTCTAGTGCTGGTCACACTCATGTGCTAACTGCCACTGACTACTTCACCAAATGGGTGGAAGCTATTCCAGTTAAGAGCACTACTTCCGAAGTGGTTTGCAATTTCATCAAGGAGAATATCTTGGTAAGGTATGGTGTACCTAACAAGATTGTAACAGATAATGCCTCGAATTTCTCTTCAGCTGAGATAATGGACTTCTGCTATGGGTATGGTATTTCTTTGGCTCACTCTTCAGATTACTACCCTCAAGGAAATGGGCAGGCAGAATCTACTAACAAAAATCTGGTGACTATCATAAGGAAGTTAGTCAATGAGTCTCAGCGAAACTGGCACAAGAAGCTCTATGATGCTCTTTGGGCAGACAGGATTACACCAAAGAGAGCTATTGGAATGTCTCCTTTTCAAGTGGTATATGGAGTTGAAGCTCAATTGCCAGTGACAGTGGAACTGCCAGCCTTGCACCTAATGAAGGCCATTGAGGATACTAGTTTCAGTGATGCTCTGGATAAGAGAATTATGTACCTGCACAAACTGAACGAGGACAGATTGGAGGTTGCTGATAGGATATCTGTTCACCAGCAGAAGGTAAAGGCTCTGTTTGACAAGAAAGCTAGGTTCAGAGAGTTCCAAGTTGGAGATATCGTGCTGTTATGGGACAAAAGACATGAACCTCGTGGCAGCCATGGAAAGTTTGATTCCCTGTGGCTTGGGCCTTTCAAGATCAGACACTTTGCTGGTAAGAATTCTTTCTATCTTGATTACATGGATGGTTCCCCTCTCCCACTTCCTTATAGTGGGCAGTATCTCAAGTTGTTCAAGTCCTAGGTGACTAGGGAGTCCCTTTGTATATTCTGTACAGTGTTTTCCTTCTGTTGTTTTGGTGTGTTTCCCTTCTGTTGTTTTTGTGTGTTGCCCTCTGTGTTGGTCTGTTTTTGACTCCGTTGCCCAAGGGATAAGGCACTGGTCTGCTTCACCAAGTTTGTCTAAGTTCTTGCCTTGTCTCATTCCTTGAATTTATGCCAAGTCATCCCCAGAAGGAGCCAGCTGTTGTCCACTCAAAATTCCCCGCTCTGTCAAAAGTAAAATTTCAAAATTTTGAGTTATGAGTGTTTTTCTCTAAAGTGCCTAAGTCGTGAAATTGAGAAAATCTGTGTTTTGGGTCATTTTGTTCCTTTTTCGGGCCTGTCGGACATTTTTGTCCCGCGTGTCCCAAGTTCCGAAGTGCGTTCTGTTCCCCGATCGGCCGAAATCCCCGAAGTTGTTCCATTTTCGGGCCCGTCGGAAGTTTTTGTCCCATCTGTCCCAAGTCAAAAGTGCGCTATGTTCCAATTTCGGCCGAACCGCCCGAACCGCGTACTTCGCACTTTCTTGTCCCAAATGTCCCAATTTCAAAAGTGCGCTCTGTTCCAATTTCGCCCGAACCGGCTGAGTCGCGTACTCCGGAACTTCAAACTTAAAGTGCACTCTGTTCCATTTTCGGCCGATTCACCCGATTTCGTCCCAACTGTCCCGAGTTCCGAAGTGCATTCTGTTCCCCGATCGGCCGAAACACCCGAACCGCGTACTCGGAACTTTTGTCCCGAATGTCCCAAGTCCAAACGGGCCTTTTGTTCCATTTTCGGCCGATTCACCCGAACCGCGCTTTCATGTCCCAAATGTCCCAAAGTTAAAAAAGTGCAAGTTGTCCCATTTTCGGCCGAAACTCCCGAGTCGCGCACTTCGCTCTTTTCCGTCCCAATTGTCCCAAAATGCATTTGTGCGTCCTCTCCCTGTTTCGCCGAATCGGCCGAGCCGCGTGTTTCGCGCATTCGCGTCTCACTTGTCCCAAGCGAACCAACGGTCATCCATACTTAGTTTTTCCCGCTCTACCCGAATATGCTAAATATGAATTTAAGTTGCGGCTCTGATACTATCAATCCGAAGATCAAATTCCAAGGACAGCTGGCAGAAAGACGAAGCTTTCAAGACGCCGGTTATATCAGTTTTCAAAGATATCCATTGTCATCTTCAAAATGAAAATTCTTGTGTGTCCCTCGTGGCAAAGACATAGCTGAGACGTGGAAGAAATTCAAGCAGCGGTTTCTGAAGTTGATGGGTCCCTCTCAGTGACCGGCCACCTGTCTTCTTCCCCATACGTTTCTCTTCTTCCCTTTCTTTTTCAGTTTTCTTTGTAATAGGTTGAGGTACTGCGATTTGGCGGTCCTTAACTATTCTTTAGTTAAAAGAAATGGTTACGAAGAGTAACTGAATTGTAAGCTATATAATGGTATTTTCTACGCCATTCGAAGGAGGAAGAACTTGGCTTATTTTCTGAAAGTGTAAATAGATCATAAAGAAATCAATACAGAAGGGCTTTCTTTTCTTTGTCTATCTGATCTCCGTTATCTCTGAGCTTTCATTTATTTTCTTTGTGAAGATCATTTGTCTCCAGTTTGTTAGTCTTGCCGTTTGGTGATCTTGTATAACCAAGAAGGAACTTTGTGTCCTTGATTGATAAATCTGTGTTACGTTAAGAAACTTTGTGTTCTGGCAGATGTTATTTACAGAACTTTGTGTCTCTAAATTCCATCTTATTTATACGATACGAATGATCTTGTTTTCAATTCACTGTGACTTTGCATACATAAAGAATTACTCTGTTATCTATAATTCTGCATGTTGCCTTTCTGCTCATTCTCACCCTCTCATTTCCTCAGTCCTTTTGTAATTGATAACCTTCATAGAAAACACTTTCGTGGTATCCAAGTTTAACCAACAAATCATGTCCTGTACATTTGTAAATAAGTTTGTTTCTGAATAAGGGAACCTCTCCCATTAAAGAGGAGGGACTTCTTGTCCCTGACTATTGCTCTTCTAAAAAGTCCTATTTGAAAACCAACGAGAGTCCAGCATGGAGTGGGTACATCATCATTTTCTGTTCTTGACCATCCTGTAGTACCAAGAAAGCCTCTTTTTCATTACCTGCTTCAACTTGTTGACTCAAGGCTAGCTGCTCACATAGTCCCTTCCCATGTACTAGTTTGGTGACCTTGATCTCGATGTCATATTCCATGACATGAGTTATCCATCCTGCACGTTTCTCATTCGATCCTTGTTTAGAAGGAAGTCCACGACTCTGCAGAGACCAATAATTGGATCTTGTTGTTTGAGACTAGGTGCTTGAATTTCTTTAAGCTCCCGATTCTTTGCAAGGACATGCTTTTGAATGAAAGAGTACCTAGTTTCATATTCCTCCAAGCCTTGGTGAAGAAAGCAAGCTGGTTGTTATAATCCTCCTTTGTTTTGTTGTACAGGATTGCAGAAATCGTGTCCCCACCACCAAAGGCATATAGCACGAAGTCCTTGGAGAAGTCTGGATTGACGAGAGTCGGAGCTTGAGATATAGCCTCTTTTATTGCCTCAAAACTTACCTTGCCTTCAGATGTTCACTTAAATTCCATACTCTTCTTTAACATCAGCGTTATTCGCTTCACAAGAGCAAAGAAAATTTGGAACAAATCTACGGACAAAATTGATCCTTCCCAAGAAGCTTTGAAGAGCCTTCTTGTGACTTGGCAATGGCAATGCTCGAATTGCTTCAACTCTTTCTGGGTCAATCATCAACCCTTCCTTTGAAACAATATGGCCTAGAAGTTTTCCCTCGTGAGCCAAAAATATGCATTTTTTGGGATTCAATGATACCCCAAATCTTCTACACCTCTGAAATACTTGCCTCAAATGACAGAGGTGATCCGCTGCATTTTTTGAGAATACAGTGATGTCGTCAAGATATATTAGAACTATTTTATTGATCAACCCCTTGAATGCCATATCCATTGCCCTTTGGAAGGTGGCTCCAGCATTTGATAGCCCAAATGGCATTTTCTTGTAGGCATAGGTCCCCCATTTGGTGGTGAAAGCCGTCTTGAATTGGTCATCTTCTTTCACCATCACCTGATTGTACCCTGAGTAGCCATCTAGGAGAGAGAATCTCTCTGAACCAGATACTACTTGCAATATTTGTTCCATTGAAGGAAGTGGGTAATGGTCTTTGAGAGATGCCCTGTTTAGGTCTCGAAAATCCACACACAACCTGATTTCTCCACTCTTCTTTCTGACCGGAACCAAGTTTGCAACCCAGCTTGAGTGCTTGATCGGGAATATAATGCTTGCCTCTATTAGCTTATTTAGCTCTTTCTTCATTATGGGTTGATGTGAGGGTTGACTGTGGTCTCCTTACGCTTTGATGGGCTTAGCATCATCCGGATCGATTCTATGGTATGTTGTGCCAAATTTGGATCGAATCCTCTTAAGTCTTCATAGCTCCAAGCAAAGACATCTGGAAATTCTTGGCAAAGTTGTATGAAATCTGATTTCTCCTGCTCAGTGGCCACTTTACCAATTTGAAGAGTTTTGCCTTCCCCAACCGGAATTGGCCCTGAATCTTCTCTCTTGACCTGTATGTTAGCCTTTTCCTTACGGAAACTGGTCGTTAGGGTTGAAGATAGACTCCAATGTTACTAAACCCTTAGGAAGCTTGTTTGTCCATAATTGCACTACTTGATCCCCATATTGCTGCTCTAATCTGTCATCCGATTCCTAGCTGAGAATTCAGCCTCTTCTTGTAAGAAATTGATGATCTGTTGATCGTTCTCAAACACCTGCCAACTTGTGTTATTATCTGGAACTGCTAGCCTCACAATCACATGGATATGTGGCTGTGTTTTCCCTTCTGATGTTGTCAACTACATCAAACATTGCTCCAACTGTTGTGAGCCTATCTGCGACTTCATTTTTCTTCCTGGGTATGGACACAATGTTGAAAGCTTGAAATCCTCAATGAGGTCCCATACCCTATTCTTGTAGCTCTTCAGCAAGTCGTTCTTTGTAGCATGTTGTCCCCTGACTTGGTTGATGATTAGCTCACTATCTCCAAACACCTGCAAGTTCTTTATGCCCCTTTTCCTGGCCCAATGAATTCCATGAATCAATGCCTCGTATTCAGCCATGTTGTTTGAACAGGAAAACTAGAAATGAAAAGATGAAAAATATTTGATGTCTTGTGGTGAAATCAACATTGCACCACCTCCAGCACCTTGTCTGCTTCTCGAACCATCGAAAAATAATTTCCAAACTTTGTTTTCATCCTTTTGTTCAGGCTGAATGATGTCGGGAATGGGTGAATTTTCTTCGTGTATACAATACACGCCCAATTCAGATTCTTCAATTTCCTTATATGGGTCAAATTCATGACTCTTGTTTGCCCATTCATCCAAAGTTAAATCAGGAATTCCCTCGACCTTAGTACTGATTTCTAGATCACTTGAACACTCCTGATCAAAAGCCGAGCAATTTACATTGATAGGATTTGGTACATGAGGCTCAATATGGAAATTGGCAATTGGTTCTGACCTGATTGTTGCTTTGGCTCCATACCTTGTCCTGAAAATCATGTGTGACCAATCTGCAGATAAATATCCACCGATTTTTGCAGTGAAGTCTCTTGATAGACACAACGCAAAGAGTGGCGGAAGGTCAATCACAGACACATCTTGTAGAACTGTAACATTAGGACAGGAATGTAGTGTTAGGCTTAACCCTTTGATGACCCCAACTATTCCTACTGCCATTCCATCTAGTTGCACTACTCCTTTCAAAGACTGGCTCATACTTCAGACCCAATTGATCCGCTATTTGCTTTGGCATCATTGAACTACTTTCCCCTGAATCTATCATGCAGTTGTGTACCAAGTGGTTTCCAATAATCAACGAAACATAGAATGGTGGAGGCTTCAAATTTTTCCTTATCTGGCCCCCATCATGTTGCACTGCATTAGTGAGAACTTTCTCATGTCCCTGGTTTGATACATTTGTGGCAGACCAATTAGCCATTGCAGCTTGCAATAAATCTCATTGCCCTGGGATCGCAAGTGATTCCCACATGGAAATGTTCACATGTGTCTTCTTCATTTGATCGATGATGTTGAAAGGGGATGAATTGTCCTTTTGTTGTCCCTTACTTGGCACAACCTTTTCTGGAGCTTGAATAGGTGCATGTGTTGCTACAACAGGTACCTTAGGTTGATTTTGCACATTTGGAGTTGTGTTTGGTCTCGACCCCTTGTGTTTGTAGGAGTGGACTCGAGAAATAAGCTGGATTACACGGTTGTCCCTATCCTATATTTCTCTTCTTTGGACCGTGTGTTGGCAGCCACACCTTGAAAAGGCCATTGGTTAACTCCACGAAGTCTTCCGTTTGCCAATTGCGCCAATGTGGTTTCTGTTAGAGGTCCTTCTTGTTGCATTTCTTCTTGTTGATTCTCCTCTGGCTTGGTTCTTGAGGAACACCAATGGTTTGCACCAACAAGGCCGATTTAGTGCACCATTGAAACATGTTGGTGATTGTAGGAGGTAGATTGCAAGGGTAACACCGGTCGTACTCCTGTGCCATGTTATTTTGTGTCGGGACCAAGGCTCTTGAGGACATCATTGCATTTGGATCATATGGTTGAAATGGCACAGCGGCTTGAGGTTGTCCTTGGTTTTGGTTTTGATTTTCAGCCTGAGGTGGTGGTCTATTTTGTTGGTATGGGGCCTAGCTTGGTACTGTGCTTGAGGCTGATACGGTCTAGCACTTTGAGCTTGTTGTCTTTTGATAGTCACTAGCTCATTTCCAAGGTTCTAGATTGTTTCATGACCTCCTGCAATTCCTTTAAAGTATTTGAAGAAGTCGACGCCTCATTATTGCTTTGATTTCTAGGAGTTGGAATGGGATTCAACTCGGTGCTTGGATTTGGTAGTAGGATTTCCCATATCCGGATCAAAAGGCATTGGTGGCCTTGGTGCAAGCTTGCCAGCTTGGATCAAATAGTTCTCTTCTTTGATAGCTTGTGTCGTAGGCCCCGGTAGCGTTGTTCCTCCCATTGATTGGATCATCATGGCTATGTCTGAATTTATAGCCTTTAAGAAATAAAGGAATGCTCCTTGGCGGTTGGTCTCATGACTATTGGAATCCTGTCCCATGTCCGTTGGAATCTGAAGTTGAAATCTGTCATTTGTTCATTAGGAGCCCTTTTGATTGTTGTCAGTTGTTCCAATAAAGATAAATTGTCTGCCCTCTCCCTGAATTGGTTGCAAAGAGCTGAACAAAGTTGGTTCCAATTCGTAATAGACCATTGCTAGGTTCCTAAACCATTGTAAGGCCTTACCTTTGAAAGATGAAGCCAACAACTTGACTACAACATCCATTTCATTTATTTCATGGATTGCACATGCATTAGCAATATCCTGGATGTGATCAATAGGAGTAGTATGATTTTCTCCTGTAAAATAGGGTATATTCTTTAGTGCTGCAACTGGAATTTGATTCTGAGCATTTAGGGAAAGTGGACTACTGCCCATGAAATTGACAAAGGGATTTGGTGGTAGATGTGCCATTATGATTGGCCTAAGAACCCTGGTCGATGTGAGAAAAGGCCTACCAGGTGGAGGTGTAGACAAAGTCCTGTTAGGTGGAGATGGTGATCTTTGTGGTCTTCTTCCTCTCCTCCCTCTGCCTGGTGATAGTTGCAAGTGGAAAAATAGCCCCTCTTCTCGAGTATTGGACCTGGTTTGAATTCTTCTCATATGCCTGGGCAACTTTTGCTGCTACACCGCTGAATTCTACCCCTTCGGAGTCGCCAGATGTGTTAGAAAAATGAGCCTCAAAAGGCAGACTTCTGCCAAGTTACACACCAAACCTGACAATATTTAAAAAATAGAATTTTAAAAGACCTGTATTTTTGAGATTTTAGAGTTTGGAATTTGATTTGGAATGACAGTCCCGAAAATCCAAAAATGCCAGACTTCCGAAAACCCGAAATCCGAAAATCAAAAAACCATGAAATTTTGAAAGTCAAAATCTCAAAAATCTAAGAATACCCTTTTGAAGATTATCCCCGATCTATCAACTGGTGAAATTTTGACTTGTTTCGAGCAAGTTAAGTCCTTGAAAATTGATTTCAAAGTTCAGCCCAGAAGGTGAAAATATGAAATTGTAAAACCTGTAATTTTTTAAGTCTGAATTTCTTGAAAGTTCCTTCAAATCTGTGGAATGACCTCTTGGTCCCACTGGGTGTGCCAAAACTGTTGGTTTCAAATCGCAGCACCCCTAAATGTCTGCAACTCGATGGGTTGAGACTCTCAGTGCGATTGCATAACATGGAGCTTTTCCCAAGTGTGGGACCTTGCGAAATCGGAAAAACTCTCCGAGATGAAGGCCGGTTCCTATTCCTCTGTTCAGATGCATACGTAAAAATGTAGAGGGTTTACTAAAAACCTAATCTAACTTGCCAAGGAGACAGGGTAAGAAGATGCATAAAATAAAACCTAAACTACAAAGGTGATGCACCGAGGAATGAAGAACACCTATCTTGCCAATAAACACAAACCATAAAAAATGCAATGCAAGATCATGCACAGATAACTAGATTCACAGTGAAAGATCAGGAGGATGTAAATGAACATAGAGAGGGTTGAGAATCATCCACAGACATGCATTAATTTTCTCCAAAGATTGATACAACACACTGTAAAATGCCAAGAGGCAAAGTTGCATTACAGTTTCAAATGGGAGGTTTGAACTCCACAAGTTTACCTGCCAAAGAGAAGAAGGGAGGGGAAAAACAAGAATGTCCAACCTTTAGAAAGAAGCCCCTCCTTACAATTTATAGGAAGAAGCGAGAGAGAAAAGAGAGACGAATTCCAAATCTACCCCAACCACCTCCAGGTTGCATTTAACTCATCTCATAATGATGGTAGGTGAGAACCCCAGTGAACCCAAAAGTGGCGAACTGTATTTTGCATTTTTAAGAATTTTTTCTCACCCAATTAAAGATATCCAGTCGTAGTTGGACAGAGGACCTTGTAAGCTTTCCGAAAAGTCCAACCTTGCATGAATCCGAGCTCCCAGTCAAAAGTTATGGCCATCTGAATATCTGCGCCAGGGTCTGCTTCCTGTCAGCGCTCAAAATGTTGCGCCTCCTGAAGGTGTGCCATAGGCGCATCCGTGTGTGTGTCAACATCCTCTTACGTGTGCCAAGGTGCAAATTTTTCCCTATTGACACTCTGTGTCATGCACCATTTCCGTGTGCCAAGGGCGCATCCTTTACCCTGTCGACATCCATTTCTGTGCGCCACTTTCCTGCGCCTTGGCGCATACATTTTAGTGTCAACACTCATTGTCATGCACCATTTCCGTGCGCCAAGGGCGCATCCTTTACCTTGTCGACATCCATTTCTATGTGCCACTTTCCTGCGCCTTGGCGCATACATTTAGTGTCAACACTCATTGTCATGCGCCATTTCCATGCGCCAAGGGCGCATCCTTTACCCTGTCGACATCCATTTCTGTGCACCACTTTCCTGCGCCTTGGCGCATACATTTTAGTGTCAACACTCATTGTCATGCGCCATTTCCATGCACCAAGGGCACATCCTTTACCCTGTCGACATCCATTTCTGTGCGCCACTTTCTTGCACCTTGGCGATAAATGTCAGGGATTTGAGCTTCTTTGATTTCTATAATCTTACCTTGTCTATATCTACTGGGGAAGATATATATATGAGTTCTCCCATAACCTAGGGAAAATTTAGAGGAGGTATGAGCATGGGTTAGTAGGTTATGTGCATGGTTGAGTCAAGGTCATTTAGGTATGGTTGAATTGTGGGCACATTGGTATGGGTGATTTTAAGTTGATTATGGTGAAAGAGGAAAATTTCCTAGAGATAAGCGTCAAGGATCTAGTCATGTATAGGATAATCAATACATAATGAAGAAGGTTAAAAGATAAGAGGAGGCAAGAAAGCCACCTGATTGGTAAGGATCATAATGGGTGGGTCATACCTTAGATAGGCTGATGAACGTAAGACCCTAAAGACATTACATGATTGATTATTCTAAAGGTGAAGAGTAGTCACATGATCACCAAATGTCACGGTTCAGCAGGTCCCTTGAGGTAGTAGGAAATGAAAGTGTGAATGGTGAGAAGGTGAAAAGTGGTTAGTTTATATGGTGTGAGGGAGCATGCCTTTTGGCAAGAGATCCAAGATCACAATAAACAAGTCCATGACAAAAAAATTCTATTTTGACTTATATTTGAGATAGACTGATCGATGTGGGAAGTCTATATGGGATGAGGAAATTAACTCCTTGAGGTCTTCGCAAAGTTGATCGATGCGGGAAGCTTCAGATTCTCTTTTTTTCATTTTAAAGTAGGTTTTACATAGTTGTCCTTCGAGGAAGTAGTCATTTATAACGAGAGATGTAGAGAGAAAGATGTCCTTTTGAGGGAGTCATCTTTTTATTAGAAGTTTGACTCAAGGAGTTAGATCCCATGTGAGGATTTTAAGTCATGGACAAGACTAAGGTGAAGAATCAGATTCTTGTTTAGAAAGCAAGGTGAAATGACCATGGGATCTCATCTAAAAGTAGACAAAAAGTATCCATGAGAATCATGCCATGTACAAAGCTATGGTACACATATTTGAGAGAGGGTAAAGAGTGATGGGTACACACATGATTCTTGTTTAATTGTTGGGGATGGCATAGTGAAAGGAGGGAAGTGAATAGCGCTCAAGGGACGAGCATGAAAAGAGGTGGAAGGTGAGGTAGGACTAAAATTAAATAGTAGAATGGTCAAATATGTAATGCAATATAAGGGGTTCGAGTTTAGGTTTACCGTCGAGTGAAGATAAGCGATATGCACCTGATCCATAGGTATGGGTCATGATGTATGGTCCAAGCTAATTAGGAGCAAATTTTCCTCGTTTACTTTTTTCTGCTTTGGTTACATGTTGATTTTCCTTCAAGACAAGGTCACCGACTTGGAAGGTTCGTTCATGGACACGTTTTTCATAGGCACGTTTGATACATTTTTGGTAAACTTGAAGATGGTCAAGAGAATTAAGATGACATTCATCTAATAACTCAAGTTGTGCTAAACGGTCTTGGTGAAAGTCATCATCATTAAGCATGTCATGGAGAGAAATGTGAAGTGATGGAATCTGTACTTCAAGAGGTAGAATAGCCTCTATACCGTAGACTAGAGAAAAAGGTGTGGCAGCAGTGGAAGTGTGAATACTAGTATGGTACACCCATAGGGTGAAAGGAATGTGCGTATGCTAGTCCTTCCCAATATCATTAACCACTTTCATGAGAATTTGGTTGGGGTTTTATTAGTGGATTCAACTTAATTTGTTGGTTTGTGGGTAATATGGTGATGAGAAACTTAGTTAAATATCAAATGCTTTGCAAAGTTTCCGCAAGGTTTTATATTTGAATTATTTTTCATTATCGGTGATGAGGTGATGTGGAACGCCAAAGTGACAGAGATAATGTGATGATTGATGAACTCGCATATTTTCTCGGTTTTCGTGGAGATTAGAGGTATGGATTCAACCCATTTGATGTCACTTTGGGAAGAATGGGGTTGATTTCTCGATAAGATCGAACCCCATTGAGAGAAGGGCCAAAGGTCATGGGCAACTTGTAAGGCATGACTAGGTGTATGATGAAGATTGGCATGTTGTTGGCATTTTACACAATGCTTAACGTAGTCACAACAATCATGGTTAAGGGTTGGCCAATAATAGCCTAGGTGAAGAATACACTTAGCAACAGTAAGGCCACTAAAGTGACCTCCACATATGCCATCATGAACTTCCTTAATGGTATAAGGAATTTCAGAACTCATAAGGCACCATAAGAGAATACCATCAAAGCCACGCTTATAGAGGAGGCCACCCATGATGACGTAACAAGAGACCTTTTTAAGAAAGGCACATTGTCCATTACAAGTGAGGTCGGGAGGTAAGATGGAGAGGGAAAGATAGTTTGAGTATTGTTTATACCAAAGGTCATGTGGGTCAAGAGCGACGGTTCTAATAGAGTAAACTTCACGAGGTAAATAAGAGGGTGATTGGAGTCTTTGTATGGTGACAAAGATTTTAGAGTTAGCGGGGAAGTGGGTATCTGAGAAGCCAAGTAGGCCATGGTATCTGCAAATTTTTGGTAGAACAGGATGGTTTGAAGGGCGTAATAGTCAAAGATGGTCAAAAGTATGTCTACATGTTACTTATACTTTTGAAGTATCTCATTATGACATTGGTATATACCATTGACTTGGTTTATGACCAATTGAGAATCACCAAAGATGTTGATGGACTTGACATCTATGACATAAGTTGACTTGGAGGCCCAATACAAGATCTTCGTATTCAAAAATATTGTTTGTATAGTCAAAAATGAGTTTGAAAGACAAAGGCATGGGCTCACCATGAAGTGAAATGAGGATAAAACAAACCCCACCAAACACCGACACTTGGAACCATCAAAGAAGAGTTTCATTTGGTAAGCGGGTTCGTCTAGGAAAGGGTAGCAATAGACTCATCTGGAAAGTCAAAATTAGAGGGTTGATCCCCAGAAATAGGTGCATCGACCAATTGGTCGGTGATAGCTTGGCCCTTGATGGATTTTGATGGATGAATTTGAGGTTGAGGTCAGCTAGAAGCATAAGCTAGCATGCAGCCCATTGATTTTGGTAAGGTTTGGCATACATGAAGTGTAAGGGGTCGGTGTTGGTCACAACATAGGTTTTGTGGTTAAGTAGGTAATGGCGGAGTTTGGTGGCAATGAAACTAAGGCTAAGAAATTTTTTTGGCATGGGTGTATCGGGTTTCATAGTCCAGAAGAGTATGACTTATGTAATAAACCACCTGCTCCCTATGTTGTTCATCGCGATGAGCAAGCATGGCCCCTAAGGAGTGATCGGTAGCAGAGATGTATAGGTAGAAGGGTTGATCGTCTTTAGGTGGAATGAGTACGGGTGGTTGGAGAAGGTATTGTTTTAAGGCCTCAAAATCTTTGTGGCAGTCATCATCCCATTTAAAGGAGACATCCTTTTTGAGAAGATGATGAAATGGCTGACATCGATCGAGAAAGTTGCGAAATGAAACGATGAATAGATCGCAACTTATATTGCGGGATACGAATCTCTTGTAGATTAGTGGGCAAAGGAATTTCAAGAATGGCCTTGAATTTAATAGGTCAACCTCTATACCACGTAAGGAAACAATAAATCCCAAGAGCTTTCCCAAGAGAACCGTGAAGACACACTTCTTGGGCTGAAGGTGAACACAATACTTAATGAGGTGGTCAAAGATGGTTTTTAGGATGGCGAGGTGCTCGGAGTGGTGTTTATATTTGGTAATAAGATCATCCACATAATCTTCCAATATACGAGTTCATGATATCATGGAAGATATAATTCATAGCCCATTGATATGTGGCACCGGCATTTTTAAGCCCAAAAGACAAGACTTGATAGTATAAGGTCCCCCAAGGGGTGATGAATGCAATTTTGTGTTGATCCTGCAGGGCAAGCAAGATTTGGTTATAACCTAAGAAACCATCCAAGAGTGATAGCACTCATGACCGGTGGTAAGGTCAACTAGTTGGTCAATACCGGAGAGGAAATTCATCTTTTGGGCAAGCGAGGTTGAGGTCATTGAGATCGTGCAAATGCAAAGTCTCCCTGCCGCCTTAGTAGGCTGGGACAATTTTAGAAATCCATCGGGGATATAAATGGATAAGATGAAGGAAATGGAAAGAAGGCATTGAAGTTATTCTTTAACCGAAGAGTAATGCGGGGGTGCATTTTCCTTATCTTTTGTTTTACGGGTTTGGAATCGGGAATGGTTACGATATAGTGGACCACTATGGTGGTGTCAATACCGGGCATGTCTCGTAAGGCAAGTAAAATCATGGTTATGATTTTGAGAAAACAAGTGATGTCTTCCTATTCACCAAGTATCTAAATATTGGCCAATCTTTAGAATGTACGGGTCATCCACGAGTGTGGATGTTTATTTCGATAGTCAATTCATTCAACATGGTTTGTGTCTTAGATGATGACGTGATGAATATATGAGTGTTTTACACCAAGGTAGCTGAGTATAGATTCATCATCCACGACATTAAATGACATTAATAGAAGGCATATCATCATTGATCATTTTAGGATACGGGAAGGGAAGGGAAGAGGGAGCCTTGCCCTCGTGTTGATAAGTCGAGATGCCCCGAGGAAATGGTGTTTATGAAAAAAAAGTTAGGAGGGATGGATTTTGGATCCATCGACTCTGTCGGTGAAGGTGGTGAAGAAGGTGGAGTAGGTGAAGAAGGTGGAGAAGGGTCGATATCCTCAATGAGTTTGATGCAAGCCTTCTTGGTAGGTAGTTCAGCAAAGCCGATACCACTACGGTCGTTATGTTTACAGGTAGTACATGGAATAATAGTGTGATGGCCTTTCTCATAAAATCCAAAACCAAAACCTTTCCACGCACATTGGTGTACAAACATTTGGGTGAAACGATGATTGGAGATTGGTGGAAGTCAAAAGAAAAGGGATGGGTTTGTGATGGTGGTTCAGGTGTATAAGTGGTAGTATCAAGTCCCCCATAGGTGAGATTGGTGCAAAGGTGGGGAGGACCATAAAGGAGATGCTCTCCTATGTGGTGATCGTAGTGAGGGTGTTGGTGAAGGCTTCCATACTCTTGTGGAGTAAGGAATGTGTTGACATTATATAGGCGATACTCCCCTAGAGTGAGGCATTGAAAAACACCTTCCAAGGGATCGGTGGTCGATATGTGGGTAGCTGGGATAGATGATGTGTTAGAGATTGGATCAGAGGTGGAGCTAGCTGATTGGGAGGTTGATGGGTCGGTAGTGGAAGTCATGGCGGTGGTAGGGATGGAGGAGTTAGGTGCGGTTGAGGTAGCAGTGGCATTGGTGGTGGAGGTGTAGGTGAAGAGGAAGTGGTCATGGATGAAGATGCCTTAATGGGTATAAGCACGTCATTGGGTTGGTAAAGCATGTTGTAAGTTTTGAAAGGTGATGGGTCATCCGGAATGGTATAGGTGTGCCCTTCATGCTCAAACTTTACACAATGATGCAAAGTGGAAGGAATGCAACCCATAACACGAATCCAAGGTCTACCAAGCAATATGTTATATTGAAATTCCCCCTCCAAGACATAAAATAACTCTGGAATAGTGCGGGGCCCACGCGAACATGGAGGATGATGGTGCTAAGTGTAGAGGTGATAGCATCATTAAATGAATGTAACATGATGGGATGTTTATGCATGTAATTTTCGGGTATGTGCATTTGGTCGAACACATGGGAGGAGATGATGTTAATGCTAGTGCCCCCATCAATCATAACACATCGTACATGTATATTATCAATATGGATGGAGATGAAAAGAGATGGATCTAGGTCATCGGTTTGGTGTGGTGCGATCTCTTCATTTGAGAAGCGAGCGTGGTGACTTTTGAGTAGGTGAAGGTGTAGAAGAAGGTGGTAATTTGGTAAGAGAGGCTACATGATGAGGTGTAATAATGGAGGCTATGGGTGTAGGGTCATTGGGTAAGACCTCAATAGATTGAAGAACCTCCATGAGAGCTTGACGATGGGATTCAGAGGTTTGGATGAGGTCATATAGGGAAATTTTGAGGGAAAATTGGTGTAATTGTTTGAGCATCACATGATGTGTAACCTGACTAGAAATATAGGATATGTGGGGCCAAAGATAGTGACTTTAGGTGTGGGTGCAGATGGTATGTTGGGTATAGGGTTGGTTAGTGGGTCGGTTTCCTTTTCCTTGCCTTTGTCCTTTTGTGTGTGGGTAGTAACGTGGATCATGTTGATTTGAGGTGGGGAGGTAGGTGAAGTAGGTGAGCCATGAAAGGTATAGCGATAGGAAGGGCAGAAGCCAAGAGGCGGGAAGGAACCTTGTGAAATGAGTTGGGCACACCAACATTTGGGTTGAGATTTAGTGAGTTCTACGATGTGCACCATGTTAATTTCAAATCTCGAAGGTGGCTCTAAGAGTTATGGGGGTGGAGGTCTTGGTTGCTAAGTAGGCAATGAGGAAGAACTATGGAAACTGGTGTTGGTGAAATGGGGTCCTCATTGAGAAGGTCATCATCATCAAAGTTTTCTTCAGGAGGACATAACTAGACAAGAGCAGCTTTCAAAGCCTTACAGTCCTCTACATCGTGTCCTAGCACACGATGGTAGGTGTAAATTTTGGTTTCATCAAACCCCTTTGGTTTGGGTTTGAGTGGGTCGTAAGGTCTAAGAGGTGGTAATGTGATGATAGAAGTTTCAAGGAGGTTGGTTAAGATTTTGGCATAGGATCCTGCTAGTGGATCACAATGGGAGGTGAATGTGGGTTTGGGTGCAGGTGCGGCTGATTGTATAGGAAGGGTCTTTACAAGAGGGGGAGTGGGTTGAGCCATGGTCTTAGGTGTTGGTCATGTCTACTTGGGTAAGGGCATGGTAGATGAACTGGCAATAGAGTGTGTGGTTGGTTTGACTACCTTATTAGAGGGTAGTAGATTTTTGCATTTAGGCTACACCTTCTTGGGTAAAGGTGATATGAACCCACGAGATTTAGAGGAAAGTAGATGGTGGAAGAGGGCGGGTTACCCATGGGGATAACCGAGGTGTTGTGGAGGTAGATGGCATAGGTTGTGTAGGAGGTGTAAGGGAAAGGGAATGAAGTGTTGTGGGTAGTGAAGAAGTTATCGATGGTATTAGAGGTATGGGTGGTAAAAATGTTGCAGTGTGGGTAGAGGTTGTGTTAGGTGCTTGGGTATATTAGAGGTCTCTGAGGAAGAATGGGCTGTTGTGTTCTTGGTTTACCAGGCGGATGGGAGTTTCTTAGCTAGGGTCAAGGGGTGATGTCCTACTGATACACATAAGGGGTGAAGGTGATGATGGTGTGATTGGTGAGCTTGGGGTATGAGATCTAGGACATTGGTTCTTTTTTTTTTTATGGGTTAGGTTAAATTTGGTGTTGGATTTGGAGGTGCGAGTAAATCTAATTTTATGGGTGGTTGAGTAAGGCTAGCTGTTGGGATGACCCCTAAAGTAGTAATTGGTTTAGGAAATGAAGATGATGTAGGTGTGGGTTTAGATGTAAATGCATGTTAGGTTATGGAGTGCACAGTGTAAGTTAAGCCAATAGTGGTATCATGGGAGAATTTTCAATAGTTGTGGTTGTGTTTGGTTTAATCGGCTGAAATACTTTTGGATAGATAGTGGAGGTGTCAACGAGTGACATCTACATTTGTGTTGAGACAAGAAGTAGAAGACGCCCCAAAGTAAGGCTCTATCCACATAATCTAGGTGGTTGGCTAAGTGTGAGAAATTAAACTGCAAAGTGGGTGGGGTTGATGTGGATCCAATGGCGATTCCCATAAAATGTGTTTTAGAAATGGGGAATTCACTAGCTTTAGCCTTTATGGGTAAGAGAGCAAAAGTAAATCAGCAAGATCTTGGGTGGCTGATGGAGAATGGTCACCCGGAGGTAATGACATTTTTCTTGGATCTTTGATAGGTAGAGAAGATGACGGGTGCTCCTCGTCAGGTGGGGAGATGAACAAGCATCTCCCATGGGTCGAGAGGTATTGTTGGTGCGGCTCTCTTGGTGGAGAAGCCAAAGGTGAAATGGTCTTGATATTAACAGAAGGATCCTTCACAGGTGAGGGAGGAGACAAAGGGTGTTCCTCTGTGGGTGGAGGAATAGGTGAAGTGGGTTCATGTGTAGGTGGAGGAATTCGGGCCAAGATTTCCTCTATGGAAGGAATATGAGGTAATTGGGAAGCAACTGGTGCATCACTGAAAATAGCATGGACCTCATGGGTATGGCTATCATTAGTTGAGGTCTCTCTAGTTTGATCAAGAAGAAGGGGTGTGATTAGGAAATGGTTTCTTGAAGATGTGTAGGTTTTGATTGGCAGGTGCATTAGGATTATCCAAGACTAACTCGTTGTTCTCGAGCATTTCTGGAAAATGTTCTTGAAATTGATGCAATTTTTGTCATTATGACCTTTTACCCAATGATAGTTGTAGAAGTCGTGCTCTTTGTACCATGTAGGTGTGGGGTGAGCAGGATCAAAACCAGTGTGTGGTTTTATAGGAGGAAGGGTGATGGCTCCAACTTTAATGAGATTTTCTAAAATAGAAGAATAAGGCTCCCTAATTGGGGTGTATTTCCATTGTTCTCATCTAAATTGAAAGGTCTGGACATGAGAAAGATTAGATGAGGGCTTAGCCTAATTTGATGGATGAGCTAGGCCAACCTTGAGTACCACTGCGTTAGCGGTTCCCTTGGCTTTTGAATAATTATTTTGTGGTTTCAAAGAAGAAGAGGTATCATTTGACTTAAATTCTCGAGTTCTTATTGTGTAGTTGAATTTTATTTTCTTCAATGGCCTGAATCTCTAGCTTTCGTGCCATGGTGAATGCCTCATTAAAGGTTCAGAAAGTCTGCACTTGTAGGGTCGGTGAGATATGTCTAGCACAAGCCCGATGAAGAGCTCTATGATTTCGGTTTGTGGTAATTGGAATGTGAGTTGATTGATCAGGCTATGCCAATGAGTGACAAAATATGCGATAGACTCGTCATCATATTGACACGTAGAGTAGAGGTCAATCATGGTAACCTTCTTAACAATGTTAATGGAGAAGTGATCCAAGAAGGCTTGGGCTACCTGATTAAATGAAAAGATAGAATGCCTAGGTAACCCACTATACCAGTCTAACACGGGCCTAGTTAGAGACATGGGAAATGTCCTTAGAAGCAAAGCATCATCATGGGCGATCAAATAACACCCATGTTTGAAAGACCACAAATGTTTTTGTGGTTTCTCTTTGCTATTAAAGCGGTTAAATTTAGGAATCTCCCAATGTATGGGATATGGATGAATAGGAATAGATGGGTGTATGGGCTCATTACAAATTTCGTCATAGGTGAGAGAGTTGCGCGAGCCGGAAACCGATGCCTCAATGTCTACATCTTGTCCATCATTAACTTGATGAGGTCATTGGTAGGTGGTGATGGATGGGTACCTCCTGTAGCGTAAGAGGGTTGGTGTTGGACATATGATGGAGGTGGAATTCCAGTATATGGTGATGCCACATAGGTAGGTTGGGAATGAGGGAGTGAGATAGGGGTACGTACCGAATGAATGATGGATGAAATGGGAGGCTACTGATAGTACGTATATGGAGGTGGAAGGGTCAAGGTAACCCTAGTAGTGATGGGGGCTAAGGACTGTGGAATAGAAAGGATAATGTTTTGAAATGGGGTAGGGGTCATTGACACTGGGGGTGGTTGTGTTGCTATGGGTATATGTGAGACAATAGGCATGGATGAGGTTATGTTCTGGGTGGTGGACGAAGGTATAGTGGATGTTACGGGTGCAATAGATGTGGTAGATGCAACAATCATAGCAGGTACTGAGGCCTACTGTGAAACGATTGGGGGCAAGGTAGATGTGGGTAACACGGAGCTAGAAGGGGTGACACTTGAAGTAGGAACAAGAGTCGGGGGGGATATATGCGAGCATGTCATATATCAAGCCCGACCCGAGGAATCTCAAGTGGATGAGTGGGAAAATAGAACTATAAGGCAAAGAAGGTTAAGTTAAGGAGTCATGTGAACTCCTCATCCCCTGTGGCGATAGTGATAGGTTGGGTAGGATCCATGGGTGATAGAATGGAAGGTGGTGAAGGACTAGGTGGGAGTGGTTGACAACTAGCATGGAATATGAGGGAATTTGTTGAGCTCCAAGTCAGCATCATGTGAACAAATCGATGTGGTAGGGCTGCTTTATGTAAATGACACGAAATAGGAAAACCGGTGGTGGTAGGTGGATTAGGTAAAAAATGTCAGCTAGAAATTTGAACAGGTTAACCGATGTTGGTTAGGGTAAACCGACGAAAGTCATAGGTAACCACGGTCGAGTCAACGTGGAAAAAGGAAAGTTTTCCAAAGCAAGGCAAAAGGTAAATAATCTACCAGGGTAGATAAGATACTAGATGGATTTTATCAAGACAAAGAAGATGATGAGAGTTACAGAGACTATGAATAATAAAGAATATGAAACAGGTGTCCTTTTGGGCAGGTTAACCAAAAAACAATAAACCAATGCTAGTTGGGTAACACTGATGATGGTCGAGGGTAACCAATGATAGCGGTCACCTGGACCGACATCAAGTTACTATGAAATTGAAACAGAGATGAATAAAAGGTGGTTGTGATTTAAAATCAAGTGTGGAATCAAACCCGAACTCGAGAATGATAAAAATGGGGTCGGGCACACTCGGATGAAGTTGGAATACACCAACTATGATAAGAAGTGTGCGAGGAGAAATAAAAAGATGAAGAACATATCCTCTCACCTCAAAATAAAATCCAAATAGAAACACTAAGAAAAATACGATCCTAAGAGTGCTCTTTCCTTTATGTTTGTTTAACTTATACTATTTAGAAGACTCGACTTATGAAATTTAGAATAGAGTTTTTAGTGAGGAAGGCTTCCTACAAAGAAGGAGATCTACGAGGAGAGGTTTCAGGTTATGTTATGGCAGGGGCGGGCCATCCTTTGAGATAATGACTCGATAGAAGTAACGAGTTGGGTGCCCACTATGTTGTGATCATGTGATCACCTACAGCTTCTTCCGGGTAAGATGTTGTTTAAGAATGTGTATATTTTTAATTTTGTGATGTTTGGGTAAGACTCAGAGAGAGAAGAAGAGAAAGGAAGTTATTTTCTATGATTCGTTTGTCAACCATCAGCTGGGCATGACTTCCAGCGTATAGGTTGCCCTCATTTAATGTGAGCTAATGCAGTAAAGTAGAATGAAATGCAGTTGATTTTAAGCCCAAATTGAAATATTGAATTCGATGACACAAAAATAAATAGGAGAGAGTATGATCTTTCACTAATGCAGTACAAATGAAAGAGAAGAAGAGTTCTTTTTATAGCACCAAAACACGATTGCTTTGAGACAAATAGAAAGAAGAGAAGATTCTAGGGAGAAATTTTAATGTGAGAACCTTTCAGAAAGGAAACAAACATACAAATTTTCACCTAGAAATGAAGAAATGCAAGGAACCCCGAATGGGTCCCACCGGGTGTGCCAAAATGTTTCACCTGATTCTTAGAGCGTTTCTTTGAATATTGACGAAACAGATAAGGGTAAAAGGGCTAGGAGGAATACCTATTAAAGTTGGTTGAAGGTTGTTGCACGCGTATGACTTCTTGATCCACTGACTGATCATGAGAGCTTCCTTTTGGCTAGGAGGAACTACCTGAAATGAACAACAAGACCACCAAAAGAGATTAAATAGCATATGACAATGGATTGCCTAGCGTATGCTAGTTCCAAGAAGTGTGATACTCCCTAGAAGGTTGTCAATCCACTATTTAAAACAATTCAATGTTAACAATAAATGAAATCCTATTGTAGTTAAAATGATTTAGGTATCTCATTCGACTACAATAAGAAAATTTGTTCACAACAAGCTAAGCTATGATTGAATCTGAAGGGCAAGGTCTCTGTCAGAGTACTGGTACTAGTCAGGGTCTGGTTTTGGGCTGTTTTGGGTATTTGGTGGGGAATTTAGGCTCTGTTCTTGTGAGTCGAGGATAAAACACGAGAGACCAATGTTGGTCTAGTGTAGCTGATGATAGTTACGGATGGACCGATGACGGTCATGTGTAATCGATGTCGTCTGCGGTTGGGTGACAGGAACTTATTAAAATCTTGGTGTTGGGATAGATCTGAGGCTAAATGAAAATGGAGAGGGTAATGGAAAGGCTGTGGAGATCTTAGGTATACTCAGAGGTGTTTAATAGTTAGGTATGGGAAATTTAGTGGTGTGGGTGAAGGAATGATCAAACTTGCATGAAGGTAAATGGTGGGAGAATGGGGGTGCAAGTAGAAACTGATAATAGAGGTAACAGAGCCTACTAAAATGAAAATGGATGAATGCTAGTTAACAAAATACTTCTTGTTATATGAGCTTGGTGGCTGGATAGCAATGTTAGTTGATCGAGATGGATGCGATTAGATGTGGTGATTGCACTTCCCCAAATTATTCTCGTGAATGTAAATGGCTCTGTGATCACTTCGATGTTGACTTTGGATGTTACAATGCGTGTGCGAATGCTAGTTCTACTTGCATGTAGCTCTAGTTTCGTCCCCTTACTCTCTCGAATCTACCAACCTCAAAATAAAGTTATTTTTGGGGAATAAATTATAACCGATGTAGCCGGGTTGAGTGGAGGTGGTTTAGGGTGACTAACATCAGGTATGGTAGGATTGACTAGGTTTACTAAAATATGAAGATCCGCATAATTTCTTAGATCTTGTTCATTTTTATTTGTGAATTAGAATGGAAGATACCTTTCTAAGGGTGGGAAAGTGGTTAGAGGGAATGTAGGATTTGATTTTTAGGGTTTGGGTAGGTCTTAGTTAGTTATGGCAACATACTAAGAATAGGTTTGGAGTGAGGTGGCTAGGTGAGGTGGTGGTGTGAGAATTATCTTAATTAGGATATTTAAAATAATAAATATTGTGAGGACATGGATTAATTTAATTAAATTAATATTAGAGTGGGGTGAAAGGGGCCATGGTTAGGTGAGTTCATTCAAGGTGATTATTTAACGAGGACCAAGGGGAGTGTGACCTAATTTTTTTGTCTACACTTAGATTCTTCAATGACTTCTATTATCCCAAGTGTAATAATCTTATCAATCTCTTCCTTAACCTTAATGCGTAGATTCAAGTTCATCCTATAAGGTATCTTCCGAATTAGGCACACACCCTCTTTTAGCTTGATCTTTATTTCTCCCAATGAGGTGTGAGATACTTTAAGATCATGCTACACACACGAAACAAATTTTGAAAATCATTGAGAAGCTCAATAATCATTGAGACCTTCTAGTTCATCCAATAGTCCCAAATGATAGATTTCTTTGGTTCTAGTTCTACAACAATGTTAACCTTATTTTTCTTTCATGACTTATGGTAGGCACGTGCTCGGTCATCGTAATTTCCATAACCTCGTGTTTACCCTTAGTATGGTTAACATTGAAATTTTCCACCTCTTCATCATCTATCAAGTAGACCAACTTTACTTTCTCTTTCTCCAAGAAAGCATGCTCAAGCTATAATTTCATTGATTATTCCTCTTTAAAATGCCCCTCCAAACTAGGTTCCCAAAAAAACTGATTATTTCATCCTCTTCCATGGCACTATCTCCCATAGAAATAAACTTAACCTACAATGTATCATTCATCGATGGCTTAATACTTGATACTCAAACATTTGAATAAGTTCGGTTGTCAACTCTTTCCAATTTCATGTCGGCTGATGCAGTAGTTCTTAAGGAACGTAGCATACGCACGTTTAACCCTAAAAGGTGGAATAAAGATTATGCACCCATAGTGATGGAGGAAAAGCTTCCAAGCCTATCATCTAGGCTCTCTCACATTCTTGGGTGAGGAATTAGGTAGACTCCTTCCCTTGATAGTCATGCATAGTAGAGGGTTCATTTCTCTAAAGAAATATAACAAAGAATGTGTTTGTCACTTCACGTCACTCCGGTGGGTGTCTTGATGTGTCACCCACCAAAGCTTTGTTGTCCCACATAAAGTGTAAGTTAGCATATTTCTCCTTTAAATTTGAAAAATCCATTGAAATTCCATTGCTCATAAAAAAATCGGGGTTGCCTTCCCTGTATAATTAGGTAGCTGTCTTCCTCTCGTGCACCTAATTGAGTGTTCCTTAGCATCTCTAGTTACTATGCCCCTAATTTTTCTTCCCACTAGCTCATAAGTACCAAGCGTCCAATTGTCACATGTTGCACTATTTGTATCAATTATAGATTAAGCGTCTTCACACAAAATGTCACCTTCCTTTAATGGATGCACAACCTCATGTTCTTTGATAGTGCGGACATAGGTTTTGTCAAGATTTTCTTCCCAAGTGGTTCAAGTAGAGGGTGCTGACTTCTCATATGTCGGATGAATGATAACACATTCCTCCTTGTTCTCAAAACATATATACCCCTTATTGAAACATAATTCAAAATTATTGTTATAAAAACGGGGGTGCCCAAGTAATATTTGGAAAGTGTAGACACATGTAATTTGGTCTACATGATCTTATTACTAAGATCATACTAACTATCCTAGTCTCATGTTAATTTACTACACTACGCTAGTAAAATACCCTTTCTAACCTTATCGAAGCCCCCAAACCATGTTAATCCCTCCAACTAGCTTCTATAAGCTCTTTTCCCTTTAATCAACCCTTTTAAGTTAATTAACCCTCTTATTGACTTTCTAAGAAGGATTTGACTTTCTAAACAAATATCTTACCTTTCCAAATAGCCACTTAGCTTCCTAAAATCCTGTTCACACCTCCAAATATGTTTTTCTAAAAATCAACTTTTGAACCCTTTTAGTCCCACATGCATCCAAAACATCCTTTTCTCAAATCCAAAAACTATAAATAGAGGGATACCCCTCCCACCTTTTCCTAAGAACACACACACACACACTCTCTCTCTCTCTCTCTCTCTTATTTCTTATTTAAGCCATTTTAGGTCTCTTAGAGTTATTTCATAGTTTATTTGAGCTATTTTCTTGTTATTTGCTAATCCATTTCAAAGCTTTAGGTAAATGGGAGAAGCCATTATTGGGGATTTTAGTGCAAAATCCCAAGTACTTCTGAATGTCACGCAACTAGATGGGTTGAGACTTTTAGTGTGATTGCACAACATGGAGCATCTCTCAAAGTGTGGGACCTTGCGAGTTGAGAGAGCTCTCTAGATTAAGGTCGGTTCCTATTCCTCTATTCAGGTGCACACAAATAAATTACAGAGGATCTATTCTAAAACCTACTCTATCTTACCAAGGAGACAGGGTTGAGAAGATACAAAAAATAAACCTAAGCTAATGAGGTGATGCACCAAAGGAATGTTAGACACTCATTTTGTAATTTAACATAGACCACAGAAATGTAATACAAACACCATGCATAGGTAACCAAACTATAATGAGAGATCAGAAGGCAACAATGAAACACATGAGAGGGTCGAGAATCATCCACAGACATATATTATTGCTCCAAAGTCGATACAAAGTACATTATAGTGGCCAAGAGGAAAAACTTAGCATTACAACTTGAATGGGGAGGTTAGGACTCCACAAACTCGTCTGCAGACTAGAGGAGAAGGGAGGGTGCAAAACAGAAATGTCCAACCCTTTACAATGAGCCTAACTCTTTCTTTTATAGATGCAGCACAGAGAGAAGAAGGAGAGAGAGGCGGGAAAAATAATTTGAAGCTTAGCTACTAGCCATCAATGCCTCTCACAAATGCAAACACAATCTTTTGAGTTCGCCGCTCTATGTTTGCTCAACGTGTTGAAGAAGGGAGAGTGGTGGATCGAATCAAATATGATCCGATCTGGTTAATGGAATGAAGACGTTTCCCCAATTTTCACCCACCAAACCTCTTGAAATTAAAGTTTCAGGTTTCCATGGTGTAGACGAGGTCGAGACCTTTCCAATGGTGCCAAATTTGTTGATTTTCAGAATTGGATCGAAAGATATGTCCATTTGAATGTTTTAGTCGGGTCCATACAAAAATGGTGAAAACCAGTTAGTAGAGCAGTGTGGGCCCGAAACTCACTTTGTGCCTTTTGGCACCAAAAATACAAAATGCAAAAATTACCCTATAGCCCCGCAATTCACTTTTGGCAAAAATCATTTTTGGGCCCGACGGTCTACTTTTTCCATTTGGGTGAAAATTCACTCCAAGGCCCACCGGCCCGCATGCAATTGAGGCTTGACACGTGGCTCCTCTAGGCATTAGCGGAGGCGCAGCTCATTTTTTCACTTTACGCCTTCTCGGAAAAAAAATTTCAAATTACCTCTGACAACCCACCTTTGGATTTGACTTTTCAACATGGCCATGTGTCCTTTTATGGGCCTTAGGCATTTTTCTTCATTTTGGCTTTAAGATCCCCTGTGGGCTTATGGGCCCGAAATTCACTTTGTGCCTTTTTGTAAAAAGCACAAAAGTTCCAAAACTCCCCTGCACCGCTGGCCCGAAATTTACTTGAAAAATTTTCCTCTGCTACCCCAAAGCGTAATTTTCATTTGGCAAAAATCCTTAAAAACTCTCATTGGTCCACTTTTGGGCAAAAATACCTTCCAAGGCCCATCGCAGTAACTTGTAAAATATGAGTTAGAAGGACTTCTTTATATTTTTGGAAAGGGGAAGAAATTTCCCACCTAATGAAGATGCTTTCAAGAAACCTTAAGTGTTTAGAATATCTAAAAAATTGGGTGAAGCACTAAAAGGGGAAAAATGGGTGTAGTTAACTAGAAATAAGCATGAGCTTATTTTGGATAACAATTTGGTGACTCAAAGGGGACATCTGCCTACTAGATGAAGAGATCAGCTACCTTTTGAAGCATCCATTGGGCATGGAGTCATAATTGATAGCCTGATCTGATCTGAACTTTGGAAATCTGATCCCTGAGCCACTTGGACATTGTTGGAACTAGAGCTAACCTTGAATCTTTTTGAAATGGGCCCTTCGAGACTCAATTTTAGTTGCTCTATATTTTTTCTATTTTAAAATTAGCAACTGTCATGGTGACCATGGGTCTCCTTGATGCAAATGTTGAAGGGCCTGGTGCATTCACCTAGAGGCACATCAAATTGTATAACGATGCAAACCTAGAGCAATAAAAACCTTGTGCCATAGCACTTAGGGAAATAAAACCTATGCTACAACAAAATAATGTGCATACACACTTAGGGAAATTAAAAACCTAGGCTAATATTTTACAAGGGTGAGGAATTTTTCCTTTTAGTAGCATTGTTTGAGGTAGATCCCATTGAATGGGATCTGCAATTCTTCGCCATCCAACTTAGCCAGCCAGAAGGCATTGCTACTTGTGCATCTTGTGACCATGTAGGGGCCACTCCAAATGGCATCAAACTTGGAATGCTTTCTGGTTTTTCCCGATCGAGCATCCCATTTTAGAACTAAGTCTCCCTCTTGAAAGTTCCTTGTTCTTTCTTTCTTATCAAAGGTATTCTTGATCAATGCTTGATCTTTCTCCATGACCTACATTGCATGCTCTCTTACCTCTCCTACTTCCATCATCTCTGCATACCTGATTTCCATAGGTTCAAACTCGGCTAGCTCCAACTATTTCATGAGCTCCAAAGTGGGCAACTCCAATGAGATGGGCAATACTACCTCTTTTCCATATACAAGCTTGTATGGGGAGCTACCTATGGACCTTTTGGATGTGATCCTATCATCCCATAGAGCTGATTTGAGCTTTGTATGCCAAGTTCTCTAATTTTCATCAAGATTCTTAATAATCCTTAATAGGTTCTTATTTGTGGAATGCTTGGCCATTACCTTGAGGGTAATAGTTTGATGAAGTGCTAAGGTACACACCATTCTTGACTACCCATTCAGTGATCCTTATACTAAGGAATGCTAATGCATTATCTGATATAATGGTGGCAGGGAATCCAAACCTGGTGGTTATTCCTTCATAGAAATCCAAGATGTTGGATTCATTTGCTTCTTTTAGTGCCACTACTTTAGTCCACTTGGTGAAATAGTCTGTTGTAGTAAGTATCCACTTGTGGCCTTGGCTTGAATTTGGGTTAATCACCCCAATGAAGTCTAGTCCCCACTGCATGAATGGCTGATCCACTGAAAATGGATGAAGGGGTAAGGCTGTTAGCTTCTCCTTTCCTATGAAGAATGCACACTTTTACACTTCTTGACCCATGAGTAGCAGTCCCGAACATTGTAGGCCAATAATAACCAGCTTTCATGATCTTGAGAGCTGTTACTTGAGGGGCAAAGTGACCTCCTGCTTCTCCATCATGGAATTCATGCAACACTCTCTCAATTTGGCCTGTCTCAATGCACCTCAATAGAACACCATTGATATTAAACAAGACACCACCAACAAGCACATATGGAATGGCTTGTAGTCTAAAGTATCTTCTCTTTGCTTTGTTCCATTCGAGGGGCACAAACCTATTTGGAGGTAATGCACCAAGGCTTGGGTCCAACATGTAGTAGGTGCATCATTAGCTGGTTGTTCTTGATCATTTTGTAGAAATAGGATAGCCTCTTTTCCACCCACTAACTTAGCCTATTGCTTGGAGGTGAGCTATTCACACAAACCCTTACCTCGAACCAATTTGGTCACCTTGATCTCAATGTCATATTCCATTACTCAAGTGATCTAGCTTGCTCTCTTCTTGTTCAAGTCCTTGCTCAGAGCAAATCCTTAATACCAAAGCATAGGATACTAGCAGTTGAATCTTATTGTTTGAGACCAAGTGTCTAAATTTATTTAAGCTCCTAATAACAACAAGGACATGTTTTTCAATGAAAGAGTATTTTACCTCGTAGTCCTCCAAACTCGATCAAGAAGACTATTGGTTATTCTAAACCTTCCTCGAATGGACCAAGATGGTGAGATGGTGTTTTTATCCATATTTCACCCCTCGGGAAAAATATTGGATCAACCACGACCCCGCATAGAAAGAACCTGAGAAAACTCATTCAAATCTTGTAAATAGGTCATGAAGGACTCAACAATGGAGTGGTGGGGGCTGAGAAAGATTAAATGACCCTATGCAAAAAGAAACGACTCTGTCGAGCCATTTCCATGTCTTAAATCCATTTTTCAAGTTATAGGTAGACTCAACAATGGAATAGCAGGGTCAGAAAAGAAGGGGCAGTGCCGCAGAGGAACCAGGAGCAAGAAGGGGAAAAATGGTGAAGTTTCAAAGTTTTTAGGCTCGAGACTATTCAAGAAAGAGTCCAAAATTGACTAAGTATGGAAGAGCCAGCGGAGAGAACCATGTGTCCTAACGATGCTTCTCCAAAGATGAATCCATAAAGGGAGGCTCAAACAAGTGCCGCATCTCCATGTGTCCTAGGCCAAAATGGAGGTAGGGTCAAATGGTCAACAGAGTCAAAAGGTAGACAAGGCAGGTCTAAAAAATTGGCTAAGTATAAAGTGCAAGTGGAGGTCGCCAAGTGTCAGCTTGGCGCATCTCCAAGAGTTAGTCCAAAGGTGGAGACCCAAATGAGTGCGAGCTCTCCACGTGGCCCAGAGTCCAAAAGGATAAAAGGGACCGTTGAAAAGTCCATAGACCTACGGAGGCTACCAAGTGTCAACTCGATGCTCCTTCAAAGGAAAATTTGAATCAAGATTTCAAGCGAGTGTGGTGCCTCCACGTGTCCAATCTAAAAAAAGGGGCAGAGTTAGTTGAATAGTCAATGCATGGGGCAGGCCAACAGAGGCTACCAAGTGTCTAAATGGTGCTAATTCAAGGATTAAATAGAGAGAGGGTTTCCAAACGAGTGCTAGACTACCACGTGTCCCAGGTTAAGAGATATGACCCCGCCAAGCAAAAGACTTTTAAAAAACATAGAAATTGGGCAGGCAGCGGAGGAAACACCACGTGGCAAGCCTAAACTAGTAGTGCTAAAGCGGGCCATCGGGGGGAAAGTTGGTTTTTGCCCCTTGTTATTCCAAAGGTGTAAAAGTTGCAAAATGGGCCACAACTCTACCCAAAGGAAAAAGTCAGCGTTTGAGCCCGAGTCAAGGTCAAATCGGGAGTTAGAGGAAAAGGTGAAAATTTTCCTTTTGTCAAAAAGGCACAGAGATAAAAATTGAAGTGCATCTCCCCAACCAACCAAAGGGCACCACGTGTTCAAGCGAAGCGTCGGGGCCGTGGGGTTTTTTGAGTTTTGTGATTTTTGTGGAAAAGGGGAAAATATAAATCATGGACCCGCAAACCTGATTTTTCCCTAATCTTGATGTCATGTATCTCATATTAAAAAGGAGACCCATTCTTCAATGTTATGTGGATCACACCAAATGACTCTGCCTTAGAAAAGTAGATCTATAGAACTCATTTGGGGGTGCTGTGATTTTGCACTAATAGTTTTGGCATGCTCGGTGGGACAGAGAAGTCTCCATCTTATTACAGTAAGATTGATGTGCACTTGCTATGATTCTAACTTTTAAGAAGTTTTAAAATTGTACATCTGGTGACTCCAAAAGAAACAAATCCACTGGTTTCAATAGTCCAAGAAAGTTCATGAGAAGGATATAAACAAGGTCAAGAACCAGAGAGGAGGGATTATTTTTCTATCTAGACTTATCCCCAGATAGAGGGAGGGGAGGAAGAAGAGCCCAAAAGTCTCTATCCCCACCAAACAGAGCCTTATCAACACCTCCTCCCCCGGTAATGTTATTTCAATCAAGAGGGGTTCTCAAAGCCGATCTTTAGATGGCTAGCCAAATCCTTATGTCAATTTCACCATGGAGTTCAACCCACTCACTCTAAATGCACAAAATCTAGTCCCAATAACATTAAAGAGCATCCCATATTTCACTAGGGAAAACTAGACTTCTCCTAGTGATCATGTCCAAGATATTACAAATTTTTGTACAATCCATGAAATCCATGAGATGGAAATTACAGTCAAGTTTCTCACCTCTTCACTCAAAGGTAAAGCTTCACAATGGTTCAGAGCCTTGTGTGCAGGCTCTATCAAAAATTGGAACCATCAATGCTATGCACAACTCTTTACAACCAGTTTTGAAGAAAAAGGTGATAAATTATATTTGTTGGAGAAACTAACAACAATCAAGAGAGCCCCAAATGAGCAACTAACGAGGATTCAACCTCAAATTTTATGGACTTGGGGTAGGATTCCAAACAAGATAAAGCCCACTAATGAAGGTGGTTTTTATACTTTCTTAGGGCTTTAAATTCTTATATTTCTTTGATGATTCAATCAATGGGGGTAACGACCTTACTGCAACCTATATCCTTTCTACAAAGGTTGAGAATCATATGATTCGAGTGGAAAACTTTCTCCTAAGCCATCCATGCCTTTGTACCCCAAGTTAGGAAACCCAGGTACTAGCCAAACACCCACATTAGCTCCTATACCCACCCCCAGGATTTAAAGTTCAGCTGAAGCCTCCACTTCATCATCCATCACCTCAAAGGAGCTTCAGGAAGTGATGAAATAATTTGTAAGACACAGGAAATGAGGTAAGTAACCATCAAAAGACAACAAGCTCAAAGTTCTAGGCCATATCAACCCCAAGTTCAAAGATATCACTGACCCCATATCAACAAAATAGACCACCGTCTCAGGTTGTAAATGAGATTCAACACAAGGAAACCTCTAAGCTTCTGCTAGACCTTTCAGGTCGTATGACCCAAACATAGCTTCAACATCAAGGGCATTGGTTCCAGCACAAGAATAACATGGCACAAGAGTATGAATGGTGTTTCCCATGTAATTAGCCACATAACCAATCAATGTGCTTTAATGGTGCACTAAATCAGGCCTTGATGGTGCAAACTAGTATGGTGTCATAGGAACCTAGCCAAGAAAGAGATCAGCAACAAGGAGCTCAACAAGAGGGACCTCCAAGTGAAACTATGCTTGTCAATTGGAAAGCGAGGACTTCTATGGGATGAATCAGTTCCCTTCTCAAAGTGTAGCTGCCAATACATGGTCCAAAAAGAGAAATATTGGAGAAGGCCAACCATTGAACTCAGGTGACCCTCAACCTTCCATCACTCCACAAGGTTTTGGTGCTCCAAATATAACTCCCAACATGCAGAACCAATCCAAGCCACCTTCCAAATCCACTCAAGCACCGGTTGTAACAACCCATGTGTAAGAAAAAAATGTTCCAGGAAGGGGAAACAAAAGGATAGCTCATTCAATATCATTGAGAAAATGAAGAGGAAAAGTGTGAACATTTCACTATGGGAGTCACTGGCCATTCCAAGGTAGAGGGATCTATTGCAGACTGCTATACAAAATTGGTCAAGCTCAAATCACACCCCTAACCAAGCAAGAGAAAGTGCTTACCAATACTGACTCAACATGGGGAAAACCATTGAGAACAACAAGGTAAGAACCTGAGACCTCCTCCATTCTATGTTTCATTGATTATTGGAGACAAATTGGTGCACAATTGTATGATTGATTAGGGCAAGTAGTTCTGTAATGCCCAAGCAAATAGCTGATCAACTGGGTCTCTAATATGAAGTCATCTCTAGAGGGGTAGTGTAATTAGATGGGACAATAGTGAAAACTATTGGAATCATCAAGGATCTAAGCCTCACTCTACATGCCTGCCCCAATGTGATATTTTTGATAAATGTATCAATCATAGATTTGCCACCACATTTTGCTTTGTGTTTTTCTAAGGACTTCACTACCAAAATTGGAGGCTATCTGTCTACTGATTGGTCACATATGCTCTTTAGAACAAGGTATGGGGAAAAGGCCACAATCAAATCTAAGCCCATTTTTGATTATCATATTGAATCTTATGTGCCTAGCCCAATCAATGCCAACTACTCAACTTTTGATCAAGAAGACCTCCTAAGCACTTGTGAAGCAAATACCAAGGTGGGATGTATCCCAAACTTGACTCTCGATGAGTGGGCCAAAAAAAGACATGATTTTGACCCTTATAAAAGATGGAAGAATCTAAGCTAGGTGATTCTTGTCTACATGAAGAGAATCATCCTCTTCCTGACCTAATTAAGCCAAAATATAAAGATGACAATGAGGTATGGCAATTGTTCTTTGATGGCTCAAGGAGTAGACAAGGAGCTGGAGGAGGAGCTATGATTGTGTCCCCTAAAGGTATGAAATATTATTTAGCCTTCAGATTTCAGTTTTCTGCTCAAATAACACTGCTGAATATGAGGCTTTGGTCCATGGTCTTCATTGGGCAAGGAAGCTAGGAATCAAGAACTTGCAAGTGTTTGGTGATAGTGAACTGGTTGCCAATCAAGTCAGAGGACTTAATGCTGTCAAGAATGACCTACTCAAGAACTACAAGAGTAGGGTATGGGATCTCATGGAGGATTTTGAGGCCTTCAACATTGTGTCCATACCCAGGAAGGAGAATGAAGCTATTGATAGGCTTGCAGTAGTTGGAGCAACGTTTGATGTGGTTGACAACATCAAAAGAGACAAAGAACAACCACATATCCATATAGTTGTGAGGCTAGTAGTGCCAGATAACAACACATTCTTGGTAGGTGTTGAGAATGATCAACAAATCATTAATTTTTACAAGAAGAAGTTGAATTCTCAGCTAGAAATCAAAGCAGATTAGAGAGTAGCAATATGGGAATCAAATAGTACAGTTACATACAAACAAGCTTCCCAAAGGCTTAGTGACATTGGAGTCTATCTTCAATCCTAATGATCAGTTTAGAAAAGAAGGCTAACATACAGATCAAAGGAGAAGATTCAGAGTCAATCCCAGTTGGAGAAGGAAAAACACTTCAAATTGGCAAAGTGGCCACCGAGAAAGAAAGGTATGAATTCATACAACTTTTCCAAGAATTTCTAGATGTATTTTCTTAGAGCTATGAAGACCTAAGAGGGTTCAATCCAAAGCTAGCACAACACACAATCAAACTAGATCCAGTTACTCATCCCATCAGGAAAAAGTAGAGACCAGTCAACCCACACATTGAGCCTCTAATGAAGAAAGAGATGAACAAGACTGATAGAGGAAAGTATCATATTTCCAATCAAACACTCAAGCTGGGTTGCAAACCTGGTCCCAGTCAGGAAGAAAAATGGAGAGATTAGGTTGTGTGTAGATTTTGAGACTTGAACAGAGCCTCCCTCAAAGATCACTACCCACTCCCTTCAATGGAGTAGATCTTGCAAGTGGTGTCTAGATCAGAGAGATTCTCCCTCCTAGATGGCTACTCAAGGTACAACCAAGATCATGGTGAAAGAAGATGATCAGTTCAAAACAACTTTCACCACCAAATGGGGCACCTATGCCTACAGAAAAATGCCATTTGGATTGTCCAATGTCGGAGCCACTTTTCAAAGGGCAATGGATATGGCATTCAAAGGATTGATCAATCAAAAATAATATGCGATCTATTTGGATGACATTACGATGTTTTCCAAAAATGCGTAGACCACCTTTTCCACCTAAGGTAGGTGTTTTGAAGATGCAGGAGTTTTGGGGTATCATTGAACCCTAAAAAATGCATATTCTTGGCCCATGAGGGTAGGCTTCTAGGCCATATTGTATCAAAGGAAGGATTGGAAATTGACCCAGAGAGAGTTGAAGAAATAAGAGCATTGCCATTGCCAAGCCACAAGAAAGCTCTTCAAAGCTTCTTGGGAAAAATCAATTTTGTCCATAGGTTTGTACCAAACTTTGTTGCCCTTGTTAAGCCAATAACATTGATGTTGAAGAAGAGCTTAGCATTCAGGTGGACATTGAAGGAAAGGCAAGATTTGAGGCCATCAAAGAAGCTATATCACAAGCCCCAACTCTCATGAATCAGATTTCTCTAAAGACTTCATATTGTATGCCTTTGGTGGCAGTGACATAATTTTTCAATCTTAGTTAGCATAACAAAGAAGGTACAAAAAACCAATTGCTTTCTTTAGTCAAGGTATAGAAGACTATGAAGTGAGATACTCCTTCATTGAAAAGAAAGTCTAGAAGTAATCAGAGGATTAAAGAAGTTTAAGCATCTGGTTTCAAATAATAAAATCCAATTGTTGGTCTCCCATGCGGGAGTTAAAGAATTCCTTCTCAGCAAGGATCTGAATGAAAAACGTGCAGGATGGATCACTCGTGTCATGGAATATGACATTGAGATCAAGGTCACTAAGTTGGTCCATGGGAAGGGGTTGTGTGAACAACTAGCCTCAGGTCAACAAGATGAAGAAAACAATGAAAAGGAGGTTGTTTTTGTTCTACAGGATAATCAAGAGGAAGGAAATGATGATGTACCTACTCCTTGTTGGACTCAAGACATGGTGCACTTCCTTCAAACAGGCATGTGTCCTCATGGGATGAGTAAAGAAAAAGGAGACATTTTAGACTACAAGCCATCCCATATGTTCTTATTGATGGTGTCTTGTTCAAAAGAGACATCAATGGCATTCTATTGAGATGCATTGAGACAGATCAAGTTGAGAGAGTGTTACAAGAATTCCATGTTGAAGCAACTTGGAGGCCATTTTTCTCCAAGGGTGACAACACTCAAGATCATGAAGGTGGGTTATTATTGGCCCAAGAGTGTTTAGTGACTACTATGCATGGATCAAAAGGTGTAAGAATTGTGCATTCTTCAAAGGCAAAGAAAAGCTAGTAGCACTTCCATTGCACCCAATTTCAGTCGACCAACCTTTCATGCAATGGGGATTGGACTTCATTGGAGTCATCAATCCAAATTCAAGCCAAGGCCACAAATGGATTTTGACAAAGCAATAGACTATTTCACCAAGTGGACCGAGGCAGTGGCACTCAAGGAAGCTAATGAGTCTAGTATACTAGATTTCTATGAAGGGATAGTGACCAGATTTGGAGTGCCAGCCACCATTATATCAGACAATGCATTGGAATTCATAGGTTCCAAGATCACAGGATGGGTTGTTAAGAATGGACTTACTTGAGCACTTCATCAAACTATTACCCTCAAGGTAATGGCCAAGTTGAGTCCACAAACAAGAACCTGCTAAAGATCATCAGAAGAACTCTTGATGAAAATCAGAGAACCTGGCACACAAAGCTCAAATCGGCCTTATGGGCTGATAGGATAACACCCAAGAGATCTACAGGAATCTCTCCATTCAAACTTGTCTATGGGAAAGAGGCAGTGTTGCCTATATCACTTGAGTTGCTAGCATTGGAGCTCGTGAAGTAGCTAGAGATGTTTGAATTTGAACCGATGGAGGCCAGGTATGTGAGCTGATAGAATTGGAAGAAACCAGAGAGCATGCACTCCAAGCAATAGAGAAGGATTAGGCCTCAATCAAGAGATGCTTTGATAAGAAGGAAAAACAAGGACCTTAGGAAGGAGACCTGGTTTTGAAATGGGATGTAGATCGGGCAAAACCAGGAAGGCATTCCAAGTTTGATGCCATTTGGAGTGGCCCCTACATGGTCACAAGATGTAAAAGTAGAAATGCTTTCCAATTTTCTATGTTGGATGGTGAGGAATTATAGATTCTAGTAAATGGAATCTATCTTAAACACTGCTACTAGAAGGAAGGTTATCACCTTGTACATATTAGTTTAATTTCCTTTTCCTCTAAGTGCTTGTGCACATTGTCTTGTTGTAGTTTAGGTTACTTTTCTCCTAAGTGCTTTGCATACTCTGCATGTTCTATTTGGAGCATGTATGATTTCAAATTTTGTATATAGTTGTGGTGTTGTTTTGTTGCTCTTATGTAGTCCATTTAGAGAGACAGATGAAGCCCTGGGTCAAAACAATTTTCTACTCTCAGAAACCTTTGTTTCAAGATTTCTTATGAAAATTGAGAGTACAAAGCAAATCAAGCTCATGAATCAAAGGTAGAATCAGTATCAAACCATCATTCTCGACTCCATGCCCAATGGATATGACAAGGCAATTGGTCTTTTCATCTAGCAGGTAGATACCCCTGTGAGTCACCAAATTGTTATCCATATTTTTCCCCCGGGAAAAATATTGGATCAGCCATGACCCCGCATAGAAAGAACCTGAGAAAACTCATTTCAGATCTTGTAAATAGGTCACAGAAGGACTCAATAATGGAGTGGTGGGGGATGAGAAATATTAAATGACCCTATATAAAAAAAATGACTTTGTCAAGTCCATTTCCATGTCTTAAATCCATTTTCAAGTTACATGTAGACTCAACAATGGAATAGCAAGGTCAGAAAAGAAGGGGCAATGCCGCAGAGGAACCAAGAGCAAGAAGGGGAAAAAATGGTGAAGTTTCAAAGTTTTTGGGCTCGAGACCGTTCAGGAAAGAGTCCAAAATTGACTAAGTATGGAAGAGCCAGTGGAGAGAACCACGTGTCCTAACGACACTTCTCCAAAGATGAATCCATAAAGGGAGGCTCAAACAAGTGTCACATCTCCCAAAGAGTGTGTCAAGTGAGAAAGAAGGTCAGGAAAAACATAGAAAATGGGTCAAATGGTCAAGTAAAAGTCAAAAGGAAGACTAGACGGGTCTAAAAAATTGGCTAAGTATAAAAAGTGTAGAGTGGAGGTCGTCAAGTGTCGTGTGGCGCATCTCTAAGAGTTAGTCAAAGGTGGAGACCCAAATGAGCATGAGCTCTCCACATGGCCCAAAGTCCAAAAGGATAAAAGGGACCGTTGAAAAGTCCATGAGACTGAGAGCCAAGTGTTAACTCGATGCTCCTCAAAGGAAAATTTTTAATCAAGCTTTCAGAAAGCGAGTGCGTGCCTCCACGTGTCTCGTCTAAAAAAAGGGGTAGAATTGGTTGAATAGTCAATACATGGGGAGGCGGTGGAGGCCACCAAGTGTCTAAATGGCACTAATTCAAGGATTGAATAGAGAGAGGGTTTCCAAATGAGTGCATCAGTGTCCCGCGTGTCCCTAGATCAAGAATACATGAGTAAAGACTTAGCCAAAAACATAGGGTTAGGTAGCGAAGGAAACGCCATGTGGCAAGCCTAAACTAGCAGCGCTAAAGTGGGCCATGGGGGAAAGTGGTTTTTTGCCCTTGTTATTCCAAAGGTGTAAAAGTTGTAAAATGGGCCGCAACTCCCCCAAAGGAAAAAGTCAGTGTTTGAGCCGAGTCAAGGTCAAAGTGGGGAGTCGGAGGAAAAGGTGAAAATTTTCCTTTTGTCAAAAAGGCACAAAGAGATAAAATTGAAGCGCATCTCCCTAACCAACCAAAGGGTGCCACGTGTCCAAGCGGAGCGTTGGGGCCGCGGGGTTTTTGAGTTTTGTTTTTTACGGAAAAGGAAAAAGATAAATCATGGACCGCAAACCTGATTTTTCCCTAATCTGGCTGCCACGTGCCCCATATTAAAAAGGAGACCCATTTTTCAAATTGTTTTCCTACCCATTTGTACGGACTCGATACAAACTTCGAAGGGGCATATCTTTTGACTCAGGGCTCAAAATATTGCAAATATTACACCATTGGAAGCATCTCGATGTCCTCTACACCATGGAAAGATAAAAATCATTTTTTAAGGCCTAGTAGGTGAAAAATGGAAAAATATTTGGGCCTTTAATGTAGGATCTTCTTGCCTCAACAACTAGATCGGATTTGATTTTCTCCATTTTTCTTCCTTCTTTGAGGTGCGAATAAGGATTTGATGTAGTCAAGACATAGATTTGGAACATATTTTATGGGAGACATTAAATAGTGGTGGTTGAGCTTGGAGCTTTTTTCTCACTTCTCTTTTTCTCTGTCTGTATTGAATCTATAAATATAGGCTCGGAGACTCATTGTAAAGGGTTGGACATTCTTTTGTTTTGCAGGCTCCCCTTTCCTTCTAGCAAAGGAATTCATGGAGTTCAGGCCTTCCATTAAAATTGTAGTATGTTTCTTGCCTCTGGTGTATTTTGTAATGCATTGTATCAATCTGCAGAGAAATAAAACATGTTTTTGATGATTCTAGATCCTTTCTATCTCTTTTGCTCACATTTGGTCTTTCATTATAAATCTAGTTATCTATGCTTGATTATTGTATGTATTTTGTTGGTTTGTGTCTATCAGCAAAACTAGTGTTCATCATTCCTTTGGTGCATCACCTTGTAGTTTAGTTATTTCTTATTTCTTATATCCCTTTATCCTGTCTCCTTGGAAAATTTTAGATTAGGTATAGAGATAGATCCTCTGCAAGTTCTCACGTATGCACCTAAACAGAGGAATAGGAACCAACCTTTAATCTGGAGAGATTTTCCATTTGCAAGGTCCCACACCTTGGGGAAAGTTCAATGTTATGTTATGCCTTAGAAAAGAAGATCTATAGAACCAAATGACTCTACCCCTCCAAAAGCATATAAAGAAGTCTTTTGAGAAGTTTGTGTTATAGAACTCATAACAAAGTTTATCCTCCCCAAGAAGCTTTGGAGATATTTTTGTGTTGTGGCAATGGAAGTTTCTGGATGGCTTCAACCCTTTCAGGATCAATTTTCAACCCTTCTCTTGAGACAATGTGGCCCAAAAATTTTCCCTCATGAGCCAAGAACACACACTTCTTTGGGTTTAGTGATACTTTGAACCTTCTACACCTTTGAAACACTGTCTAAGGTGGAAGAGATGGTCTGCAGCATTCTTTGAGAAGACGATGATATCATCTAGATACACCAGGATAATATTGTTGATTAGGCCTTTGAATGCCATGTCCATAGCTCATTGAAATGTTTCTCTGACATTTGATAGTCCAAATGGCATCTTCTTATAAGCATATGTGCCCCATTTGGTGGTGAAGGTTGTCTTGAACTGATCTTCCTCTTTCACCATTATCTAGTTATATCTTGAGTATCCATCTAGCAATGAAAACCTCTCAAAGCCAGCTACAACCTATAAGATCTATTCCATTGATGGAAGTGGATAGTGATCTTTGAGTGATGCTTTGTTTAGATCACGAAAGTCTACACACAATCTAATTTCTCCACTTATTTTCCTCACATGCACCAAGTTTGCAACCCAACTTGAATGCTTGATAGGGAAGATGATGTTGGCCTTAATTAGATTGCTCAATGTGAGGATTTATTGGCCTTTTCTTCTGTCTAAAAGGATTAGATCCTGGGTCCATCTCGATAGTGTGTTGTGCCAGATTTGGGTTGAAACCTCTTAAATATTTGTAATTCAGGAAAAGACATTTGGGAATTCTTGACAAAGTTGAATAAACTCAGATTTTTCTTGTTGAGTGCTTACCTTGCCAATCTGCAACGTTTTCCTTCTTCTATGAAAATGGGCTCTGAATCTTCACCCTTTACCTAAATATTCACCTTCTCCTTTCGGAATTGGTCATTTGGGTTGAAGATTGATTCCAAAGTGACAAGACCCTTTGGTAGTTTGTTGGTCCTCAACTACACCACTTGATTGCCATATTGTTGCTCCAATCTATCCTTATTTCTAGAGGAGAACTCAAATTCTTCTTGTAGAAATTTGACAATTTTTTGATCATTTTTGAATACTTTCCAACTTGTGTTGTTATCTAGGACAGCTGGCCTCACAACCAACTTGATATGGGGCTGATATTTATCACTCTTGATACTCTCCACAATGTCAAAGGCTGCCCCAATTGCTACCAATCATGTCTACTGCTTCATTCTTCTTCCTTGGGATGGAATTGATGTTGAATGCTTCAAAATCCTCGATGAGGTCCCATACCCGGTTCTTGTAGCTCTTTAGCAGGTCATTCTTGGCAGCATTTTGTCTTTAGACTTGATTTACAACTAGCTCATTATCACCAAACACTTGCAAGTTCTTAATCCCTCTTCTTCTTGCCCAATCCAGGTCCTTAGATTAAAGCCTTGTACTTTGCTATGTTATTTGAACAGAAAATTAGAAATGAAAAGCTGAGTAGTATTTCATACCTTGGGGGAAACAAGCATAGCTCCTCCTCGGCTCCTTTCCTACTTCTTGAGCCATCAAAGAATAATTTCCATACTTCATTATCATCTTGTGTTTTGGCTTAATGATGTTAGGAAGAGGGTGATCCTCCTCATGTAGATAGTAGACTCCTAGCTCAGATTCCTCCATCTCTTTATAGGGGTCAAAAGCATGCCTCTTGTTTGCCCACTCATTGAGGGTCAAGTTTGGGATACACCCCACCTTGGTATCTGCTTCACAAGTGCTTGGGAGGTCCTCCTGATCAAAGGATGAATAATTGGCATTGATTGGGCATGGGTACATAAGACTCAATATGGTAATATATAATGGGCTCAGATCTAATTGTGGCCTTTGCTCCATACATTGTCAAAAATCACAAAACTAATTGCTAGATATTTAATAGGTTCATTTATTGATAGCTTTCATGGAGTAGAGAACTAATATAGTCATGTTTAGAGGTTGATTGTTTGTTTCAAGCTTTATATATGCATGCAAATAGGTAGCTCTTGCTTATCTCTAATATGATGGTCATTGAGTTGTTTGTTTAAATATTTTGGGGCCTCTTTTGTGTTCTTACCCCATTTTATAAGATTTTGCAAACTTTTCATTGCACACATTTGGCACGCCTCAGTGACTTACTCCATAGTCCTTTTTAAATCTTTTCTAGGCTTTACATGTCCATTTTTAATCATTTTAAATATTTCTAGGGTTAAAAGGCTTGTAATTTAAAATATTTATAGGGTTAAAAGGCTTGTATTTTAATATATTTCATGTTTTAAACAAGTTAAATCTCCCTTTTGCCTAAGCATTTAATGAGTCTAGCTAGAAATAGGTTTCCATGATCAACAACTACCGTATTTGCTTCTCAAAAAATCATTTATATGAGTTTTTGGGGTTTTTTGGGGTACACATAGATGTATAGGATTAGAGCGTATCCGTTGAAAGAAACACACACACGATGAGTTGAACACACACAAATATCGTTATATTTTACACTGTCATTCTATTTACAAACGGTGCCGCATACCACATTGCGCGGTCGGTGTATCCATTGACTTCGCACATGTATCCATTTCTTTAGATGTGCGGGTGTATTTTAACATATTGTGCTATTTCATTTTTAGGTCCCAGGCATATCCTTTGAAAAGGAAGCATATCGGTGTTATGCTCGCGTAGGTATTAGACCTCATTGTCATTTTTGTTGCCATGTGTACTCATCGGTTGTGGCGCATATCTAATAGTTGGGACGTGTAGGTGTTAATATGGGCACACAAGTGTCTGTGTAAAAAAAAAAAAAAAATCCTGAGATGTAAATATAAATATTTCTATTTTCTAGTTGGTTGCGAGGTTCTAACAGGTGATTGCAGGGTTCTTTTTGAATTTTTTTAACTAGCTTAGTTAAGTGTTTCATTTTTTAATTTTAGTCGATATAGGTTTTGAATTATATGCTCTTCCCTCACACTTATAGATGATCTTGGGAACCAAAAAAACTTTCAAAGCATTCTCGATTGATTTCAAAACACTTACTTTACACTTCATAAATGGATTAAAGTTCAAATTTGGTTAAAACAAATTCCTTTTTGCAAAAAAAAATTGTGGGTTCTTGTTGTGTACGCTCTTCCCTCACATCTCTTTTTGTGATCATGGGAATCAAATGAAACACATGAAATCTTTTTTAATCTTTGTAGAAAATTACTAGCTCTTTGCATAGAGAACCAAATCTTGTTTGTCGAAGAAAGGAGCTTTAAAACAAGAACCCACTAGTACATGTTTTCATACGGGTTTCCAAAACGTGTGGTACTTAAAACCATATTAAGATAAACAAGACAATAACACACCACTTCACATCACACTCTATTACAAGTTTTAGAAAAGGGTATGTCACTATCCGCTTAACTAGAAAATAACCCCTTTGGCATAACACATTAAGCTATAAAAATAGGGGTGTTTATAAGAACCCAAAGTAATCCACCTCGACTAACCTTGTGGATGAAAAAGGAAGCGCTATGCTTACCCAATTGACTAGTTTTTACATTGTGAGTTAGATTCAAAGTTATCTATATCATGATCCCAGTGAGAATACGCATGAATGCATTTATTGCTCATCAAATTTGAAGGGGCTAAAGTCAATCTGAGATAATCGTTGGCAACCTTGGTAAATCAATCTTGTATTTAGACAAAATGTTAACACCTAGTTGAGTGATCTACTTAGGAAAGCCATTTTTTTTGGAGCCCACTTTACTAGTCCATTATCGCATCTTGTCGAACCATCACGAAGTGATAACTTACTTGGAGTCTAAACTATGTTTTTCAAATGAGGAAAATATTCCACTTAAGTTACATGTAAGTTTCATTCATCGCAAGATTTACGATGTAACACTTAGCTTAGTTTTTCTCCCCTTACGATGAGTTGAAACTATTCCCAAGTAATGATTAGTTTATTTCCACCTCATTTGGTCTATACCCTTGCATTCTTGTTGCCCATTTGGGACAAGGAGGAGGCATACCTCACAAGTATTATCATAGACAGTGTTCACCACTTTTTTGTCTGTTTATGCCCATCCATGTTTACGGTTGGGTTGTTAAACGTCTAAAGTGTGTGAGTATGTTTTCACGTCTTTGATAGTCCTTTGATCTTGATTTCAAGATCGTCCTCATAGCTAGGATTTCATTTCATCATTATTTCCCCTTGAGTTGTTATTTTTTCTCACATTTTAGCTATACAATTATGGTACTTACATCTTGTTTTCATTTTTGAGAACTTGGTATAAGTTTCTTTATTGTATCGTTACACTGCTTGCATGGATAATAACTTCTTGCTATACTTGTACTTAGTTTTGATTCCAACATCATCTAAGTCTTTTGAGAGTGTTGATACTACTTTGTTTATATCATGATGACATCATCTTGATACTAACACCTTGCTTGCTTGGTTAATGTATCAAAATAGTGTTTTTTGATATCCACATTCACAACTTCCATTATCAAAAACTTAGGTTTTGTCAGCATTTGAACTTTTCATAGTATATCTTGTGGAGAGATTGTGTCAATATCACTTTGGTACTTAGGTCTTGTTGGTATTCTAACTCAACCTATATGCTGATAGGGTATTGTCACTATCTATCTTGCACCCATCATTGAGATCATAGCTTAGGGTATAGTCTTTCTAAAAATGTAGCTTGAGTGATTGTTTGGTTTGTTAGAGTGTTCATGTGATTGTTCCTAGAACAATAACAGTTACATAACATTACATTTAGGACACACTAGGATATTTAGACTTTAGATTACTTACATAACGCATACACCTAGGTTTCATATAACTTTGAATACATTTAGACAAAACCTAGTACAACTTCGAATAGTAATGTCAAGAATCACGAAAATGGCATCTAAACCAGATGAGCATGACTTGGAAGAAAATCCTTTTGCATCATTCCCATTCAGCGGTAATAACTTAGCACCTCTCTTTTCATAAGTCAAAGACACAAAACCTTTGGTCAATCATAGTGGAGAAGAATCTGATTATTCGAGGAACAACATAAGTTATACCTAGTTCGATTTGATTGAGCTTCTTTATTATAACAAAGATAAATTACTCAGTAAGAATTCTTGAGTTAGGATCCAAACTTCTGCAAGAATGCGAAGTGGAGACTAAGACCATTAACCATAAAACAAAAGAGTGACCATCCCTCTTAGACATGGATAACCCCTTTGATGTAGGGTATGCTTCCACTTCCGGACAACATAACAAAAATGTTGAAGAAAACCCATCAAAACCAATAGGTGATTCATGAAGACCTTATTATAAGGCTTCACACAAAGTAAAATTTGAACATGAGTGCAAAGGCTCACCACCTCCTAGGTTTGACAAAGAAGATGATCCCTTAGTTAAAGAAGAGATCCTACAAATATTGAAACTTAGTCAAAAGTTAGCAAACTTAGGCTCTTCGAGTAAGAATGTGCATAAAGATAAACTCAAGACGAAATCGATGAGTTTCACTTTGATCCATATGATGATGCAACTTTCAAATTTGCTAAGGTAAATAGACCGGTATCACCTACAAAGGAACAACTCATTTAACAAGAGTTACAATTGATGAAAAATATGCTTACTACACTACAAGAAAGAAATGTAGGACACAATAGAAATACCTATATGAAGAGATATGTCCTTACCCCTTTGATAAGGATATGTTGCGACAACCATTTCTAAAACATTTCATCATCCCTAAGTTCAATAAGTATAAAAACAAAGGCGATCTTCATGATCACATCAAATGCTTCTACATGGCTTGTCAAGAGGTCACATATGGTGATAATTTCCTTATAAAATTATTTTCTCATAGCCTAGGAGCATTGGCGTTAGAATGGTTTATTTTTATACCCTAGGAATCCATTATGACATGGCCTACACTAGCAAAACGATTTTTGTGAAATTACTCCTTCAATATGGAAAATGATATCACAATGAACAACCTTTCCAATGCAAAACATAAACCTAGTGACACATTTGTAAGCTTCTTATAGCGATGGTGTGGATTGGAAATTCATTTCCCTTGTGCTACTGTCAGGTTTAAAAAAAGATAGTAAGCATGTTCATTCTAACTTAAACTAGAAATAGCTTTGTCACTTACAAATACACTTTGAATCTTACTTTGAAGAAGTTATAGAGAAAGGTAGTCAAATCGAAAAGGCTCTTATTACAAAGGTTACACTTAAACGAGTCATAAAGGAAATACATTAAATAAAACCCTTAGATAAAAAAATATTTAAAAAAACATGTCGTTGGTGACGACATTACAGACTCTAAAAGAGTCCAAACCTATACATAATTGTCTTCTTCTAAATATTTCGCAAGGACCTCACCCAAAGGCACCTACAAAACATATGTTTACACCACTAACTGAATCACTATCTACCATACTTAAACAGTTAGATGTGGTAAACATGGTGCAATACCCAACCACAAAAATACCATATCTAAAAGATGCTCCAAAACTAGGTTGGTTCAAAGAACATGAGTATTGTGATTTCCATCATGTTAAAGGACACAAAATAGATAGGTGCTTGAGATTGTAACATTATATACAAGACCTCATCAAATAAGGAAAAATCATTGTAGATTCACCCCCGACTCAGGACAGGGTCCCAACGAGAAAATGGGTATATTCAAAGAGCCCTTTCCTAACCATGTACATAAGAAATAGAATAAACTAGATTGTGGACAAAATTCCAATGACCATAGGATTTTTGCCTATTATTATCCAACTAATGATAGTCCCTTTGATTCCCTTATAGGTTATATTTTTTCATCTAATGAACAAGTTAATACTATTAGGATTTTAGAAAAGAGTTGTGTGGTAGGTACACAACATTCTCATTTGATCATACCAGAACCCCTACCTATTCCTCCAAAAGGTCATTAAAATTTAATAGAACAATTGGATAAGACACCCTTAGGATATTGATTTTATACCTCCTCAAAATATATCTTTGTCAGAAAAACATATTGTATAAAACATTGCATATTTTAGGAATCTCCACGGATTTAGATCCCACACACCTTTAAGCAATGATTGTACACCTTGATTCCAATGATCATATCACTTTTGATCACACTGCAATCTCGTGTAATGAACTAGAGCACAACCTACCCTTATACCTAGAACTATTTGTTAGTTGTCGTAAGATCAAGAGAGTAATTGTGGATGGTGGATCCTGGTTTAAATATTTTCCTTTGAAGTTGGTTAAGAATTTGTTCCATTCATAAATAGATCTAGAGGCTAAAACAATTAGAATAATAGTGTATGATAATGAGCAACATGAGTCAACAGTACTATAGTAGTTCCTATGAAAGTGGGGCCGACGTGCACCCCGATACGACTTTCCATATCCTTGACTTAGATCTTCTCTATAACATGCTCTTGGGACACCCATGAATTCATTTCATGCAGGCCATTCCCTCCACCTTGCATCAGTGTATCCAAATGTGTTATGGAGGATAGATAATCACCATTTAGGGTGATCTAGAGCCATTATAACATTGTAGGGAATTGCATATTTTTTCTTGTGTGTCCAATGAATGTCCTTTTGTGGATATGGTTGTTCCCTTACAGACAAAGGCCATATGGGAATGTGTGGATCCAAATACAATGACTCCTTAAAATAATAAAAATTTGGTGGTCAACCCTTTCTCATCATGGGAGGAAACATCGGAAAAGTATGGCCCAGGTGAGTAGTTTACTCTTTAGCAGGCCTTACTGATATCATATGTTTTAGTATCACCTAAGACATGGGGAAAATGTTACTTTCAATCCAAATGCATTTGTGATACATTCCCTAAACCTTTTGAGAGATTCATCCCTAGAATCTTTTTGTCGATGGAAATATGTTAGAGGATCCTAACAACAGAGTACCTAAGGGTACCATTGGATCATGCCATCAAGCCCTACAGTATATCAAAGGCCACCACATGATGTATGTCATGGGTTACAATGGGTTTGGATACGATATCAATGCACAAGGATGGTTTTGAATCTGTTCCTATCCCTCATTTCAAATCTAATAAAAATTGTATCGTAATTAGACCTCGGGATGATCCACCCTTTGAGATTGATGCCACCTCTTATGAATGTCGGGATGAATCATCTCATTCGAGACAGTGACATGGATTCTCAATGTAGCCTCTATGAGGATCTTGCCTCTACAAACTTATTCCCTAATTTAGCTATTATTACCTTATCTGGATCAAATTCCCAAACCAATTATCAAGTAACCCTTATATATCAAGACTTGTATATTGTGATCAACAATTTCATGTGCCACTCGATGTATTTGAAAATTAATAGGCATTTGAAGAATTCATGAGACTCAAGGATTCTATTCCAACTAGGGATCACAAGACAATATTTTCCATCAAACTAGATGCTTGTACATACTTCAGAGAAGAAGAATATGTGTGTCAATGCTTTAGTAAGAAGATTGTAAGAAAGAATAATAATACGTCAAAGAATCCTTATGGGAAGAATAAACACAAGTCTGATAATGAAAACGCTTTGAGACCCTAGTAGATAAACAAAATGAAGAAATCATAGAAAAGGTGGAATATCCTTATAAAGATTATATCACACCTCCTATCACATTTTATCTTACTCTTCCCCCTAATCCAACATGGATGGAAGATGCTTCAAAAATGCTTGTAGAAGAAATGATCGTTGTCAATATAGGCTCAAAAGAAGATCCTAGAATGATAAATGGGGAGCTTCACTCTCAAAAGACAAGAACATAAGGTTTTGGTGGAACTATTACGAGAATATGCAAATATATTTGTGTTGTCACACGTAGATATGCCTAGTTTGGACCTAGATTTATTCATGCACAAAATTTTTGTGGACCCAGCTTTTGCCAAACCTATCAAGAAGAAATTGATAAAGTTACACCCTAAGGTAAAGACTACTTCTTAAAGAGGAACTTGAAAAGTTATTAGCTGTTGATTTTATTAAACCCACTAACTATTTGTATTGGATATCTTACACATAAGTCCTTGTTCGTAAGAATTTGGTTGGTATAAGAATCTGCATCAACTTTCACGACATCAATAAAGCATGTCCCAAAGATGACTTCCCTTGCCTAATATTGATATGATCATTGATTCTACCATTAGTTATGAAATATTATCCTTAATGGATGGATTTTAGATTATTACCATATCCAAATTATAGAGGAAGATCAACATAAGACAATTTTCATCACCCCTTTGGGGAAATTTTATTACAAGGCCATGCCCTTCGACTCAAGAATTTTGGGGTCACCTATCAATACATAATGATGGTCATCTTCCATGACATGATAAATGAAATCATGGAGGATTATGTTGATGATATCTTAGCAAAATCCAAAACTAGAGGAGAGCATCTTGAAGTGCCGAGATGTATTTTTTACTTCTCCAAGATTACAAAGTGCGTTTGACCCTAAGAAGCATGCATTTGGCATTTTTTCAGGAAATCTCCTAGGTTTCATCATTTCACGTAGAGAGGAATATAGGTTGATCCTGCAAAAGTTATAGGTATCATAGAAATTCCTCCACCTACAAATATAAAAGAACTATGAATTTTACATGGAAAGATTCACACGATCTCGTAGTTTCATTTTTGTAGCTCATGGATGAGTTCCATCTAGTTACACATCTCCTTAAGAAGGATGTTACGTTCAACTAAGGATTTTATTGTCAAAAGACATTTGAACTACTTAAGCAATACCTTGTCAACCCAATGTGCTCATGCCGCTACCCTTAAAAACCTCTCCTATTGTATATTTCTCGCTACCCAATTTTCTATTAGTGCACTTCTTTCCCAATACAACCTAGACCATAGAGAAAGGGTAGTTTATTACCTTATTCGCACCTTAATTTACTATGAATGAATTACACTCATACTTTGAAAAGGCCTACCTTGTAGTTGTCTTTTCATTTCAAAACAAGCATCATTATCTCCTTAACAATAAAACCAAGCTAATATCCAAAGTTGAACCTCTCAAAACCCTTTTATCCAAACCATCCCTTATAGGACGAATGGCTAATTGGATCATTACCTGAGTGAATTTGATATTGACTTTTTAACGAGAATTTGTCGAAAGGACATGTTTTTGAAAATCAGTTAGCAGGCTCCTCTACCAAGAATTAAACCTTTGTGTCTGGATCTTTCACATGCATCCATTATGTATATTGAAGAGTCAATTGGATGACAAGTTCATTTTGATCAATCACCTTCCATGAGATCTCGGGAGAAGGAGTTGTTCTCATTACTCCCATTGGGGAGGTCATTCCAATATCATTTCATTTGGGATTCCCTTGCACTAATAAACATTGCATAATATGAAGAACCCATTATTTTCCTTAAGTTGGCTATTATTTGGAATATCAAATAGTTACAAGCCATTGGTGACTCTAACTTACTATTAAACAAGTTAATGATGAGTATAAGGTTAAATATGAAAAGATTATTCCATACAAGAAATTGGTTGAAAGATTGAAGGAATATTTTAGACAGTCAGTATTTGAACAAAACCATGGTAACACAATACATCAGTGGATGTCATGGCTACCATAGGATCACTATTATGCATTCCACTTTAGGAAAGTAAAATTTCATTCTTTGTAGAGAATTTACGACTTTCCGCATATGACATGTCGTGAGTCATCTTTGGCATGTGAATTTTTGGTCCCTTCTACCCTTAGTATAACCATATATTTAGATGCCTAAAAGATGACACCTTTCCCCAAGCATTACACATTCTGAGAATAAATATCTTATCCTTTGTATAGCCCATTATACCCTCCTAAAAGGCCCCTCACATTGTCATGGCTATGACGAGAATCTACTTTGTTGTTTAGAGGTTACATGAATCAACGACAATATTAAAGAAGTGCAAGAAGGTATTTTTGGAGCACACACTAGCAGAATGGTCTTGGCTAAGAAAATCTTAAGAGTGGGCTATTATTGACCTGCCATCAAAGTAGAATGTTGTAATTTTGTAAATAAATATGAGATATGTCAAAATACGGAAACTTAATACATGCTCCAAAGACAAGATTTGCAAAACCCTATCGCAACACCTTAGCCATTTTCTAGGTGGGGACTAGATCTCATAGGGAAGCTCCATCCTACCTCATCAAATGGTCATACCCACATTATTACCACCACCAAGTATTTCACTAAATGGGTAGAGGTTATACCTCTCACTTATGTCACTGGTGCACAAATTTCCAAGTTCATTATGAATCACCTCATTTTCTCGCTATGGCATTCCTTCTACCATTGTCATTGATAATGGTAAGTCCTTCAAAAATAAAATGGTCAAATCATTATGTCAACACTTTCATATTCAACTCAAGTGGTCCACCCCTATTACCCTCAAGGTAATGGACAAGCTGAGGCCACCAATAAAACTCTTGTCCATATCATGGAGAAAATGGTAAGTAATACTGGCCATAATTGGCACTTACAGAATACATCCTACCCTTTGGACCTATCGAACTTCCATATGCATTTCTACAAGTGTGACCCCATATTCACTAGTCTATGGAGCTGAAGCCATCATACCCTTGGAAGTGGATATTTTCTCCCTGAGGATATCACTAAGAGACTATCTTGATAAGGATGAAGAATATAGAGTTTCTTGGCTAGCAGAGCTAGAGCTGTTGGATGAGAAATGCATAAGAGTGCTTAATCACCTAAAGGTTTACTAGAATAGAGTGTCAAGAGGATATAAAAATGGATCATTCATCATGAATTTGATATAGGTGATCTTGTTCTAAAATAAAATTAGAAAAACACTATCAAGGATGCAGAAAAGAAAGGTAAATTTGAGGTTAACCTGGTTAGGGCATTATGTGATGGTTTCTAAATATAGATCAAAAGATTATAAAAATTCATATTCAGATGGTGAAGAGATTCTAGAACCTATGAACATCATGCATCTCAAGCTATTCTATGCTTAAGCATGTCGCAGATATATGAAAATACCTAAATTTCTTTTTAAAAAATCAAGAAAAAAATAAAGAAAAATAGGTTGTCAACTATGAAAACCATGCAATTGTGGTGCATTGGATTGGTCCTTGGGTGAAAAATAGTTTCTAGTGCTCAAGGAGGGTTCATTGTTCACAACTTACTCTTGCATTTGGTAAAAACTATTAATTTTTGTAGGATTGGTTCCCTTCGTCAAGGAACCTTTCCTAAATCTATTTCGCTGCCGTGATCCGGCTTGTTTGTTCTTATATCTACATGAAGGAGTTACCTTTTTATATTCACATCTAATGCTGGGGGCACCTTGAAATTTTACCTTCGAACATACACATGTGGCACTCTTCATTTTTTATATTCCCACGTCACGCTCAGGGGCATCCATGCTTCTTTAACATTCGACATCGCTTTCAAAATAAACTAGAGAAAACACAAAAACATTCAGAAAATATATACAAAAATATAAAACATTCAAAATACCCCTCTTCTAGAGATGGGTCCACATTAATTAGAATAGAATTGTCTCTATCCAACCCCAAAACAATGTGTCAAGTATCCTTGAAATTTTTCTTTCACGATGACAACAAAAACAATAGAGAGAATATCAAAACTATCCCGCAAAAATAGAGTCTTAGTTTTCCTTTTCTAGTTGTTCGCTTGTCAAATGTTGATTGTATTTTATTTTCATATTATGTGTTACGTTGGATTTAGTTGCTTAGGTTAATTTTTACTTATCTATTGCACTTTAATTCGCTCTATCGTATACTTGTTTATAATTGTATTGTTTTCATTCATTTTTTCCATTACATTGTCTGATATGTTTACAATATTAAGTTCATATGCTTACTTTGGTTGAGTGTTTACTTAATTCGTTGAATTAGTTTCACTTTTGTATTCTTGTGATTATTTATAGTACACTATTTTTTATTAGGTTGTTGTTATCTCTCGAAAGTGCACCCTATAGAGAGATGGATGCAGGTAAAATGAAATTAAAACTAAGGTGATACACCAAAATTGTATGAGGTCTTTGATTGAGTACATGCACAATTGATATGGAATGAATTTCTAATGCATAGACCAATAGTTTTTTGAAGATAATTAAGGGTAAACACTTTGATGTATTGAGGGATAAAATCACAACAATACTGCTAAGTTACACATACACATTAATATCATGCATAAATTACTAAATTTTCAATAGGGTAAGATGATTAATTAGGGAATTCAACATTCACAAGATTAATGGAAATATACATAAGATTTCAAACAATTGGAAAGGAAGAAAATACTTCACATTCAAAGGAAAAAATGGTGAGAAAATTGCTTGACACTTCGTATTTAAAAATTCCTCCATTTTTATATCCCTTATGCTTTGTTGAGGCACACAATATATAACAAAATTAATTTACCCACCATTCTAAAAATAGACTAAGGTTATACTCGGTCATGCATCCTATTTTTATCCTTTATAATATTAAGAAAAAAACTACTAATACAAAAGAGGCATTAATAGCTTTTGATTACATCATTGTCAAACTGTAGTTGAATGTTCTATTTTTAAGAAAAGAATGGGTGAATAATTTGCTAATAATAAATCTTGATTTATGAGAAAGTTTTCTTCCATGTGCATGCAAATTTTTCTTCTTTTTCTTGATGTGACATCTATCATTAACGATCCACTTGCCTCCTTGGATGCACATGCAAAAACTATCTCCCTGTGAGTGAGAAAAATTAATTACATTATTTGCAATACTTTGCAATAATAATTCATCCAAATATCCACTTAATGGGGACCACCTCCAAGCTCAAGTTCTGATGTTGACATTCCTTGTCCTCTAGTGGTCACATGGATAGCACACTATAAATCATCTCCAACCCCTTCAATAGTGGGGACCACCTTTGCAGTTCAGTAATAGTCTCACCATGGTTTGGCCACTCTTGTGGACTTAGCACATCACCATGGTTTACTAATATAGTAGGTCACCATGATTACGGGCTTCACTTGGTTTGATTGGAAATTTGACCATCTTTGCATAACATATGGTCATACTTATAGTGCTTGACCACTTTTTAGTTATCATTGCATTGTATAGTTTTTGGCCCCCTTTGATTATTCTTGCATTTGACCATGGCATGTATGTACCAACTCACCTTATGATGATAATTAATTTTTGATTTTCGGTATTTTAGACCTTATAAGGGTCAAATGCAATGATTTTCAACTAATTGGGTTGGTCCCCTCTGCCATGATGTTTGACCCTTTGATATGTCGGTGATGATTCCTTAACCCTTGGTTAAGTTAGGGTTTTTGTGCAAGTTCCACGTGTGTACTTTGGATCTGGAGGTTGATTTAAGGTAACTCACCTTTGAGTTAGGAAGAAAAAGTTCTTAACCTTGATCTTTTTGGTCATTTTACTCTTGAGATCTCTACTAGCTTGGTGAATCCTAGCCGATTTCTCAAGGCCACCATGAATCTATATTTCTGAGCTTTCTCATGGATTTTTTGTTTTGCATTTCAAGCTAACCAAAAAGATGATGAAGAGACTATATATAAACCTAGCCATTTCTTAGGTTGGGTTATTGTATTTTTGGGAGCTTGTTTTCATGCCATTTCTAGTTGAATTTGCTTGGCTTGATGATGGGTTATCTTGATTCTTGCTGGAACGTTTTACTTTTGACAAGGTAAGTATGTTTTGGACTTGAACTCTTCTAGGTAATCCTTTGTCTGTCATTTTTCGAGATCTCGGGTTTTAGCATGAAGTTTTACATTACATTGGGGATTCGACACGGAGGTTTTTGAGTATGTTTGACCCTTACTTTATGTTTTGTTTCACGAACATGGTTGTTCGTGGAGATTTACTTGAGAATTTTTACTTAAACCTCGATTTCTTTAACAAAGTAGCCATGATGTTACTTAATTTGTTGCGTTTTTTATGTGGGGCTAAGTTTTCATTCACCACTTTTCCATGCCACCTGCTTTCAAGGTAAAAAAGCTCTTCTTTTCTCCTTTGGAACAACCAAAATGGGTATTAATCATTTGATCGAAAGCATCGGATTTCAAAGAATTTCTAACTTGGGTAATTCTTGTTTTCTTTGTATTCAATCATCTTTGAGGGTTTTCTGGCTTTATTTCTATAATGATGAGCTACAATATGGGTTTCATATTTTCTACTTGAGGTGTGCCCTACTATTCTGAATGTGCTTCTATTCATGGCCATTACATCTTCATGGGGTTTGCATATGTCTCGATTGATAGCTTGAAATTCTATTTGCATTATTGGCTGCCATGGAATTTGGTTGAATTTCTTCCTTTATAATTTCCATTGTTGTGAATGGTTGAAATTTTTATTCCTTTGGTTTGTATATGCTCTGAAATTTGTCATTTCTTGATGGAGGATTTTTATCACTAGATCTAACATAACATTATAATCTGTTCTTCCACCGAGATTCTTGCCGTCATGAGGGTTTGAATTCCTATAAGAATATCGATCTTCCAAACTTGCAACTTATCTTTACAGGTAATTGTAACTCTCCACCATTTTCTTTCTTTTGAGCTCAATCTATTTATAGCTACTTTTAGCATTATTGAGCTCAAAAATTTGTTATTTCTATGGCCATTTTGACTTTAATGGAATTCTATGCCTAAAATCTGGTGTTTGTGCTTGGAAAATGTGGATGCCATGATTGATCTTGAGCTTTTAGTTTTGTGATTCATTTTCTTAGATGGTCATGGCTTTTCTATTTTGATCTTTTGGTTATCACCCTGTGTAGATGGGGTTTTCTTAATTCGAGTTTGTGCATGAAATGCGGTTCTTCTTTGACTCGGACTTTTTGATTGATGGGTAACTTTAAATCTAGGTGTTCTTCCATTCACCTAGTCATTATCTTTCATTGGTAAGATCTATTTTATTTCTCTTCTCTTCTTATTGATTTAGATGGGTTGTCATTTTTAAATATCATTAAACTTGGCCATATTATTCCATTATTGATTCTTTGAGAGCTAAATCTCTCTATTTAATGGAATTTGAACATTTCCTATTTCCCTTGGCCGATCTGGAGGATTTTGAGTTTGCATATCTCTTTTTACTTTTTATGTAAAATTTGCAATTTTTTTATAGATGCGAATGACAAGAATCAGCTTTGTATAATAATTTGAGTCGTACTTTGAGATGACATGCACTTTCTTGAAAATTTACTTCACACATTATTCCTTAAACATGTCCTCATTGGAGCTACACTTTTGAAATATGAACTCTTTGTTGAACTAATGTGAACTAAGAATATTTATTTTCATATGTTTCCTTAATGATGATATTATGGAACTTGAGTTGTAACTTACTTGCAAGTCTATGAAACTTTAAAACTGGAAAGTGCTTCCATCTTAGCTTGTAAAAATCTTCAAGTTTGGCTTGAACACTCTACTCTGTGAATTTTATAGCTATGAGAGGATTGTCATTTGTTTGATTTTGAAATCCTTTTTTGATTTTGATGTAATGATGCAAATATTCTATTGTATGCAAATCTGATCTGTTATAATTGATTGTACCTTTTATACTTCAAGCTTTTAACTTTTCTTTTCATTGGCATAACTGTGTCTTTACTTACTTGGAATGAGAAAGGAAGATGAATAATGTTGTTAGGTCCTTCTTTTGTCTTATGAGGTCTTTTTGTATTGTCCCATATTGTGTAAATGCTTCTTTATTCATTCTGTACTGATTTCAAGTTCATTATTTGAAAGCACACCTGCTCAAAGATGTGAATACAACAAGCATGAAATACAGAGCCTTAACAATCCTTTATTTCCCTTCACAAGTACAATTCGATGAGCTTGGTAAAGATGTGGAGAGGAGCGATGAAGAAAAACTCAATCCAAAACATGAAAATCTAGGCAATCATGGGTTTCATCCTTTCTTTGTTCATAGCTTTACGTATATGTCCTTTCATTGCATGCACTTGATTTTAGAGTTATTTCCATGGCTTGTGTGGGTTCACTGTACTTTTATTCCATATGAATAGATGAACTATTTTCATGTAATGAGATGTATATCTTTCCTTTTCTATACTTCCTTTCATTTGAATGGATAATAATGAACTTGTACAACTCAACACACTTAAATAATTCACTTATGTATGGAAATAAATAAAAATCAAATGTACCTTTTGATGTTCATGGATGACTGAATTTTATTCTATGCCCTATCCATGAAACCCGGCTTCTACAACTTTAGAACTTCATGTCTAATACATGTTTCCCTTCCTTCCTTCCTCAGGGCCTTGCAATGGTCATTTACGGTTGTTGCATAGTTCTGATGAGGGTTTCAAATGGAATGGATGCATCTATGAGACATGGCGTTCTATAACTGTAGCCTATTTGGAGTTTGATCCAAACATGACTTCCAAGACTATCCAAAACCAAACAATTAAAAATAGGTATGGTTTTCCCAGGATGGATCCCAAACATAGCCAAACACGTAACTCGATCAATCGAGAAACTAAAAAAATTTTGAGTTGACCTTTTTTGCGCAGAGGGTGTGAAAATGTCAACACTTTTGAGATCTTGAGGGGAAAGCTTCCTGCTAGCTTTTATATAGTCCTTGCTCTTGTCCATTTGGCATGGAGTCAAATGCATACAACCAAAACTACCTTTCTAAAAACACACCAAAACTAGAAAGGATCTGGTGAACTAGATCATGTGCACGGGTGCACTTATTGAATTGAAAACTATAATGTGCATGAACTGCACTTATTGAAAGGAAATCCTAATCTACCCTATTCTAACTAGCTGCAAATCGAGGCTAAATAAAACCTGAGATAGGAAGTGAAAAATAACTTCCTTTTCTCTAACTGAGATGATGAATTCAGCTTGCAAAACAAGTAGCATGACAGAACTAAAAATGAGATGTGTACCTTGAATTTGTTCCAAAACTTAGCCCAAAACATGAAGAATCTTTCTAATTGATCTACAAACTATTCTGAAGGGATTTGGAACTAATTATTGAGTATCAATCGACACTCATTCTTAGGCTCTAATATGAGCATGAATTTTGGTATTGTCATGGCATGTTGTGAACTAGTGAGATACCGAATAGGACATGGCCTCCAAATAGTTGAAAATCTAATCTTCTTGTCTTGTACTGAAAAATGAACCTTATTTTCGATCACGGGTTCTTTTTGAAGCTATTTTGAATGTTGTTCTGAGAGTTGATCTGCCTCTATAAACTGTTGTATATTCTTTTGACAATCTAAAACTGATCTAAAAAAATTCAGCCTCTTCAAGTTGTTGTATATCATCAATCATAACATCGTGAAGATGATGAGATGGTTGTTCTCCTTCTTTAAACTATTTGAAAATATTTTTAGAGTCTTCAAATTGTTGTTCATCCTTTTCAATCTGTTGATCCACTACTACCAAGACTGACATTTCAGCAACACTTTAAAAAAATTCACTCTATCCCTTCTTACAATGTTCTTTGAACATGTCATTCCTTCCTCAATCAAAAATAGCTTCTCTCGAATACTTGCAGTACCATCTAATAGTCCTTGTGAAACACTGCAAGTCCCTAATAATGCAATTATCTCCATGCATGCAGCACAACGAGGGTCTTCACACTCAATTGTTTGATCATGATCATTCTGAAATTGATTTGTTTCCTTTGGTCATCAACCATGGAAACTGATAAGTTGTAAACCAAGTGCTCATCCTTTAGATCAGCTGATTTATCTTGGAAATGATTTGAAAATTTCCTTCAGGTTCTACCAACTAGGATGAATTAGCAGTTTGTAGGAGTATGGTGCTTTCATGCACGCTATTCTTGGAACACAAAGACTGTTGATCATCCCTAATATGATTTAGATCTGCTGAAAAATTAGACTATACCTTTTGAATGGGTTGCTCCTCTAATTCTGGAGTATGATCAAACTGAAATTTAGAAGCCCATTGTTCTATGTTCTATAAAAATTGAACCTATTATTTTATTCAGCTACTATCCCTCCTGAATGATATTATGATCCTCTTTTTCTTGGACTAGAAGTATGAGTAAAGGAGGAGTGGGACTAATCTCAGCCTTAACTGGAAATTCTTTAAAGAGAGGCTGGGGTACAAACTTTATTTTTAGGATGACATCTGAATGCCAATTTGGACACTTTATTTTGATTTGAGGTAAGAAAAGTAGGAATTGTAATAGCTTTGATAATTTAAAATTTGATGCGAAAGAGCTACTTTTGCTTAAGAAGGGAATATATAGGCATTGAATTCTGATAGGGAAGGTAAGTGGGAAAAATCTTTTGACAGGGTTCCATAACAACCTGATGCCTATCAGTTTTCACTACTAACGATTTCTCGTATAGCTCCTTGACAACTAAAAATGATTGCTTAAGTTCATTAAGCTCAATTTCAAGATCTCTTCACCTTTCACATTCAACATAACCCTCTGCATAACTTTGACTTTGAATAACATAATGATCATCATATTGACAATCATACTGATTTCCAAGGTTTGGGTCATAAGGATATTCATTCTGATAGGGGTTATGGGTTATGAAACTAGATAAAGGGTTGCTGGTTTGGATGATAATACTACTGAAAATGAGGGTTCATGGCTATAGGACCTCATAAAATACTGAAACTATGAGAAACATAGGTCTGCTGCTCATAAAAATGATAACAACAAATAATCGAATCTGATTTTTTTGAGAAATACTAAAAAAAAATTTGATGTTGTTCTTAAGTGTCATTGGTATATAATAAGATTTATGAAGTTTCCAGATGAGTTCTTCTTGAATCTTGAATCTTCAAAATGCATCAATAGTAGTTTCTAGTTCCTTGTCCCACCGAGGCATGCCATAAATGTATATCTCTCAAAGTGCACCCTATAGAGATATGATGCAGGTGTTCTAATCTTGCAAATTTTATCTCTCTTATATACCTATTTTGAGGTGAGTCTCTAGTATCAAGGATGGTTCCTTATTGATGTATCCTAAACTAATTTTCTAGGGTTTTAAGGGTAAAAGATGATTGTAAAATGAAATTAAAGCGAGGTGATACACCAAACTTGTATGAGGTCTTTGAATGAGTACATTACATACCTGATTGATATGGAATGAATTTTTGATGCACAGCCAACAATTATCTCAGAAGATAATTAAGTAAACACTTTGATATATTGATATAAATGCAGCAGTTACTTAATTTTCTACAGTTACACATACACATTAATATCATGTAGAAATTATTAAATTTTCCATAGGTTAAGATGATTAATTAGGGAATTCGACATTCACAAGATTAATAGAAACATACGTAAGGCCGTAAATAATTAGAAAGGAGGAAAATATTGTTAAGGCGCACACAATATATAGAAAAATTAATTCACCCACCCT
>CM031239.1:488730068-488761321 GCA_018340775.1 Taxus wallichiana var. yunnanensis
ATGAATTCAGGAAATTTAGGTATGGTTAGGCAATTTGTTGGTATGGTAAAAATATTGATATGTAATGGTAACATTGGTAGGGTAATGTTGTTGATGTTGGAATAGGTATAAGTGAAGCAAAGTTAGCCTACCTAAGTGGTGGTAGAGAACTATGTCCCGATTAAGATCAACACATAATCCTAGATGTGAGTCAAAGAGGAAAAAGTTGTCCCATGGTTGAGAAGAGCTAAACAAACCACATATTAATGTAGAATGAGCTTGAACTCCTAGGTACCATGCATAGATGAGAAGTCAATAGGTGAAAAGAGTCAGATGATCACAATATATCGGTGTACGTCACCTCCTTGAGTCAGGTTGTTTTAACAAATGGTGAGGTGAGGTGGATGGTATAGGCCCGAGGCACTGAGAACTTGTTATAAAGTGAGTGTTCGGACGAAAGAGAACCTAACCTAAATAGACAAGTCCATGACTTTGAAGTTCTTTTGAATGCGGCTTTTTATTTTACTCGAATATAGACCGATCGACGGGAAGTCTACAAGGGATATTGATCAGATATTCTTGAGGTCTTCACGAAGATAATCAATGCGAGAAGCTTCGATAAAGGTCGACTGTGTATAATGTCCCTTCAAGGAGCAATATTTATAGTAAAGCAGATGCGGTTTTAGTGCATAGCTGTCCTTCTGGGAGCAATCTATATATAATAAGAATAATAGTTTGGCATATAAATTGCTGTCCTTCGAGGAGCAATCTATATATAATTTAGAGAGCCGATGTCCGCTTTGGTGTAAAGCATCTAGTTTGGTAGGAAGTTTGACTCAAGAAAATCCCATAAGCATATAATTAAGAATGTGTCATTTTAATACTTCAAGTCATGGACTTAGACTAAAAAGGGAAGGCATCTTTAAGGGAAGGTGAGAATCAAACTATGTGAGCTTGATTTTATTTTCGAGATGTAGGAAACAAAGTGTATGTGAGCGGTAAATGAGCTCAAGGACAAGCAAGAGGTAGATAAGAAGTGATATAACACTAAATTCAACAAAGAGAATGGTCGAAGATGCAAGGCATTATGGGGTTCAGCTCAAAGCCTTACCATTAAAGCGAAGCTAAACGATAAGTGTCCGATCCATAAGTATGAGTGATTATGTAAGGCCCAATCCAATCGGGGAGTAAATTTTCCACATTTGCTCTTTTCTAGTTTGGTTACATGTTGATTCTCTTTGAGGACAAGATCACCAACCTTAAAGGTACGCCATGAAGTCGCTTATCATAAGCACGCTTGATGCGTTTTTGATAGATTTGAAGGTGATCAAGAGTCGTAAGAAGACGATCGTCAAGAAGCTCCAATTGGGCTAACCACTCTAAGGAAATCATCATTGGTGAGAATATCCTCAAGAGATATTCTAAGGAGGGTATTTGTATTTCGAGAGGCAAGACACCTCGCACTACATATACCAAAGAAAAGGTGTGGCATTAGTAGAGGTACGAATGCTAGTACGATAAGCCCAAAGGGCAAAGGGGATGTGATCATGCCAATTTCTTCCGACTCATTAACAACTTCATAAGGATTTTGGTTAGGGTTTTATTAGAAGCTTCGCTTGTCCATTCGCTTGTGGATAATAGGCGATGAGAAACTAAGTTTGATACCAAAGTTGTCACAAAGGTCTCAGAACAACTTATTTTTGAAAGATTTTCCATTATCTCGTTATCGTGCGATGAGGAACACAAAAACGGCAGATAATGTGATGATTAATGAACTCTACATTTTTTTTTCTTTTTAGTTAAATGAGCAAAATAGCCTCCCACCCATTTTTGTAATATTTGGTTGATGTGATTATCCATCGGTGACGTTGTGAAGAGGGCGGATGAATCTCACCAATAAGGTCTAAACCCTATCATTGAGAAAGGCCAAAGATCTCGTGTGCGACCAGTAGTGGATGGCTAGGAGTATGTCAAGGTTGGCATGTTGTTGACACATATTACAATGCTTAACATATTTGTAGCAATAGCACTGTTACTTGAGAGTAGGCCAATAATAACCTAGGCGAAGGATTCGTTTGACCTACGTAAGGCCGCTCACTAAAATGTCCACCACAAATACCGGCCATGAACCTATCGATGGTATAGGTGACCTCCAGCTGGTTAGACATCGAAGGAGGATGCCATCAAAGCCACGCTTATAAAGGAGTCTCCCATAACGACATAACGAGAATGCTAGAGCATGTTTAAGAAAAGCGCGTGATTCCGGTACTTATAAGGTCGATGGGGGAGAACGGAGGTCAGTAAGGTAGTCGTGAAATTGGTGATACCAGCTTATCCTGCCAATTAGCGTATACATTATTTATCATACAAACAACCTCAATTTGAGTAAGATGGGGCAAAGAGTTGTTGACCAAGACAAAAATGTCAAAGTCAACATGAAGTTTTGAATTTGCGAGGCTAAGCAAGCCATAGTATCCAAAAATTTGTTAGTGGGAGTAGGGAATGGTCTGGATAGAATAATGAGTAAATAAGGTTAGAAGTGAATCCACATAATGTTTGTACTTTTTTGAAGTTCCTCATTTTGCATTGGTAGCTGCCCATAACTTGCTTGATTGACTACTGAATCGAGAGTCACCGAAAATATTGATAGATTTGACACCTAAGTGTAATCGAAACTCTGAGACCCAAAACAAGGGCCTCGTATTCCGCTATATTATTAGTGCAGGGAAATTGAGCCGAATGAAAGGGGCATGGCTCAGATCAAGAGGAATGAGAACAATGCCGCCCCTCCGCCGTGCGGCATTCGATCCATCAAGAAGAGGGTCATTGGATACGACTCTTCCCCTGAGTGAAAGAGTGGTGATGAGTTCGTCTGGGAAATTAAAATTGGTAAATCACGCCTGCACAGGTGGCTTCCGCGAGTCGATCGGCAATGGTTTGTCCTTCGATTGACTTCGGTGTATAAATTCGAGGTCGAGCTCAAAGCAAGAGCATAAGCCATCAAAGATGCGTCAGTTTAGATGAGGTTTGGCATACATAAATGGATGGGGTCCGTGTTGGTGATGACGAAAGTTTTGTGATTCAGAGGCAGTTAGTTTGAGTTTGGTGGCCACGAATGATGTGGCTAGGCACAACTTTTCTACATGTGTATACCTAGTCTCATAGTCCACCAAAGTACAACTTATATAATAAACGGCTTGTTCTCGATTCTCAAAGTCACGATGTGCGAGCATGGCCCCTACAACATGGTCGGTGGCGGAAAGGTAAAGGTAGAAGGGGTGATCTTCCTGAGGTGGGATAAGCACGGGTGGTCGCAAGAGATAAGCTTCGAGAGTTTCAAAGGCTCAGGTGGCACTCTTCGCCCATCAAAGGAAACATCCTTTTTAAGGAGGTGATGGAAAGGTTGACATCGATCCGAGAGTCGGGAGATGAAACGCCGGATAGATTAGAGCTTACCTCAGTAAACTACGCGAATTGTTCGAGGTTAGTAGGTGGGGAATTTCTAGGATAGCTTTGACTTTAGATGGATCGACCTCAATGCCACGTAAAGATACGATAAAGCCAAGAATTTTCCCAAAGAACACCAAAGACACATTTCTTTGGTTGAAGCCGGGCTTAATATTGTAATAAAGTGATCGAAAATAATGGTTAAAACATCGAGATGTTCACATGCGATGTTTAGATTTTCCCGTAAGATCATCGACATAATCCTCGGAAGGATAAAGGTGTGCATAATGTCATGAAAATGTAAGTCATAAAATTTCACCGATAGGTCACACTAGCATTCTTAAGGCCAAACGGCATGACACGATAACAGAAGGTTCCCAAGGAGTTATGAAGGCGCTTTTATGTTGATCGGTATCGGGGCTACCAAAATTTGATTATATCTCGAAAAGCCATCCATGAGAGAAAGAATTTCATGGCCCAAAGTGAGATCAACAAGTTGATCAATACTGGGAGGGGGAAGTCATCCTGGGGCAAGCGAGGTTAAGGTCTCGGAAATCCGCGCATATCCGAAGTCCCCCGCTACTTTAGTGGCATGGTATGATGTTAGAAATCCATTGAGGATAGTCAATAGCAAGATGAAGGAAACAAAAAGAAGTCGTTGAAGCTCTTCTTCACCAAGAGGGCAATGCGTGGATGCATTTTTCTCGCTTTTATTTGATCGGTTTGGAATCGGGGTTTAGGGTGATGTTATGGACAGAATGGTAGGATCAATTCCTAGCATGTGTCAACGTAGGACCAAGCGAAAGCTTGGTCATGGGGTACGAGAAAGGTAGAAAGGCGGTTTGTTCTCGATGTGTTAAGGGATTGTCCCATCTTCACAATGTGAGATCCTCTCCTGTGTGGATGTTGATTTCTATAGTCGAATCATTCAACATGGTTTGAGTTTCGATGGTAAGCGCATTGAATATAGGTCAGTCCGCCCCAAGGTAAGTGAGGATGGAGTCATCATCCCGCACTCAACAACATTAATCGAAGGTGAATCCTCTTCGATAATGTCCGATACGTATGTAGGAAGAGAAGATGGGTCCCTCATTATCACATTGATAAGTGAGAGGACCTATGAAGATAGCATTTATGAAAAAAAAAAAGTTAAGAGGGATAGATTCAGTCTATCGACTGTGGGTGATGATGGCAAAATGGGTGATGATGGTTTAGTAGGGGTGATGTCCTCATCCTCCGTGATACAATTGACATGAGGTTTCTCCTGGTGTAAGTGTTTCAGAAAATCGAGACCACTGCGATCATTGTGTTTGCGTGTAGTCACTGGGAATGAGTGTATGTCGGCCTTGTTCATAAAGACCAAAACCAAAGCCTTTCCAAGACAAATGAGTCAAGAAGTGAGGGAAAGCGACGATTCGCTCAAGTATTGAAAATCGGATCGGAAGGAACCATACCAAGAGGAGGTTCAGGGGTAACGGAGATGCGTCAACATCCCCATACGTTAGGTCGGTGTGGCAATGGGGTGGTCCGTAAGAGATTATCTCCCCCACGCGACGGTCATAGGTAGGATGTGCATGTAACTTTCCGTACTCTGCGCGGGTATGGAAAGAGCTAACCTTATATAGGCGGTACTCCCAAAGCAGTAAGGCGTTGAAAAACATCTACTAAGGGGTCGGAGGCTTGGGATGTTATCTGCGGGAAAGGAAGTAGTATTTGTGATGGCGGTTTCATTGGTCAAGGTGTAGGTGTGGTCAAGTGGATGGTTGGGTTGGATGAATGGGTGTCTTGACTAGTGACAAGCACATCATTAGGGCGATACAACATATTACTAGGGTTTTGAAGGGGGAGGATCAACTTTACGGTGTAGGACTTCCCTCGTACTCAAATTTTATGCATCTATGTAAGGTGGAAGGAACGCATCCCATAGCCCGGATCCAAGGCAGCCTAACAACATATCAGTATTGAACTCTCCCTCAAGGACATAGAAGAGTTCGGGTAAAGTGCGTGGCCCTACACGAATGTTAAGGATCACGGTGCCTAAGGTAGAAGTAATAGCATCATTGAATGACCGCAACATGATGGGGTTGGCACACATGCAACTAGAAGGGATATTCATTTGTTGGAAGGCTTTTGAGGAGATGATGTTTAGGCTAGCTCCCCGTCCAATCATAACATGACGTGCCGAATGTCCCAACGTGAAGTCGAGATGAAAAGAGCAGGTCGGATCTTCAAGACTAAAGTCGATAATTTCGCCTTCAAGAAACTCCGATGGCAATGCTGGTCATGCATGCAGGACAAATTGGTTGGGGAGATAGATTGTTTGGGTGAGCAAAGCAACGTGATTGGATTGTGTTAGAATAGAGGTAATGAGTAAGGTTTCATTAGGTAAGACCTCTATCCCTTGAAGGATTTCAACGAGAGCTTGTTGATGAGATTCGAAGTCTAAATGAGATCATACAAAGTGTCATTTTTACAAGTGATTGGTGAAGCCTTTTTGATCATGGTTTGGTGGGCAATTCCATTAGAGACAGGGTAGGCAGTGTCCACAAATAACCACTTTAGGTGGTGGTGCAATCTGGATGGTGACAGAGAAAGAGATGCCGCAGTGTGTTTTCTTCACTTTCCCATTGTTTTTCTACCCTTGAGTAGTAACATTAATCATATTGATCTCGTGAATACGAGAGGAGGAAGACGGTAGGGATAGGTCATGGTCTTCGAGAGGTGGGGCTGTAATAATGATAGATCTTGTGAGGCGGGGACATGTGGTATAGGAGAGGGAATTGAAGCTAAAGGTCTCTCTCTTCGTAAGTTGTCTTTCGTAACTTTTTATCCGAGAGAGGTGACCATTTAAGTATGGCTTTCAACACTTTGCATCCCTCTACGTCATGTCCTAGTGTGTGTGGTAAGCGCAGATTTTAGACTCATCGTAACCTATAGGTCGAGGTTTAGATGGATCATAAGGTCTAAGTGGGGGTAGGGAAATGGTCACATTCTCTACCAACAAATGAGGCCCAAATGATGTGGTATCAAGAAACAACCACGAAAAATAGGAGTGGTTTGTATTGGTGGTTTAGCGTAAAAAAACAATTCTTTTGATGATGGAATTTGTTTAAATTGGTAGGTGGACAGATACGCGGGGTGAAGCGGTGTTGCTTATACCCTTGGATTTCGTATAAGGTGCAGTAAGGCATAGGTCACTTTAAAGAAAACACAGGAGGTATGATATATTGATGCAAGGTAGAGGATGAGGTCCCAATATGGAAGGTAGGTGTGATGACGAGGGTTTTAGTTGTGATAGAGGCATAGGTTGAGGAGATTGAGTCTCGCCTCCTAATGGGATGGACGGCTTTATTTTTAGATAAATCAAGCTTCTTAGGTGGGTGTTTTAGACCGGGTATTGGTGAGGTCATGCGTAGGGGAAGATTTGGTTAGGTTAATAGAAGTGGACGAGGTATTTGGTAGAGATGAGCGGGGGTGAAGATGAGGACATAGGCATTTTAAGCTCGTAAACACTTCGGGTATATGGTAGAGGCATCTGGATTGGTCATCCGCATTTGAGTAGAATATGGCGTACTAAACGTCCCATAGGACCCGCTCATCTTCCGGGAATGAAAGTCCTCACGTGTGAATAGGAAATTTTGTATGGAAGAAAGGTGGGTTGTGATTCCGGTCCACTGTGGGTGTGATACAGGGGGTAGATGAGGCACTGTATCAATGGGCGTTAAGAGGTCAACCGGTTGCTGAAAAGATTTAGGTGATGAAGGACTAATAGGTAGGAGGGCGTGTTTGAGAGGATCCGTCATGTTTAAAGAATGTGGTGATGTTGGTTCAAGAGGTTTCTCGTCTAAGGATGACAAAAGAAGTGGCGAGCCTTCCTCTTGTACAACAAGAATGGTAGAAGGAGATGTTTGGGAAATAGATAAATTAGATAACATCCGTTCGCAGTCTTGTAGGGATGTGGTGTAAGAAGACTCATCTATGAGAAGAGAACTCTGGGCGGTTAACTCCTGTATGGGTAAAGGAATGATTTCGCCTTGTCTTGATGGGGTGAAGGAGGTTCGGGCCCCTGTGTCAGTGAAGAAGCTTGATTCAAAATTTTCTCGATAGAGGCTTTTGGCTGGGAGTCGAAGACTGCATGGATCTCATGAACACTCTCCTCGGCTAAGATATCTTGGTTTATGTTACTGTTAGAAGAGTGATTCAGGAATGGTTTGTTGAAGATTTTCAAATTTCGGAGTTAGCAGGGGCATTAGGATTATCGAGGGTTATATCCCCTGCATCAACCATTTCCTGCACTATGTTTTTCAACATCTTGCGGTTTTCATGACTATGTCCTTTTACGCGGTGAGTTACTGAAGTCATTTTCTTTGTACTCAAGAAGGTATAGCGTGGGTGGAGTCAAACCCAGAGTGAGGTTTAACAGAGGCAAGTGATAGCTCCGGCTTTGAGTAATTTTTCCAAGATGACACCATAAGTTTCTCCCAAGGAGTGTAGTTGATGGGCTCTCGCTTTATACTTATAGGTGGTTTTGGTGGGGTATTAGACGGTGCTTGAGATTTGACCATCACCGCGTGGACAAGCTCCTTTTGATTTTTCAAGAAGTGGATGTGTGAGGAGTGGTGGTGTTTGGTTTATTGGTGGAACTGGAGTTCGAAATTGGGGTTTTTGTTGCGCAACCGCAATTTCTCTTCTTCTAAGGCTTGAATTTCTAGTTTCTAAGCCATGGTAAAGGCCTTGTCAAATGTGCGAAAGTTTGAATTTGAAGGGTAGGAGAGATGTGGCTTAAGCGCAAGCCCACGTAAGCAGTTCAATAAGTTTGGTCCGAGGCAAGGCATACGTAAGTTGGTTGATAAGGCCCCGCCATCATCCAATAAAATCTGCGATAGATTCATCTTCAAATTGTCGGATGGCATAGAGGTTTCGGTGATAGATACTTTCTTGCAATGTTAATGGAGAAATGATCCAAGAAAGATTGGGCTAGTTAGTTAAAAGAGAAGATTGAGTCTTCAGTTAAAGCATTGTACCACTCCAAGGCGAGTCCCGATAAGGACATGGGAAAGGTGCGAAGTAAAGAAGGCATCATCATGAGCAATCAAATAACAAGCATGTCTAAATGATCGCAAGTGTTGTTGAGGATCCTCTTTACTATTAAAACGAGTAAATTTCGGCAATTCCCATTGAGGAGGATATGAATGAAGGGGGACAGAAGGGTGAATAGGCTCCCGACAAACTTGCTCGTATGTCAAGGCGCTACGACTTCCCAAACAAGCCTCCAGATTTTGCATTTTGTCCATCATTTGTTTGATGAAATCCATGGTTGGATGAGATGATGGTGCGGTTGTGGTAAACTGGAGGCAAATTGGGCCAAGGGCCTCCACTAGACAATGGTGGGGTTAAGTGTTGATAAGGTATGGAGGACGAATATGTTGAGGTGACCGAATAGGGATGTCCTATATAAGATGTTGAGGTCACTGGATACGTGTATGGGAATGAAAAGGTAGGCGGAGCTTGAGAAGGAAAGCTCATGTGGATAGGTGGCAGAGAGCAAGTCATGAACGGAGTAGTCTACAACAGAGATGAGGCAGAGCGAATGGCGCGGTAATGATATGTGGGGTCCAATATTAACCAAAGGAAAGCCAACTGCATGTCGTATGAACCTCTGAAGCCGTTGGATTGGGAGATGGGGCTAAAGATGCAGGGGAATGAGAAGCTATACTAATAGGCATGCCAACAAGGAGTTGACCATCGGGCATACGGTCAAGGGCATGAGACAAATAGTATTGTGCGGCGCTAGGATTAGCATCCGAGAAATTTTGCAAATTCCTTATCTCCTACAGAATTTTGGAGATTTCACCGGTGTCTGTAGAGTTCCCTATAGAATGTGAAGGGGGTGATTCTGGGCAAAGGAACAGGCAGTGTGCATGTGAAACCATGGCGGTGGCTTTCTTTCGAGTGATAACAACCATGGACAAGAGTACAGTAGGGAATTCAATCTATCGTGAAGGCAAAAACAACCTCGTAATGGTGAAATTGGTAGGTTCTTTGGTTTGTCAGAATCGTAAAGACAGAAAGAATCGATATCGGTCCAATAATCGACGTTGGTCGAATATAGCCGACGCGATCACCGATAACCGGCTAGTCGCGTAATAAGACCGTATAAGAAAATATAAGAAGTGCTGATTTGATCTTTAACAATGCTTAGTACATTTATCAATTTGTTCTAAGTCGATGACAGGAGACAGTGGTATAACTGTAGAAAACAGAATCGAAAACAAGCAAGATGCACACGCAAATCCAGAGACGTAGAATGATGTCGAATCCTAAACAAAAGACGTAGAATGATGTCAATCCTAAACAAAAGACTTAGGGGAAATGTCAAGTTTGTTTTGGCCTATAAGGTTACCTCAATCGGGCGGAGGAATACCGCGGAAAAAAGGGGGGATGTTTGAGTTGTTGTGTTAATTGTGAAGTGATTTGGTATGTGTTGTGCAGTGAAAGTAAGATTAATTTCTTGTCAATACCGTGGATATCACCCCCACGTGTACGACCTGTTACTTAATCTATGTTCACTAGAATTGAAAACACCAAGCAAGAATGTGATGCATGTGTTTTAAACCCAAATCGAAAATGATATTCGATGAAGCAAATAAGATGACTTTCACTAATGCAAAACTAGGAAAGCAAGACAAATTCTTTTACTAAATATAACAAAACAGCAACAGCAAGTATGCTCCCTAAATGAAAGCAAGCAAGAAAAACAGAAACCTGAAATGGGTCCCACCGGGCATGCCAAAATGTTTCGCGTGGAATGTTTCAACTTTTGGGAATAGAGTTGCTTCTATCCTTTCATTCCTTTTAGAAACAGATAAGGGTTAGGGCTAGGAGGAATACCTGTTGAATGTTGAGATGGTGTGCGCGTACCGTAGAGAGAGATCAGGTTGATTGCGAAGAACTCCTTTTTGTCTTGGAAGGACTACCTGCAAATAAGAATACAAGACCACAAGATTTTGATTAGACAATAAATGAGGGAACTACCTTGGGCCCAGGAAGTATAAAACTTCCTTTCGAAGGTGGTCAGTTCCCCTGCTATTATGAACTAACACAAAAGATTGTAAAATAACAATTTAATTGCCTCGTTGAAACAGGGGAAAGGCTAGTTTTTGGTTTTGAGTTGACGATAACCGATACCAGCCGCTAACCGATATCGGTAGGGGCTATGTTTTAGGGAATTTTGGTGAGGGTCGGTTGTAGGGTGGTTGTGTTGTTTGTAAGGCTAATAAATGAGTGGGATTAGGTAACGGGGTGATGAGAGGGTAGAGGAATGATAGTTAGATGTAATGTGCTGCTGGGTAGTAGATCTAGGAATAGATTTATGACGGTTGTGATTCAAAAGCCTAAGAAATGTTATTAAAGAGGACATATAAGGTACAACTTACTGGTTATTGACGAGGATGCAGGTCCAAGAACTGTGATGACAAAGGCAGAACTCAGGTAGGATGGCCTGACAATCAGAAAATGAGATATCTTCCCTCCCGATGATCAGCTGAGTATCACAGGGCTCTGGTTATTCAGTTGTAGTCTTGGGCTTGATCTCCTTCTCTGCAAACTCTTCTTGTTTCTTCACTTGTCTCTGCTTGGCCAAGTAAAATCCAGATTCTCCCGATTGCTTCTGATGATCCCGATTGATCAAAAATCCTTCGACCTTTGTTTCTGGTTAGGGGAGCCCATTTACAGGGAACCGATGGCGGTTACGTAATCGTCGGATCGAGTAGGAACCGGTATCGGTCGGTCAAAGTGGGATATTTTTACTAAAATAGCCTACTTTCCCTCCTTTTCTCTGAGGATTTGTTGCGGGCTTGGTCAAGTAACAAGAGTCGGTTTTAGGTGCGAGTAAGGAGTCATTAGTCATGGGTGTGGATGTAGACTAAGTTATAGGTCTTAATTAGGTTAGTTTAGGGTTAGGACTAGGTCATGATGAGGTGGTAAAATGAGGTGGCAGATATGGCGATGTGGATTTATTAATTATAAGGTAATTAATAAATAATTGTGTAAGGTTTAGGTGATGAGGTTAGGTTACAAAATGAGATGCGGGTCACAAGGGGTCGTAAGACACAAATTTGGTGTCTACAGACACACTCTCAATTACGCTTCATTCTTAATCGATGAGGGGTAATGAAATGAACCTCATTGCATAAATTTTCATCCACTTAGGGGGAACATGTCTCCTATCATTTCATCTTACATTTCCATTCTATCCATCCACAATATTATGCATTGTCTTAGGCTTATTTACTCTTACTTGCTAGTGTTTTACATGTTCACTTTATTACACATGCTAGATTGATTTCCTATATGTAATTATCTATATCATCCACACATGTGAATTCATGCCATCATTTAGTGTGATCACAGATACATGACTCTTACATGTGGCATGAATGCTTGCCTTCTACTTACTATAATAGGTGGGGGATCCATATTTGCCTTCTAACCTTACTATTGTTTCATTTTTACTTAGCATATTTCATATTTGTCATACATGCTTTAACATATTGTTATTACTCACATGCTAACAGTGTTCTATGTGCAACAATGGTTTTGTAGGACTACATGTTTCCAAGACTACTTGTTCTACTATTTTTACCTTTCCTTCATTGTTTGCTATTGTATATGAGATTTTTCCTTTTCTTATGTACACACTTGTCTATTGATTGCAAACATGATGGCCTTGTGTGTCTTATGACATAGTGAGTGATTTCTAATGTTTTTAACCCTCTTCATATGGTATAATTGTCTTCTTGTGTGTTTACACTACTACGCTTGGTAGTTATTACATTATCTACATATTTTACACGTGTCTTATTGCATGCATATGTTTTCAAACTAACACCCTTGTTTGGCTAGAAATCCCATTTTATGCGCACCTTGGTTTCTACTAAGTGTTTTCCCTTTCCCCTTGTAGGGTTGAGTTCTACATGTCAAAGTGCGGTAGGTCCTTTTTTGGGGGGACATTCTCCTTTCAACATCATTGCATGCACCCCGTGATTAACTAAAATTGAAATAAATGAAATGAAATAGTTAATATAATTAGGAGTATAAACATAGTAAAATAGTATGAAATGGATCTTAATAATTAATATTAAATGAAAGGAAACCCTAATTATGTAAAGGGAAGAGAGTGAATGACTTATCTAATTATAGGATACAATCACAACTTGTCGCAAGTCTAATCATAGGTTACATGAGAAAAGACAAAACTCAAAGGTCCTATGAAGGGTAGATCTCGTGGATATGACCTAACGAGGTGCCTTGAAGGTACTAAATGTCCCAGTGGTTCCTTGATCTATAGTTTAGGCATCCCAGCTCTTGTAAATGCTCGAATCTAAAATTTGCATAGCCGTAAGTTGATCTAAACCCTTTATATTTTTCAAATTGGATCCGCGAAGCCGTGTCAAATGTGTTGGGTATTGGGTATTGGAGTGGAAACCTAGAAAACAAAAAGAAGTATCAAAACCATAGGAAAGATTAAAATGTAGAATGAAAGGGTCAAATGACCTCATCCACTAAAGTAGTGGACTTATTGTTGAGGGTGCACTCCATTTCGAACTTGGATATAATTTTGTGCATGTGTGCATGTCTTTCCCTAGCGCTCTTATGCTAGTCACACTTTGTGAAGTAATGAGCAATGATAACCATAGAAAAATGTAATAGAATGTGTGTGTGGAATATAATAGAATCCCTCCCCTAGGTTGTGATGTGTGATGTAGATCTCTATCCTTGATGCATGACACTAATGGATGCAAGTGATGTAATGGATGAAATTATAGATGGAGTATAGTAGTATGTGATGATGCCAGGACCCTCAATATGGCTTCACTATTATCCAATTTACCCTCAAGAGAAATTGTAAAAACATGACTCCGCACTAAAAATAATGAGGGATCGATTTGGTCAAGGGATATAACACTTTAGGATTGGCCAAATAGGTTAGGTAGGCTAAGCACATTATACAAGAGTTTGGGAAATGAGTAAGCTTGAAATTTTGAAATTCAAACTTTAAAGGTGGGGTCATTCAGAGGTAGGCCCAAGTGAAAAAGGTGAAACCAAAAACCCTAAATCTTGAAACCTAAACCCTAAAATCCCAAAACCCCAAATCATAAAACCTAAAACCTAAAGTCTAAATTTCAGACTTCAGAGTTTCAGAATTTTAGAAATTTTTACTCGAGTGATGAACAATGTCTCATTACATGGTTTCAAATTTTAAACTTTGAAGTCTGAATTTTTAACTTTAGAGATTTGGAATTTCATACGTCTCAATCCGACTTGAGCGATAAACAAGAACATGAACTCCTAAATCAAAAATCTCAAGTCCCAAATCTCAAAAGTCTAAAATTTCATATTTCGAGAGGTCGCGATGTAATTTGAAGTCCAAAAAAATAGATTTAACCACTTGCATTTATTACATTATGGCACCCTCATCTTTAGATGGCCATAAATTTTGACTAGAAGCTCGAATTTGTAAAAGATTGGAATTTTTGGAAATCTATTAGTGTCCTCTTAATTTTAGTAAGGCTAAGAACTTAAAAATGAAGAAATACACTCTTCCATTTTAGAGGGTGTTTCCAGATTTCACACATACCAAAATGATTAGGTATGGGCTTCCTTTCTTCTCTAACAAGGAAAAGTACATGGAGGCATGGGTTTTACAAAGTGACACCCATCATTGTTGCATGTGTTTTTAATGCATTTTTGGGTGGTTGAATTAAAATTTTGAATTTCTTTCTCTCCCTCTCTCTCATTATTCCTATATATTATAAAGAAGGGCTCATTTCAAAAGGTTAGATAATCTTACTTTGCACCCTCCCTTATTCTCTTTTCTAGTAAGTGGGATTGTGGATTTTTAACCTCACATTCAAGTTGTAATGAAAATGAGTGCCTCTTGACCATTGTAATGAATAATATCAAATATGTGGAGCAATAATATAAGTCTATGGATAAATTTTAACCCTCTCTTATGTTCATTGCATTCTCTTGATCTCTCATTGTAATTTTGGTTAATTGTGCATGTTAAATTATGTTTCATATTTAATGGTCTATGTTTAATGGTGAATTAATTCATAACAATTGGTTGACTTGTGGTGTGTATTCATCCCCTTCAAACTTATTGGTTTTCATATCCATGTAAAGTAGGTGTTCAACATTCCTTTTAGTGCATCACCTCATGTACCTTAGGTTCAATTTCTTGCAATCCTTTCAACCCTATCTCCTTGTTGGGCCTCAGAATATTGGCTAAGTACAAGAAGGCATATGGGTCGTAGGACCAATATAAAGAAGGGAACGCATGGAAAAGGCACACGAGACAAGGGTTTTAGAAGGGTTTATTAGAAACCATGGCACACGCACAAGGCAAGTAAATGGTTTAAGGAATTAGCCATATTTGAAGTTCCAGGAGCACACAAGAAAAGTGTGACCCGACTAAGCATGTGGAGTGGATAAGGTGCCAACCTGACAACTTGGTGGTCAAGAAAGGAATATTCCATACAATGGAAGGATCTAGAAATACATCATTACAGAGAGTGAAGATCCTAGATGAGAATAAACATGCTCTATTAGAGGACCACCTTGACACTTGACAACTGATCTATTACTCTAGAAAGGCATGGTAGTGGGTGATATAACTATATATAGGGATTCTCAGGTAAAATAAGTGAGACACTATCAAGGAAGAAAGTGTGAATAGAGAGAATGGAAGGGAGAAGCTCTGAAGAAATAGTAGGAGGTTCTAGAGAGTTGAGGTTCTCATTTAGAAGACTATAGGAGTCATAGCTTACCTAGAGGGAGGGGGTTGTGATAAATTATTTGTAATATTGGAAGCATAGTTTGGAAGTCTAATGCATGAGTCTTATCTGAATTTATACATTGGCCTAGTATAGCTTCGGTGAATGTAATATGGTTGTTGAAATATTATCAATATGAAATATATGGTTATGTTTAAAATATGTATTGTTCATGGGTGTAAATCCTAGTGCATTTCCTTTATGGTATGAATCAGATCTATTATTCATTTTATGTTTCTCCTATTATCAAACTAAGGGTACTCATTATAATAAATCATCTTAAAGCTCTCAAATGAATGCACAAGCTTCATTACTTTTTGCATCTAATTTTCTATCGGTAAGTAATGTATTCTCACAAGAATCCCATAAAGGAGGGGGCTTGGCACTGCGCATGCCTCGGGTTAGCACCTGGTGTCTGCTGGTGATAGGTTGATGTGTATAGGATTAGATTGTTGTTATAAGGGCATAAAAATGACTACATCTTGGTTCTGCTTTCTGGGACCTCTTTTCAAGTTTTTGTGATAAATGGCTACATCTTCATTCCATTGATGACAAAACACTTGACCTTAGAAAAAGTGTTGAAGCATGGTTAAATAATACAGAGGATGAGTTTTATCAAACATTCAAGACTAGACTTGAGTTTGATACACACCGATGGGTAGAAGAGAACCCGTAACATGCGTTGTATGAAACCTTTTTTTGTTTCTTTCCCAAAGTGGACCGTATGAATGGTTTTCAGCATATGCATCCACATCAAGATGGTACTATAGATGGTGCATGTAGACCCAAGATGATTATCGAAGGCTGCAGGATGTAGATCTAACTTAGATGGGTGTTGTTGACCACTTGTGGAGAGGAGTCTTTGATAAGATATATGCTAGAATACACCTTTTCTATGTATTCTTGTTAAGAGGTTGTTGAGTTTGAGTTCTTGAGGGAACCCAGAGGATCATTGTCATGTGTTATCTTGTTGGCTATGAAGATCTTAATAATTACATTAATTTTGAAGGTATTCCCTATGGCAAGAAAAACTTCTCTGAGCATTGGGTGAAGAAGCTAGGGTGGAGGAAGATGGAAGATATTGTGGATGAAAAGGAAAGGAAAGAGAGACGACTTAAGTACAATGAGGTACATGAAAGGGAGTTGGCTAGACTACGTGAGGTTACATGAGTGATGGATTTATGGAGTCGATGTTGCATGGGAAGTAGTTGAGGTTCATGAAGAGGACATGAAACCTGAGTAGTTTGTGCTACCTCATCTTGGAAAGTGTAGAAGAGAAGTCCCTTAAGCTTCTGATGAGATTTCATCACATGGAGAAAGGAGAGCCGTCAAAGCACACATCCGAACCCACACGATTACCAACCCCGGCACTTAGTTTTCCAGATCAAGGGATAAGTATTTCTAACCCAGTTGGTATCGGTGGAAGTAACTGATCTACACCTAAGAGATATAATTTATCGTTTGGGACATCTATGGATGTACAAACCATTCCCATATTTGGAGGAATTTTTAGACAAGGTGCAAATACACAAAGTTTGGGTATCACGTTTGGAAGTGGTGTGGAACACATAACCGATAAATGGGTAATATCAAAAATCATCGACATAGTTCAGGTGGGGACGTTTGGAACACAAGGCATGACCACTTCGTGCCATTTTCCAGCTCCACGAGGTGGATTTGGTGGTGTAAGGGCCAAAGGACTGGTGGAACTAGTGGATATGGAGGGATAGGACTTGGTGGGTCTAGTGGATCTAGTGGTAGAGGAAACACAAGAGGAAATCAAGGTTCTAGGTCGTGTGGAAAGGGGCCTTAGCCACCCCTACAAGTATTTTCTGAAATGTATTTGCACATACCCGACTACAAAGGTTCTAAGGATGCTTTGCGAGAGCATATGCACAAGTCTTAATTATTATGGCACATGAAGCGGATCACTACCTCGAGTGAAAGGAGAGGTAGTTTGCAATGATGTCAGGGGCACACACATAGCTGGTACCATAAGTATGACCCCCAATAGATGGTCATGGATTACACCGTGTTGAAAAATTCCTTCACAGAGAGTTCCATATCCCTGAGTTTAAGAAAAAGAGCATCAACGCTCTTAAGGAGATCAAACAAGGAATGGTAGAGAGTGTGTGAGAGTATGACACACGGTTCAAAACTCTCTTATTAAAACTATCCTATGATATACACCCCTCTTAATGTGCTCCATGGTTTATCAAGGATTGATACCATCATTTATAAGGGCACTGTCACATAATACTTTCACAGACCCGCACAAGGCCTTAGAAGCTTTCATGCACACCAAGGTTGTTGGCAGCAGTAGATACCAAAGTGGGATCCCTTTACTTGAGGCTCAAATTACTGCAATGGCTAAGAATTTGGAGAATTTATCTACAAAATCACCACAAGAGATTCATAGTGGTCATTGGTACATAGATTGTGAAGTGGAATGGAATACAAAGGAAACTTTCCTCTAGAGAGTGGTACACGCCATGACAACAACCGTGAAATTTTCCATGGGGATCATGATGTAATTAGGTTTCCTCTACTACAATGTGCATGATCCATAAGAATGTGTCTTACTATTACAAGATTTGTACCTCTATGACCCATGACACCAAGGATTATAGGTTGATTGACCAGATTCATGATGTTATTGATCTTGGTGTGCACCAAACTAGCCTTACAAGAAGTTCTAAGGATGATGATCACCACTATGAAGGGTGCACAGATGGAGGAATGTGTGGAAGAGGTTTTTGTGAAGGATTTTGTGGTCATAATAACCACGAGAGGAGGAATAAGTGATTTCCCACATGGAACTTGTTATAATTATGGATCAATAGAGCATTATAAACGTAATTGTCTTGATCTTTTACAATTCTTGTGGTGTGGAAAGAAGCATAAGTACGAGGAGTGTCCTGAGATGTTTGAACACATGTTCCAATAACAATGAAAGGATAAATGCACTAGGATGGTAAGTATAAAGAAGGCTGACCCATAGTGGATGCCAAGAGTGGCGTGTGAGTCAAGATTAGAACCTATACTAGTGACAACGTGAGAAGAGGTTGTGCATGCAAGGAGATGCTAGAGAAGATGGTTATTAGGGAATAAGGGATATATGGGAAGTATCTCAACCCTTCTCATTAGAAGGAGGTGTATAAAGAGACTATGGATGTAATTCAAAGTCTACAAGGAGATCGAGTGTTTAAAGGAGAATCAAGGAAAATCGAAAAAGGAAGAATGTTGAAGCTCCATAGAAGGATTTGGATGAGGTTAGGGAAGTGTGAAAAATGTTAAGGAAGGATAATATAATTCCCTTGCTAGAAAAATGGCTATGGGAGAAGTTACCAGTGCGCTAGGAGAGAGAGTGTGAAAGGAAGGTTTTGCATGCCAACCTTCCCCTCACAACCTTGACTATGATAAAGATATCACATTGAATGCAGTTATTAATGGGTGGCTTCTAAGTAATATCCTCATTGACATAGGAGCAGAGGTCAATGTTATCACACTATATTCTTGGCATCAAATGGGAAGGCCCACATTACAACCATATTTGAATGTGACGTATATGGAAAATAAGACAAAATAAATGACCATTAAATTCTTAAAGTATGTGCTTATCATTATTCAATGGGCCAAGTTCACTGGGACTTTGAAGTCTTGGCACTTACTGAGGTAGAAAATTTTCCAACACTACTTGGGCACCCTTGGTGTTATAAAAATAATACTTGACCTACGATTTAAAAAGGGGTATATCAATTTCGATATCAAGGAAGAACGGGTCATAATTTCTTTAACATATGGGAAATCAACACCCTATACTAAGCCCTTTTGAAAAGAAGTCTTTAACAGAATCTATGTGTGCTCCATCGAGATAGTGAGATAATTCATCCTATAGAAGGTTTTAGCCAATTTGAAGATGCTCATTTGATGAGTGATACAACTAGCATATCATGTGAAAATTGGGCACATGGGACTTATGTGTTTATTGGGAAACAATGGAGATGATCTGTAACAAGGGTAATAAAGGGGCACTCAATCAAGTGCATGGGAAGGAAGAAGCTACCGAATTTAATCTTGAGGATGAATCCCTGATGATTTTTTGCAAGAGATGGAGGCTCAATAGAGAAACGAGGATGAAAGGAGAAGTATGCTCGGTTATAACTTACTCGGGACTACAGTTCATTGGTGAGGAACACATCGTGAGAGTCTTCTAGAGTGATATGAGGTAAGATTTTCATTCACCTGTAAGGTTATTTAGAAGTAACATGCCCAATGTTATCTAAGACTACCATGGAAAAGAACCCATCTCTTCCCATGTCCAAGCATGTCTAAAGGCCTGGATGGAAGGCACCAAAGCTTTACCACCTTACAAGGTTCTACATGCACATGGTATATTCACTTGAGATACATCATTAGACAATGAATTAGCAGGAGTTAACAGCTGATCTCATTTAAAATTTTGAGTATCGAACTACGAAGCCATTAATAGATAAGGTGTTACAAGTTTTAAGTGCCTTACAATGGGTGATAGTACCATGATAGAATATAGGTTAATAGAATTGATAGGTGAACCTTGTTTGGAGACATGTCTCGATGAAGAAGAATAAGAAGGGATACAACTTGAGCATGTGTGCATTAAAAAGAAAAAGGAAAAATGGTCAATGTAATAGATGGTGAAGAAATGGAAAGTCTGGATGTTAACCATTTTGAAGGTACATGCGAAGTCATAGATAACACTGATGAGTGAGTACACACCTACCATGAGCCCTTGAAAATGAAAATTTTAACATCGGATCGTGAGGAAGAACCTAAGGAAGCTATGATTGGGGGTTATTGGTTAGAGAAATAAGTTTCAAATATCATTGATTTGTTACACGAATTTCGTGAACTTATTCTCGCATGGGTACTATGAGATCAAAGGCATTCACCATTCCTTGGGGATATGAGGATCAATTTTAAGGAAGGTGTGCACACAATTCGAAAGAGACCCTATCGCATGAATATGAAATTGTTCGTGCACGGTCAAGGAAGAGATAGACAAGATGTTTGCTTTAGGCATCACTGAAGTCGTGGAGGAATTAGAATGGGTAAGCCCAATGGTTATAAGAATTATGAAGGACAAGAGGATAAGGATTTGTGTTGATTACAGGGAATTGAATGTAGTATGTGTCATTGACCCTTTTCTAACCACATTCACTAAAGAAATTCAGAAGGAGTAGTTGAGCGTGAGGTCTATTCCTTCACAGATGGGTTCTTAGGGTATCACCAAGTCAGGATTACAAAGGAATACCAGAGAAAGACAAATTTATCCACTGAGTGGGGAATCTTTTCCTACATGTTCATACCTTTTCGATTGAAGAATTCACCTGATGTGTTCTCATGCATCATGGTACAAGCATTTTAGGACTTCATATGTAAATTTCTTCCAAGTCTACTTGGTTAACTAGACATGTATATGGGCTAGTAAAATAAAATTATGACAATTTTAGGATGATGTTAAAAATGTGTCGACAGCTTGAGGATATCCTCAACATTAAGAAGTTTTGTTGACAATTTTTGCACTTGTGCAAAATGGGCAACTCAAAACTTTGTTACGATGGATGGAATTGGTGAAGTGAACCTAACTAGGGGAATACATTTTTCAGTTGCAGTAGAATTAATGGTTACATGTAATTTACAACTATGTGTGTTGTTACAAAATGTAACAAACCACATAGTCTACAATTCCATGTTTATCTTCAAAAAATAATACAAAATCCCTAAGGACAGATGTATTAGCTTGATGAAGACTAGAATTACAGAAATAGGTGGAGTGTCAAATTTTGAAAAGTAGACAGAGTTGCAGATTACAGTAATTGGGAGTTCATTATTAAAGTTGTAGATATTTTAAAGTTCTTTCCTTCATGATTAAATACATCCAATTATGTTATTGAGTTGTTTAGTTCGTTATACAATCCATACATAAAACTGAAATGCAAAAAGAAGTACACAACTCAGTTCCAAAATTTAATGTTTTATTCATAAGGAATTTCAATGTTTCCCACACAAGTTGTGGGATGTAACTCAAAATTAATTCATAATTACTGAAGTAGAAGGTACATATGCATGAAAAGAAAAGTAAAGGAGTATGGAAAAATCCATCATTTCCTTGAGTTTCTTTCATCTCCAACTTTATTTCATCTTCATCTTTGCTATCCACATTGGCATTGTACCTAAGAAACATAAAATAAAGACTATCAGTCATGAGCTCAAGGTTAATCCATATTCCTATACTATCTAATTTCATGTAAATGGATCTCCTGACATCATGAGGTATGAGTTATAGGCATAAGATACATCAGAGACAGATACAAAATTGATAAGAATAGTATTCTACATCAGCATATATGATTCCCAGAATCATTTTAGAAAAATAAAGATGAAATAAAAAAACTATGGAATATAAGAGAGGCCAAAAAGCCTAATGTTTTCTAACTAGTTTATCTAAATGTGCAAGTAAATGTAAGAAGAAGGAAATAAACACTAACTATTTTGTTTACATATCAAAAGTATTACACTCTACAATTTGAACCAAAAGTACATTTATTTCAGTTTAGACTAAAGGCTGAATATACAAAGATATACTTGTACTAATCCATGAAAGAAATGCAAGTTTAGTGCTGCTATTCTAACAAATGGAATGCATACACAAAGTGCAGATTCAAAAACATCAAGATTACAAGTGTTCAAGGCTACTACCATTTAATCAAGAAATTTGTAGGGTTTGAGTGCTTCATCAAGTAATAGAGAGAATAATATACAGTTGAAGAAAAGAATCTGGGATTCTGAACAACTTGCCTTAAAGAGGTCAAGTATTGTTCTAGTTATGATGCAATTTTAAGTACAAACATAGATAAAATTTGAGAATAAAGAGATATAAATGGAAGCACATGTTTAAGCTTTTCAACTCAAGGTACTTATGCATGTTAAAAACATCAAATATTACAACCACTAGTATGTAAGAATGGAGATGAAAATTACAAATTCAAATCATGATGTCATCAAGTATGGAGTATGAAGTACATGAACAAATTATTTCTAGATACCAATTTGTAACATCATTACTTCATAAGTCAGTAAAGTAAAATAATGAAATGATCAAATTTGTAGGCCTTGTCAAGTGACTCGGAGAAGAGTTTTACAGGAACAAGTACATGTGACATCATGTTATGAGAAATTGAGTGATATGCTTGCAAAAAAAACTATGAAACAAATGAATTAAAGAATGTACAACATGCTTGAGGCACCATACCAAATATTTAATGCAAGATTTAGCCATCAAAATTATTTGAAGAAAACTAGTGCAACATTTTATTTTAATTTGGATATGTTCGAAATAAATTCTAACTTTTCTATGTAATATCAAACAAGCACATCCATCATTTTATGATACAGATCCAAACAACAATGCACAATTTTCTAAAAGAGGTGCATCCATTCACAAGTTCACAAAGTACAACTATTTAGATTTCATGAAAACATTTCCATCTTGTGTATGTAGACAAGGTACATATTGATAAGATTTATAGGACCTAGTCTTAGATGAACTAAATCATGAGGATACCAATTTCAGTTTCAATTATAAGTGACAACAATCACAAAAGCTTTCATTTGAAGTTATACTGATTATAGCTACAAGAGAAATACAAATAACATGAAGTTATTGGACACAAGATAAGATAAATCAAACCCTCAAATGGTGAGTTCAAGAAACAGTATGAAGAAAATTCTAAATTTTCAAATGGAGTTCTAATTTTTCTTCAAGTAGGAAGTTTTGTTAGGAGTCATGGAGTAAAATTAAAAGGAGAAAAAAATAGAAATGTATGTTATAAAAGGAGCTAAGACATTTTTTAAAGTTTATCATTTGGGGCTAGAGCAATCAAATGAAGATGGAGTTGCTTTTGACACTTTCATGCAAACACAAATCTATCAAAAGGTACAACTCACAAGAACTATCAAATTTCAAGACACTTGCAATAATTTTGATCAAAATCTTCAAACCCTCGGAGGAATTTGAGTCCAAAGAACAAAATAATGACACCCAACATCATTTACCAACTCGAAATCAAATGCAAAAAGTAAATATGGAAAACAGGGAACAAAATAAAACTCAAAGCATATGGAAACCCATTTCGCGCCACAAATCAAAAGTTGACCCATGAAAGGTCAAGCTCAAATCCAAAGGTTCCAACATTGAAACCTAAGCTAACTGAAAGTGGTGAGTCATTATACAAAGGAAAAAAACCCAGGTCATGTAAAAAATGACAAAATGGATCCATCATCAACTCAAACTAGAACTTCAAATAGAACACATTTTCAAAGGAATAAGGAACAAAGCAATGATCAAAAAGGCCAAATAGATATAAGAGAAATTGAGAAAAGTAAAACCCAAATTTTGGGTACATTTCAAACTCTAACAATTTCATTATATGTCATGGCCGTTCAAATCATAACAATCTTCTGAAAAATATTTCAAAGCAAGGCTTGACAACTTACTAGAAGGCAAGTTATTCAAAATTGTTGTGTTACGAGAGAACACCGAATGTACGAGAACACATTTTCCAAACTCAAAATTGATTACAATTCAAAGAAAACCCACAAGGAAGTTCTAAAATAAAAAAATTACAGCATCAAAGATTAAATAGAGCTCAACTTACCAAAAGGATGGCATAGCCATGTTTCTCATCTCTCCAACAGGAGGATCTTAAATGATCAAGTTATCGTAGATGTCTCAAGAAGATAAAAATCAAAAGAACCTTATCGAGATCTCCTTCCCCAAAACCTAGAGCAACTTGAAACCCCAACTCCATTGAATGCCAAGAATAATTGAAATCCCTGAAGGATCACAAATTTGGACCAAACGTCAAGCACCCAAAAAAATTTCTAGATCGAATGCATAGGTTGTAGTCAAGAAATGAAAAATCATGGTTTAGGGCATTAATACTCATACAACCTCAAATGCAAGGAGTGAAAAGATTACATTGCTCTAAACTAAGGACTTACCTTCTCAACAACAATGATGTTCCACAACAACAAATAAATACAAGCCAAGGGTTATAGAGCTCGAACACAAGCATACAAGGATTGGCCATATCAAAATATCAGAGAACAGATAAGTGTGCATGAACATAACCTCCATTAAAGGCCAAAAGCAAGCTCAAAAGTATGAATCAATGTGAAAGAGTGGAAAAATGGCCACGGCTTCACTAGCCCATGGGCTTGACAATGAAAAATGACCAAAGGATAGGTTAGAATTCCTTTTTTCTTCATTAACTCATGGTGACCTAATTCAACTAGTGAGTTAGAAATGAACGGTAACAAATCAACCATGAAAAAATCAACAGTACCAAGTGATAACCCAAGCCAACCACCAAGCTATATATCAAGGGTGCAAGATCAACAAGTACATGAGATCAATGGCTATGAAGCGATTCAGGATCTCTAAACCCATAATCAATGGAAATTCAGATCCTCAGAGATCGGGTGGTTTAGACACGACAAGACCTTAAATCAATGGTTGATGAAAATATGGGAGTTTCGAAATTCTACCTCAAAGTTGCCCACACACTCAACCTAGAGAGTTAGAACATCCACGTGTCAGAATCATGATGAAACCCTAATTAGGGTTGTTTTTCACAGACAAAAGATCACCGACAATATGCTCATGGGTTAAGCCCTCATGGAGGTGGACCAAATAATATTTAGAAAATGATTATTTTTGACCTTATACTAAGGTCTTCAGCCTTCTAAACCATGTGTAATCATCGTCGGATGGGGCCGAACCTTCCAAAAGTATATAATATGCTAAAGACATAAGGGACCGACAACATATGTCACCAATATCCAAATTCTTATCCAAAGTCATATGCATGGTGCGACCAAAGGAAGGGGTAGAGACTAAGGTGGGTGCTAATGAAGTGGCATGTTTTAAACCACAAAGGTGACTAAGAAATTAATACAGGTTGAGCACATGCACAGGAGTCAAATTTTCATGTGACCACAAGAAGACAGAGGAGTTGTCAACATCAAACTTACAAGTGGACTTCATCATGATGGAATACATGGGTGAATTATTTTTGCAAAGTATTGCAAATAAAGGAGTTATTTTTGTTCACATAGGGGATAAGTTTTTTCATATGTATAAAAAGGTGAATGAATTAAATAATGCCAAATTTATCTTGTAATTGGATCAAGTTGCAAGTGTCACATCAAATAGAGATTGCATGCATTGGAAAAGACTTTCTCATCAAGTAAAGTTTTTTATTAACCAAATTATTCATCCAACTTTATTAAAAATAGAACAGTCAACTGCAGTTTGACTGGAATGTATTTTTGTACCAAGGCTTTTATGCCTCATTGTATTAGCATGTTTATTTTTATTCCTTTATTTATTCATAATAAAGGATAAAAATAGGATGCATGGGTGAGTATAATTTTTAGTCTATTTTTAGGAAGGATGGGATGAATAAACTTTTTATATATTGTGTGTAATTGCAAGGCACAAAGAGGAATTTTTAGACACAAGAGTGTTGAAGCAGATTTTTCCAATTTTTACCTTTTGAATGAGAATTGATTTTTTCCTTTCCAATTATTTGCAATGTTGTGTATACCTTATTATTTCTTGTGAATGTCAAATTCCCTGATTAATCATCTTACCTTGCTAAAAATTTAGTAATTTCTACATAATATTAGTGTGCATGTTTATCTTAATAAGTATTGTTGTGAATTATTCCCTCAATACCTCAAGTGTTTTACCTTAATATTCTCTTTGAAAACTATTGGTTTGTGCATCTAGAATCCATTCTCAAATATTTGTGCATGTACTCACCAAATTCCTAAATAATTTTGGTGTATCACCTTAGTTTCAATTCATTTTACAACATCTTTTTACCCTCAAAACCCCAAAACCTTAGATTAGGATACATCAAAAGGAACTCGGCCTTGATACTGAATCACCTCAACAATAGGTATACCCACAGACCTAAGGTGTTTCCATTGTATCTATGAAAGAGAGAGATCCAAAGAAAAATTATAACCCTCGAAATAATCTCTCTACATGGTGCACTTTCGAGAGATAAAAACCGTGTCTTTCTTACCCCATTTGGAACCTTGTTAGGACATATTATATGTAAGGAGGGATTATTAGTGGATCCCACCAAAGTTGTTGTTATTGTGGGATTAGGAGAGCCTGCTAGTCAGAGTAGTGCATGGATTTCTTGGGCATACGGGGTACTATAGGAAGTTCATCAAAGGATATGCCAAGATCACCATGCCCTTAGAAAAATTACTTAAACACAAAAGTTCCTTTCACTAGGGAGAAGCATAGCAAAAGGCATTTGAAACTTTGAATGATAAGCTTGTTATTGTGCCCATAATATGTTTCCCTTCTTGGGATAATCCTTTCCATGTTCATGTTGATGCCTCATGGACAACCATTGGAGTAGTACTAAGCACAACCAAATGAGGGATTTTTATCACACCCTTTATTTTCAAAGTTGGAAGTTGACACCAGCAGAACAAAATTACACAACTACTGAGTGCGAGGCACTATAAATGATCTACGTGCTGCATAAGTTTAGGAAGTGTCTACTAACAACACCTTTTATATTCTACATATATCACATGACATTGAAGTATTTGGTAAATAATCCTATTTTAAAATGGCACATATGTCATTGGGTCCTGTTGTTTCAAGAATTTGAGTTTTCAACTATGGTAAAACGGGAAAAAGTAATTCATGACCTGACCACTTACCAAGGATTGAATCGGGAGAGGACACTTAGAGCATTGAGGATACCATGCCAAAAGGGAAACTATTAAGGTTCTGAACTTGCGCCCTCTAACTTGGAGGATATTACAGTGCTTCTCAAAATAGGTGTGGTGTCGATAGGATTAAGGAAAAAATAGTTAGCAATACATGTTGTGCCCTATATGTTGATTAGTGGACATCTATACAAGCTAGGTCATGATGAGTTTTTGTGCCAATGTGTAATAGAACATGAGCACATGGAGATTATGGAGGAAATGCATGGTGGGATTATAATATGGAACTATGTAGGAAATGCAACTGCATGGAAGAATCTACTTGGAGGGCTCGGGTGGGTAAGCATCTACCAGATTGTATTGAGTTTTGCAAGTCCTATGACCATATTCACCGCCTTGGAAAACCTAAAAAAGGGATGAGATTCAATTAAGGCTGATAGCTAGTGCAAAGCCATTTGAAACATGGGAAATCGACTTCATAAGACCAATTTCACTAGGCGCGTGAAGGATGGTTCATGGTATATCATTACTTGTACTGATTACTTGACAAGATGGGTAGAGGAAACACCTGAAAGGATTGTACTACAGCCACAATTGCTAGATTCTTATGGGAAAACATAATCAGTATGTATGGATGTCCTTTGATATTGAAAACTGATAGGGGTACACATTTCCTAAATGAAACAATCAGGATTCTATTAGCATAATTTATGGTGGCCCATCACAATACTACCCCTTATCACCCTCAAATGAATGGAAAAGGTGAAGTGTTTAACAATATAATAAGTCACACACTGACCAAAATTTTTGATGTTGGAAGACAATATTGGGATGACAAGGTATCGGTAGTTCTATGGGCATAGAGGACAACCTACAAAAGGTTGAATAAGGCCACACCATTTCAATTGGTGTTTGGCACATAGGATATTTTTCCAGTTGAATTCATGTTACCATCGCTACATATAGCACGTGCAGGGGGATTGAATGATACAAAAGTGGTCAAGGAAAGGATTGAAAACTACTGATACCTTGCTAGATGGAGTCAGAAGACTGAAAAGGCTAGACAAAAGGCATGACATGATCATCATATCAAGAATAACTATTTTGAGGTCGAGCAGATGGTTTTGTTGTGTGATTCCATGTTTCTTTGCCATCCTAGGAAGTTGAAATTCCATTGGTTGGGACCTTACATCATCTCGTACATCCTTTATTTAGGCACCTACTAGTTCTGAAGTGCTGGATGGGATGAAGTTACCTAGCCATTTCAATGGGAGTAGGGTAATGCCCTACTATGAATAAGTCTTCCTTGTTTTTGTAAACAAGTAAATATTTCCAGTAGTTTATATTTTCAATTTATGCATTTCCTTTCCTTGTGTTTCCCTTTCTACGTTGCTTGTTTCATTTTTTTGTTCTATTGTGTGCCTTGTGCACCGGTAACAAATTATTACTTTAAAAAAGGTTTTGTATGCATGGAGGAATGTGCATCCATTTTAGTGCGGGGTGGGATAGTGTGAAGTGAAGGATTAGCTGGCGGTGGAAGTTGTGTTAAATGGCCCAGTTGAAGGATAAAAAGTGCGTAAAGAAGGAACACACATGGAAACAATCGAAAAGAAATTTTGGTGTCAAGATAGCTTTAAAAATACCATGTACAAAGGATAAGAAATGTAATAACAACATGAGGTAGGAAAGGGGAAAATAAGGTCAAGAATAGAAGAAGTGCCTTGCAAAGACTCAGACGCGCATATATGAGTCTTTGGTCGGTAAGGATTATTTACATGTTGGGAGTTTGTAGAAGGTTTCATGCATGATTAGGCACATGGGTGAGGGAATTTAATGCCAAATTTAATATAAAAATCCACATTTAATGCTAAGTATGCTAGTAGGTGGTATAGCATTTATTACCTAAAAAGGGGGAAAAAGCTATAAGTATGAAGTTGGACACATTAGTATTTACCTTGCTATTACAAGATTAAAGAGATCTTGCGAACTAGGGCATCTATGAAAAGAGAGTTGTGTGAAGAGAGAATCATAGAGATTTAAGTACATGACTAGGGTTGATTTGTAAATCAGAGTGGAAGGAGTACACGAGACGTGGGGAAGAAATTTTCGAGAGGGCATGTCGTCTTGTGGAAGAATTTTCCAAGTTAAGGTTCTATAGCTAGGGAAGGGGAGTAGAAGAATTATTTTAGGATCCGAACAACTAGATTTAGTATAGAAAGGAAGAGGAGAAAGAAGATTTTAGGTTATAACCTGACAAGTAAAAATGGCACCAAAGAAGGTGACCATTTCACCAAAGAAGAAGGGAAAAGGGAAACAAACTGCCACAACTAGTTTTAATGAGGAGTGGTATGCAAAGATGTAGTACCTAGATGGAGATTTTTGGGGAAATATTGGGTATCAAATGTTAGAAAAATGGTCGTGAGTGACTTCAACCATTGCAAAAGTACCACAAAGAAGGGGATGGCATTGGAACTAGTTCATCCAACTTATACGAGGACACCAGGAGTGTTGATCTACATAGACAAGGTGAAGTTGAAGTTGGGTAAGGCCGAGTTACTGCAACTATATGAGTTTCCCTATTTTTACAAGCCCAGGTGGTTATACTAGTGGTTGATGTCACACGTATACATGAAGAACACTTCTATTTAGTAGGCCAAAAATGCACATAACCCATCACTCATATAAAATTTTACTAGCATGATTTGCAAAGGGGATTCCATATATGACGACTTGGACAATAAGGAGGCCATCAGGGAAATTATGGAGGCCTATGACTACAAAAAGGGCTCATACTACTTTGATATAACAAATATCCCCAACCCTATAATGAGGATGGTCTTGTGCTAGGTTACTAACCTGAATGGTTAAGGAAGGTGGACACAATTTAAAAAGGCATGCTTGAATGTATACGAGAACATTTCATAAGGAAACATCTACAACTTTTCTGCCTTTATTGAAGATGAAATCATTAGAAGTGTGTAGAAGGGGGACAAGATAATGTTTGACAATTGTTTTCCTAACCATTGTCTTCTCATAGATTGGAGTGCCCAATGGGCTAGAGAATTTCACATGGGAGTATCCGGATGAAGACCCCTCACCCGTGAAAATATTTGAGAAGTATATTTGTGATACCATGATGGCATCCCACAAGGCATTCTTGGAGAAATGGTTTAAGTGAATATGTGACGCATTCGGTGGCAGAGTGGAGGATGCCTAGAAACTACCCACATTTTTAGATGAAGAAGTTGAGTTTTCTATATACCAACACTTCCGCATTAGAAAATTAACTCTAATGAATGGGACCAAAGGTCGATGGTGTAAATTGTTGTTCTCTTTCACCATGCGCATTTCCAGTGAGGGTTAACAATTTGAAGGAAGCCAAAAGGCTAAGGTTCAACCTAATAAAAGTGGACCAAGACCACCATGAGTTGTCCAAAATCTTGTATACCCAAAGAATCACACATATGTGGAGAAGTATGTCTCCCACAAAGTGCAGATGATGAAGCCATCATGCCGCCAATCGCGGAAGGACTACAAATGAGTATAATTATGCATCAAGCCAAATTTTGAGAAGGGCGCCTACCTAGAGGATGATGTCTCCATTCTAAAAGACCCCACGGGTAGGAATAATGATGCATCAAAGAAGAGTGAGAGGGAGGAAGTCTAGGAGAAGAAAGCACCAAGTGTGCAGATGACACAATTTGTGGGTACACTAGAGAAAAGCACCAAGTGAGAACTTACATGTGCATGAAGAAATCCCCCATTAGGGAGAAGAATCTATAAGAAGAGGCACCATACAAAGAAGATCCTTCCACACAAGAACAATCTCCAAGAAAGGAGTCACCTACTGAAGAGGAAGAGAAGGAAGAATCACTGCGTCGAAGAAGCAAAAGGTGGTAGAGAAGGTAGACTCGGAGGAGACGAAGAGCTTGGACTCCTATATGGATGAAAAGGATGACGAGGAGGACGAAGAAGTTCATAATCATCATGTGTATGATATACATGATTCAAGAAGAAGAAAAATGAAGAGAACAATGGAAAGGAGGAATCATACAGCTTAAGGAAAAGGGGTCGTAGAGGAGGTGAAAATAAAATATCAAAGGACCCCTATTCCTCACCAAGGAGAAAATAGAAGAGGACATGGAGAGAGAAGGGGCATGCATTATCAAAGAGTTAGTGGAATAG
>CM031239.1:488761421-489121421 GCA_018340775.1 Taxus wallichiana var. yunnanensis
GAGGATCTTTCGGATGGGAAAGTGACACATGAATCGAGTTCAGAACCCTCTCAATAGGAACCCCAAACTCCTATATTGAGGAGGTCTTATAGGGTAAGAAAGAGAACACGGCGTTTTTCTCCTTCTCTTTATTATTTATTACTCACCGATAGTGGAGAACCAGAGAGCTTTGATGAAGCAATGCGGGTAGATGCCGGGGAAGAAGTGGGAGCAAGCCATGGATGAGGAGCATCGAGGCTCTCATGGAGAACCAAACATGGGATTTGGTAAAGCTACCCAAGGAAAAAGAGCATTGTAGAATAAGTCGGTGTACAAAGTTAAAGATGAAGGAGGAAAGAAAAGATATAAGGCCAGTTGGTGGTCAAGGGTTGTACGAAACAAGGTATAGATTTTGATGAGATATTTTCTCTGTAGTAAAAATGACATCTATTAGAACTGTTCTAGGAATAGTTGCAATGGAAGACTTGCACTTAGAGAACGACTTGATGTAAAGACTGCATTTCTCCATGGTGATTTGGAGGAGGAACTATATATGCAGTAACTAGAGGGCTATAAGGTCAAAGGTAAAGAGGAGATGGTGTGCAACCGAAGAAGAGCTTGTATGGCTCAAACAAGCTCCATGTCAATGGTATAAGAAATTTGATAGCTTCATGATGGAGCAAGGTTATATTAGATGTCATTCGACCATTGCGTGTATACAAAGAAATTTGAGGATGGCAAGTTATATTATCCTTTGTCTATATGTGGATGACATGTTGGTTGCAGGTAAAAACATGCAAGAAATAAAAGTACTCAAGAAGCAGACTAAGTGAATCCTTTCTTTATGAAGGATTTGGGGCAGCCAAAAAATCCTTGGTATGAGGATATCTTGGGATAGGAAGGAACGAAAGCTAACTTTATCTCAGGAAGAGTACATTAAGAAAGTCTTGGAGAGGTTTAATATGTAGGATGCTAAACCGGTTGGGACTCCTTTGGTAGGCCATTTCAAGTTATCAAAGGAGCAAGTGTCCCAAGATAGAGCAGGAGAGAAACCAAATGTCCAAGGTACCTTACTCATCAGTAGTTGGCAGTTTGATGTATGCCATGGTGTGCACTAGGCCTGATATTGCCCATGCAGTGGGAGGGAGTAGTGAGTAGATTTATGAGTGATCCAGGTAGAGATCACTAAGGTAGTAAAGTGGATCCTTCGGTATTTGCATGAGGGACCATGGGGATAGTTTTGTGCTACAATGGATCAAACACCATTTTGTGTGGTTATGTAGATTCAAATATGGCTGGAGATGTAGACAACAGGAGGAGCACAACAGGTTATGTTTACACTATAGGTGGAACAATAGTAAGTTGGATTTCATGACTACAGAAGTTGGTGGCTTTGTCAACCATGGAGGCTGAGTATGTTGCTGCCATAGAGGCAAGCAAGGAAATTATTTGGTTACAACAATTACTTGAGGAGTTGGGGCATAAGCAAGAGGAAGGAAAGTTGCATAGTGATAGTCAGAGTGCTATACACCTAGCTAAGAACTCTGCTTTCCACTCTAGGACAAAGCATATACAGTTAAGGTACCATTTCATCAGGACAACTTTGGAGGAAGAGAAGTTGAAGTTGGAGAAGATTCATACAGTCAGAATCCTGCAGACATGATGACCAAGGTGGTCACAAGGGAAAAACTGAAGTTGTGTTCAGCTTTGGTTGGTCTTCACAGAAACTAGTGAAGGGTTGAGAAGCTTGCTCAGAGGAAAACTAGTCTCCAAGTGGGAGATTGTTAGGTTGTGGAGCTTGTTTTCATGTGTGAAAGTGTTGAAGACTGTACACTAAGAGTACTGTACATTTTTTTAGGTGTAAATTTTTTTGGCCTCGAAAAAATGCACCTGACATATCGGGAAACGTGCTCTTCTCATATGGGTGAGATTTTTGACCCATAGGTTCATTGGATGGGTTTTGCCCATGGTTTTGATACGCATGGTTTTATAAAACTGCTTAAGCAGTTGTTTATTTATATGGTTTTATGCATATGATAGATGCATGAAGAACATTGCAGATGTGCTTTGAATTCGGCTATGAATTCTGTAGAGTTTGTTGAGCATAGCTCCAAACGGATCTGGGTATTGTATTAAGAGAGCGGTGGCTTGTAATAAAATCTGAGCAAGTGATTCTTGGTGGACGTAGCCCAAATTGGGTGAACCACGTTAAATACTGTCTCTTTGTGTTGTGTTATTTTATTCTGTAATTTTATTTGAGATCTGTAATAATTTCGCATATTAGTTTCTATTGTTGCGGTGTGAGGGATTATTCGCATATTTTATCCCTTATTTCCTAACATGATTACGGTGAGCGTGTACATGTTGTGCCCTAGGTGCTCTTATGCTAGTCACACTATGTGAAATAACAAGTAATAAATAAATATAGAAAATGTAATAGCATGTGTGAATGGAATAAACTAGAATCCCCCTATGAAGTGTGATGCAAAATTCCTAGCTTGTGCCTTGATGATGGATTTATGTGGATGCAAATGCTGATAAATGGATGTAATAGATGAGTGATAGTAGTAGATGCTAAGTCCTCATTATGGTCTCATAAATTTATATTTATAGGGTTCTCTTGATCTGATTTTGTAATTAACCCTAACATGGCCGACTAGGAAAAAGATAAGAAGAAGAAATGGCTAGAAAGAGCCCAAAAGTAGCGAGAAAGTAGAAAAGGATTGGGGCACCCTTGGTAGGACTAGGAAGCCAAAAATCGCCCGAGATAAGGCTAAAATGATGGGAGAATGTTGAAAGAGACTGGGCATGTAGATAAAAATGTGTAGAAATGATGAAATAAAAGTAAAATAAGATGGCCAAAAGATGGGGTTAGTTAGTACTTTCTTCACTCAAGAACCTTCTAAATAGTAGTATAAGCCGAGATAAATAAATATCTAAAGTGCATAATTTTGTGACTACAACAGGAGACTTTAGAGATGGGGATATGCGTAATAGACTTGACATCCAAGGGTTGTGATTTTATGCACATTTATGATCAAGGAATCTCTCTAGCTATAAGGGTAATGGTTAGGGTTTACCTCATCAACATTCTAGACAGAGTTTTCCATCAATAACCATTGACATAAAATGGGATTTTCCTTTTTTACTGCGATCCACATTATCGTCTCCATCTCATTTGCATTTTTCATGAGAGTCCAATTTGTTCTTAAAGGGTCAAAATAAAAATGGGGAAAATCCAATAGGTTTTGGGTTTGGAACCCAACCTCAATAGAAATGATCATAGAGATATTCAAACGGAAGAGAGTGGAGGACTAGATAGAACAATCAACATTGGGTGAGTCCGCAACAACAATGATCCACTCCTCTCTCTGGGGCTATTTTTCCTCTAGGATTTGTCATTATAACAACATTTCACATGGGCTTCTCCTTCCCTGCCTCCACCACCTCATGCTTTACTGAAGGGGCTGGTCACATCATCATAGTAGAAGCTTAGAAACCCATGGTGTGGGTGGTCTCGACATATCATAAGTACTTCCCATTGGCTCTTCTCGGGAAAAGCAACGGGGAGAGCAGGAAGAGGTAGGGAGACTTCTTGGCATTGCTCGAGATGAAGAAAAATCCATGACAAGAAGAAGAAATCAAGTTATTACAATATGGCTACGTTGGTCGTGAATAAACTTGATTTTGAACACGGGACGCCTGACTTTATATAATGGCAAGACTTAGTGATTAAACGGTGAGGATTGATACTCAAATTGCATCATGATTGAAGGATCAAGATTGAAATAGAGGGAATAATACACCTTGGTGGAGGACTTTAAAGCCTACATTATTACGCCAAAAGGGCTTGGTACCTCTTGCAGCGACATGCAATATTAATTCATAACCAGACAAGAAATTTGATGTATAACTAAATCAAACCGTTTAAAGTTACCAAAACCATAAATCAAGAATGCGTTGTCGGTGAAGCCAAACTAGAATGCATTTAATTTAATTTTTGTGACTCATATCGCATATGGTAGGTTGTAATTGTTGGCATGAGAGTTTTTATTGTGATGCGGTTGGAGATTAATCAAAAATATATTTTCCCTATCAAATTGTCGGTGGCTACCCTCCCCATAAAATGCACCTATACACATAGGAAAAAAATCATGTCGTCATGCGTTGCCATAGCACATCGCCCTCACTTTGGAAAGGATAGCTCTAGGAAACCATGATGTGACGCACAATTGTCCAATCTCTAACTCCCTACCATAGTTTGACATGGCAATCCATGTGTTTTGGTTGACATGGAAAATTTGAACTATGGATCTCCATACCCCACGCCAATGAATCATACCCATACACGAGAATCATGCATGTCTCATTTACACAAGCCATCATTAGAAAATGAGGAATGAAACACACACACAACAGATAAGGAACATCATTCACGAGTTTCGACAGGTTTCTCTGTGCATTTAGGGGGTATTCCATAGGGCTTTTTCACTGGTATTCCAAAAGGTGTGTGTTTTTCACTCTTTACGGGGGTTAGAGCCAGAGGAACGAGTTGCAGAGGAGGACACAACGATTTTCTCCATTTTTCTACTAGTAAGTGCCATATCCATATTCCCATCTTCTTGTGTTATTGCATCCGTTTGATAATTTATTTGGGTTGTTACATCTGTTTGTTTGCCGGTTTATGAGGATTGATTATTATCCATAAACCTAATATGTAAAAAACCATGTTCCATCCATTTGACAGATTTTGTCTCAACTAAATCGATAATATAAGGAGGTAGGAAGCTGTTTGACAAAAATGCCTAGGAGAAATTCATAGCTTTTGGGAAGCTGTTTAACAATTTGAATTGTGCATAGGGTTTCAACATCCTTAATACTCTAAACCCTATCACGATGAGTGTCATGAATGGTATTGTAGTTTCATTTATCTAACCTTTCCTTCCATTATGGTATTTTAATCTTGAAAGTTCTAGTATGTCATTTATCTCAATTTCTTGTCTCAGAACAAAGTTGGCCTAGTTTTATCAAATTACATAGTTTCATTCTCTTGCATGCATTGATTCTTCACTGATTGGGAACCTATAAATCTTGATATATCTTTGAATATTTAGAAGGAGGTTTAATTTCTCATCCTTGAACTAGTTCAACGTACTTGGTCTTAAAACTCTATGTGGGATTTTTCTCAGTCCAAGACAGGGCATTCTTCATAGTTTTGATTATTAGACAAAGTCCTTGATGTTCTTTTATGACTCTTTCCCCTTATTTAATATTTAATACAACTTAAGATACCTCATGCATTCCTAGTTAGATCTTTGCAACCATACCAATTCATGCATTTATGAACTGTGTATCTCAGAGTCATAATTTAAGCACAAAATTAAACTTCCAAATGTTGATTACTTTGCCCCAAGTCAGGGACATCAAAAGGACCATAGATACCTCATTATACAAGTCCTATCTCCCATTCCTTCCAGCTATTAATTTCTCAAAATGCCTAGACTCATTCAAAAGGAGGTCTTCATGTCAAAAAAGAAATGTCTTACCAGACTTATACACCAAATGCCCACCAAAGAATTCTCTTTCACTGTAGTTTCTCCTATATGGCTAAGTTTCTCAACTTCATACAATTCTATGTACTTGTACAATCACTACATACAATAATTTCAATGAGTTTCACATCACATTTCATAAGCATTCATTATATATAGTACACAAGATCATTGAACACAATTTTATCAGATTATAAAGAAGCTTGTATTGATCTTTCATGAAATGACAAGCTCCAAAGAGCCATTAAGCTCTCTAATAGAGAATACACTCTCCTTTTTACTTCCTTACACTCACACAACCTCTCACTCCCCTCTACAATTCAAATTCCTTCATTCATAAAGTAAGAAACATGGTAGTTAGGGTTTAAACTTACTACCCTCCACCATGGTAGAACTAACCTTGAATGGTTTACTCCTTGGTTAAGATCAATCAAAAAATCCCTACAACCTCCTTCTCTAACTGTTTTTATTTGAATTCCTCTCTTTTATCCTAAGAAAGGTGGTTATAAATCAACTCCAAGATGACTAAACCATGATTAAGGATGGTTTAAGACTTGAAATCCTAGGAAAGGTTAAAAACAACTTAATTTCTAAAACACTTGCAGATTCTACACATCAAGTATAGTAGATTCCAAATTTTAACACTTCTCTAGTTTAGTATGGAAGTTTTTGATCTTATTTAATTTAGTATGTTTAGCATATGTTGATCCCAGGGACGACATGTCATAAACTTGATAGGGATTTGTTTTTGAAAAATGTTGAAAAACACATTGTGTTTTTCAACAACAAAAATTTCAACTATTTCTTCTTTCTTATCATACACAATTGTGTCTCAATAAGATGAACTCATCTACGATAGGCTTGAGGAGCGTTTCAGAATGGTCATTTTTTTTCAAATTTTCGTTCCTGCAACGGTCCCCTGGTCTCGCCCCTCTGGGGTGCTGCAATGGTGCACCTGGCGGGCCAGGGCTTGTCGGAATCTATGCTCAAACGTCTGGGTCCCCGTGGGCCTGACGCTGATTCACTCCCCTCGGATAGCGACTCGCTTCCTCTGCTGGACGACATTCCCTCCATATCCCTAATCGAGGATGCTGCCTTTGCCGCGCATACGAATTGTCTTTCTTGAGGGCTATTTTTGCTAAGTTTATTGGGAGACGGCTCTCGTTTTCGGGCATAAGAAATTGGTGCGAAACACAGTGGGGCAGCGGCCTAAGTATTCGCTCCCTGGAAAAGGGTTTTTTCCTTGTGCTTTTTCGTAGCGCCGCTCAGAAAAATGACACTATGGAAAGAAAAAATTTTCTCCTTTCCGACTCTGGTCTTGCGATACGCGAATGGGAGCCTCACTTTGATTGTCACAAAGCGGCGGAGGATGGGTTTCAAGTGTGGATTAGACTATACTCCCTGCCTAGTGAATTTTGGTCGGCACCCATCCTTACTAAAATCTGCTCCAGTCTCGGGCGGGTCATTCGCATTGATCCTGTTACTTTGAATGGTACTCTCTCTTCCTTTGCCAGAGTTTGCATTTCTACTTTTCCACTCTTAAACCAAAGGAAGTTATTCTTATCAACTCCCCTTCGGGCACCTGGAATCAGAAAGTTGTATATGAAGGTATTTCCAATATCTGTTTCAAATGTTTGAAGCCCGGTCATTCCCGCAAGTCTTGTAATAATCCCACCCCAGGTGTCTCGTATTGGCGGAAAGTTTCCCACTCCTCCCCTGTTCCCTCCCCTCCTTCTTCCCCCGTGTTCCTCTTTCATCATCTCTACCCCTCGTCCCCCTCGCTCCCCCTCCTGTCCTTGAACCTCTTGCTTTGGCTCCTGAAACGCTCTCCCTCGTCAAAGAAACAGCATGGGGCTGTTGTTAAGGATTCCTCCCGGATCCTATCTCTGTTCCACGAGGGTATATCCATTGGTATGGGAGGTAGCTCGACTTCCCTCGAGAAATGGATCACGGAGAAAGAGGATTTGCTTCTGTCTAACGATGCAGAACCCCCTGAGGAACCCAAAGCTTCTGCCGAGTCTCCCTCCCCTCCCACGCAGTCGTTGGGACCGCTTCTACCTACTCCTCCCCTTCTCAACGTGGATTTCGGTCCTAGAAGCATTCTTGGCCGCCCTAATAAAAGCATGCTTTCTCTCAACGAAGTTGCCCATGGGAAGCAACTTCAGCTTCGGTCTTTCTTCCCATCTTCCAGTAGGAGAGGCGAGTCCTCTCTGAAGCAATCATGATCCTCTTCTCCTGGAATGTTAGGGGCCTTAATGCCCCTAACAAACAGCGTCTGTTAAGACGTTACGCCTTGGATGAGGGTGTGGATATTTGTTTGATTCAGGAAACTAAAATGTCGGCTGATGGTTGTAATGAAGTTGGTTCAGAAAATGGAAAGGTTGGGAAGGTTGCTTCTCGAATTCTGCTGGGGCCTCGGGTGGTTTAGGCATTCTTTGGAAATCTAGCAGTTGCATGATTGAACCCCTTGTTATCGACCCAAATTTCATTTGGTGCAAGGTCTCGATTAAGCACTCGGAGGATTTCTTTTTCCTCGGCAATATTTATGGTCCCTCTACTCCCATCAGTAAAAGGATTCTCTGGGGTAATCTTAGCCAGCTTCTGACCTCCGTGCCAGCCGAGAAAATCATCGTTGCAGGTGACTTCAACGCCACCCTTTCTGATCGTGATAAGCATGGTGGTCTTCAGTGGCATCCTCGCTCGCAGGTTGATTTCTCTTCCTTTGTTTCCTCTGCTCACCTGATTGATTTAGAGCCTTGCAAGGGTTGGTTCACTTGGAACAATAGGAGATCCGGGTTTAGTTCCCTTGCAGTGCGTCTTGACCGCTTCCTGGTCTCCGAGCATTGGTTGCAGCAAAATTTCCTTCTTAAAAGTTCGGTTCTCCCTCTTTCTGGATCTGACCATTTTCCTATTTCCGTGGCTCTCAACTTCGACCTCCCTCCCCGTCGTGCCCCCTTCAAATTCGAGAACATGTGGCTTCAGGACCCCTCTCTCAGGTCGCTGATTAAGGGTTGGTGGGACTCCTTTGCTGTCAATGGGACCAAGATGTTTCAACTCTCCAAAAAGTTATCTTTGCTCAAGGCTAACTTACAAAGCTGGAACCACTCGAAGTTTAAAAATATTTTTCATGAAAAGCTTCGAGTAGAGATGAATCTTCGTTCTCTCAATGAGAGTATTCTGTTGCATGGGATGTCACAGGAGGATTACCTGAAGGAAAAACTTCTCCTTAAGGAATTGGGGGATATCCTTCTTAAAGAGGAAACTTTTTGGCGTCAAAAATCCAGGAAACTTGGTTCTTTGGATGGAGATAAAAATACCAAATTCTTCTTTTCTTGGTCGAGCAAGAAGAAACTTTAATTACATTTCTTCTCTCAAACTCGAAGATTCCACCATTGCCACTTCGCAAGCTCAGATCAAATCGAAATGGTGGATTTCTTTTGCAAGCTCCTGAATGATACGGCTTCCCCTCTTGGCCTCAGTCTCTCCTTCATTCTCAGATTCCCCGCTGTATTTCGGATGTTGAAAATGATCTGCTTCTTTCACCCTTTTCCTTTGAGGAGGTCCGGAAAATTGTGTTCTCTATGAAGCGTGATAAAGCCCCAGGCCCGGACGGTTTTCCTGCCTCTTTCTTCCAGGATTTTTGGGAAATCGTGGGTTCCTCAGTTTGGCAGGCGGTTGAGGAATCCAGAGTTTCTGGGAAGATTCTTGGGAACCTTAACCACACTTTCATCTGTCTGTTCCCCAAAAAATCCCCAGCTGAGAAGTTAGATGATTTCAGGCCAATATCCCTGTGTAATACCACATATAAAATTATCTCCAAAGCTATTGCCAATAGGCTCTCCCCCTTGATGCATAAATTGGTTGCCCCGGAACAGAGTGGGTTCATTCCTGGAAGGTCTATTACGAGAAGGTATTATTATTTCTCATGAACTTATTCACTCCCTTCATAATTCTTCCAGAGCAGGAATGCTGCTAAAATTGGATTTCAGCAAAGCATATGATCGGGTTAACTGGCGGTTCCTTCTTAATTCTTTGCTTGCTTTGGGTTTTGGTGCTCACTTCTGTAAGTGGATTTTTGATTGTATTGCCTCCCGCGCTTCTCGGTTCTTGTCAATGGGTCTACGGAAGGTTTCTTTCAGAGTAGCAGGGGTATTCGTCAAGGAGACCCGCTTTCTTCCTTCCTCTTCACAATTGTGGTGGAAGCTCTTAGTCGTAGCATCAAGGCCGCGATTCTTGAAGGTTCATTGAAAGGTCTTCATATCTCCTCCAATCTCCCTCCTCTTTCTCATCAGCAATTCGCAGATGACACCTTTCTCTTCGGTCAAGGTACTGTTCCGGAGGCCAGGTGCATTTCCTCTATTCTGGATTCCTACTCTGTAGCTGCGGGTCAAGTCTTAAACTTTCATAAATCTGTGATCTTTTTCTTTAACGTGGCCCCCAGGCTACAGGGGAGAATTAAAGAGATTCTTGGCTTCTCTCTGGGCAAACTTCCACACACCTACCTGGGAATTCCTTTGTTTCATGGGAAGGGCAAGGCCCTCCTCTGGAACGGGCTTCTTAATTCCATCTCTGCCAAACTCCTCTCTGGAAAGGTAAATGGTTATCCCTTGCTGGCCGTGTGCTTCTCATCAACTCGGTGCTCCTCTCCATTCCTATATACATGCTCTCCATTTTACAGATCCCTAACTCTGTACTGCTCAAAATTGAGAAGGTGGCTCGTACTTTTCTGTGGCAAGGGCTCAGCACTGAACGCAAATTCCATCTTGCTAATTGGGATTTGGTCAAGCTTCCTAAGAAGCTGGGTGGCTTGGGTATCTTGGATTTGGCCATTCAGAACATGGCCCTCGGTGCAAAATTGGTGTGGAACTTCATATCTGATAATAGCAGACTTGCCTTCAAGGTCCTCGCTCATAAATACATGGATGGACACCGAAATGAGCTTTTTCTTTCCAGTTCTGAGCTTCCTAAGGGCTCCCACCTTTGGAATTTTATGTGTAACTCCAAAAATCTCATTGCTGATCGGGTCTCGTGGAAGTTAAATAATGGTCGGTTAGTGTCTTTCTGGGATGAAAGCTGGAATGGTTTCCCTCCCCTCAACTTGCTTCCCTCTCTCAATGGTATTATGAACTCTTCCAAATTGTTATGGGGCTCTCTTGTTTCTAACTACGGTTACCAGCATCCCAACGGCTCGCCCACCTGGTGTTGGAAAGATATAATGTCTCTCGGCGCCTCCGCTCAAGATGATGTCCTCCTTTCCAATTCTATAGAGGAACGTCATGCTACGTACCTTGACAGTAATGATTGCTTATTTTGGATTGGAAATAGTTCTGGCCTTTACACTGTCAAATCAGGGTACAACTTACTCCTCTCACAATACGGCAAGGGATCCCTGAGCTCTTTTGGATGCTGGCACCCTCACATTACACCGAAGATTGCTTACTTCGGTTGGCTAGTATTGAAGAGAAAGGTCCTCACCCAGGATAGAAGGCATGCGTGGGGCTTCTCGGGCCCTTCTAAATGTCTACTTTGTGGTGCGGCTGAGGAAGATCTGGATCATCTCTTCCTCTTCTGTCCCTTCACCTCCAAGTGCTGGGATTGGCTCTTCAATAAGCTTAATCTCTCCTGGGTCCCATGTGACAGAATTGATACTAATCTTTCCTCTGGCCGTCTTTCTCCCATAACTGTTTGCACAGCTCTATCTGGCATGTCAGTCCTTATTTCTTGCTATGGCATATATGGTGGGAACGCAATCTTCGTCTTTTCAGAGAGCAAGCGGTTGAGCTCCCTTCCTTCCTTTCCAAGCTTGAGGTGGCCATTTCAGAATGTATCAGTGGTAAGTGTTCTTCTTTTCCCTCCTTTTCCTCCAAGGACTTCGCTACTCTTCATCAGTGGTCACTCATCAAAATTCCCAATCCTGGGTCTATTATCTGCAAGGGGCTCTCACAAATTGAAAAGATGCTGCTCAGGAAGAACACTAGATGGCGTCCCCCTCCCAAGGGGCTTTGGAAACTTAACTTTGATGGGGCCTCCAGAGGTAATCCGGGTTCTTCTGGGGCTGGTTGCATCCTCAGGGACGATCGAGGTCTCCTCATCCATGCGGGCTCCTTCCCCTTACAAGACGGCACATGTAACACTGCCGAAGCTCAGGCTCTTCTGGAAGGGGTTAAGATGGCGGTTCATCTTGGTTGTTCAGATTTATGTATTGAAGGGGATTCTCAAATCCTTATTTCTGCTGTTTCCAGTGGTGCTTCTCAATCGTGGAAATTGAACCTCTTTCTTCCTTCTATTCATTTTTGGCTTGGTAAATTCCATTCTGGAACATATCTCATAATTACCGGGAAGCAAATCGGGCAGCAGACTTCCTGGCCAACTTTGCTATTGATAATCCATCTGCTATCATTTCCTCCAACAATGAACACATTTGGCCAGGACTTTCTTCTTTCCTCTCCCTCGATCAGAGAAACACTCGTGTCTAAGTCGTCGGCGCCTCCACTGCGTCTGGCAGTTCCCCCGTGCGTCGGTCTCTTCCTCCCCTCTTCTCGGCGGTGCATCCTTCCCTTCCCTTGCCGCTCTCCCGCACGCTGCTCTGGACCCCCCGTCACTTCCGGGCGTTTCTTGCCAAGTTCCCCTCGGGAATGTTTCCTCTTCACTCTCTTTTATACTAGTTTCGCAGTCATCCTGGACTGTCTCTCTCAGCTCTTGCTTTGCTTCTTTCCGGCGACATGTCTTTTGTTGGTTTCCCGTTTGTGGCCCTCCGAGGGCAGTTCCGTGAACTGGCAGATGTTTCTGCCATTGATAGGTGGCGTCTGGCCATGATTTTCAAATACTCTTCCATAGCCGAGGCCGAAGCCATTGAAGCCATTCTTGGCGACTCTTACCGTTTCAATGCTCGTCACCCCGAACCGATTCTGACGTCGCCTCCGCCTTCGTGTCTTTCTGCACGCTGCTGCATCCCAACATTTCGGAAGTGGAACTGGTCGCCTCGGACCTCATTTACGTTGTGCACTGCGTCGGCCTTCATGACCAGCTTGTGGACTTCTCACTTCCAGACCCTCTGCTGTGGGTGGAAGACGTTGACGAGTTGGCCATCGGCTCTGGGCGGGATATTCGCTGGCTCAGCGGGCAGTACAGGGACCTTGTCACTTTTGCACAGAACTTCCATCCTTCTCTGGACCAACGTTTTCTACGGTCGTAGATATTGATGCGGCTCTGTTTCCTCTCCATACAGCTGTTGATCAGTTGAATGCCCTCAAGGACCGCGCTCTCCATGCCTTCAACTTCCTGCTGCATGCGGCCTCCTCGCGGGCTGGTCACTCTTCAGGCTAATTGTTGTAGCCTTTTTCCTTCGCTGCGCGTTAGCTTCCACTGTCCCTGCGTTCTCTTCCTCTCTCTATTTTTAGCTCTTCTTTTCCTCTTCCTCTTTCGTCTTTCTCCTTCTCCTTCTTCTTCTTCTACTTCTTTGTAGGGTTGGGGTCCCTCTCCCCACCGGTTCATAGCTCCGGTCAAAAGTGTTTACCAATAAAAAAAAAAAAAAGATGAACTCATCTACGTTTGTAAATATTATTTAGTAGTAATGTCATACAGTTTAATTATTGATGTTATTTACAACATATATATTTCATATGTTGTACACTATAAACTTCTTATATTTTATAATATCTTTTGATATTAAACATGCTTATATTAGGTATGGCTATATGCCTAGGTTTGGTCAGTTTATTAATATTTAGTGATTAAAATTTACCCCCACACACCAAAATCCCAAATCCACATGAAGAATTTTATTCTACAAACTATAGAATGACACAAATATATTATTAGAGACTGGTTCATAAAAAATAAATTAGATTGAACAAACAAAGTTTGGAGATTTCATTTTATCGTTAAATGCTAACTAAATCAACTAACAAAATAATTAAATGATTCAAGTTTTCTTGAGACTACTAATGTGTTAACAATCATCTCTTTCAATTTGTTTGATTAGATATATTTTTTTGGTTTAAAATTGGGGTAGTATAATGAGTTATTTTATTATAAATATACATAAAAGGAATTTACCAATTACATCTTATTTATTTTACTTTTATTTTTATATTTACTTAATTTAATTCCAAAAAGTATAAATTCTTAGCATAAGATGAAATTATATGATAATTCAGTTGAAAATATTGCAATCTCTAAATGCAAACTAAATAATGCAAAATTAAGTGAAAAATAAAGGTTATATACTAAAAAAACATTAACAATACTTGTATAGTAGCATTGACCGTGGAGGTCACTATGATATTTTCATAATTATACATGCATAATTGTACTCAACATAACAGTCAATAGGCTATAACTACAATAACAATGAAATGTAGGAACAATTGGGTGAACAATAATTGTTCATATTGTAAATGGCTAGTGGGTGCTAGGAAATCTTAGAACTAGGAAATCCTAAGGCTACATTAGAACTAGGAAATCATTCATATTTTAGCCTATCCTATATCGATTAACAAAAAAAATAGTTTGGAGAACTTATTCACTTGCCTATAAATGTTATGTTATGCCTTTATAATATTTTTATTTCTGCATCAGTTTCATGCAACACATCTCATACATATTCATACCCATAGGGTGTAGAGAAACCATTTTTGATTGATTTAGAATGTGAAATAGACTTCTTTATTCTCATAATGTTTGGATTCTCATTTGATTGCTAAATCCTAAAAATGCAAAAGTCCTAAATGTATTATGAACCAAGTTGTGTGATTCACAAACATGTTTATGCCATTATATTATTAGTTTTAATGATTAATTTTTCATAATAAAATTAAAGTTAAACATTTCATATTTTCATAATATAATTGAGTGATCTTTTTCATAATTTCATTGCTCTTAGTTGTGTTAAATGGAATAACATTAGAGTAAGTTTGATTTTTTTGTATTCATTATATTTGTAAATAATGCTAATGTGCAGATAATTTGTATATAGAATTTTTTTATTTGTTATATTTTAGTAATTGTAAGGTTGTGAATGTATGATGTAAGTTGAAGCAACAAAAATTCTCTATTGTCATACTCTTACGCTCATTTCAGTATATGGGGGCACATGCCTCTTGCAAATCCAAGAATTGTTGTGTGTTGAAGGGGCTTGCCCCTTAGGATGCCACATCGATATGCCCATAGTTGGGTGGTAGACTGTGTTGCGCAGAGGTTTTTAAAGCCGCCCACCAAAGAGAAATTATTCATACATCAATTTGTCTTGGATAGTTTTTCTGAAATTGTGTTTTCCTTTCCATATGTTTTTCATATTAGATTATGCATATTAGTTTTGTCTTATAACATACTGACATTAATTGTATGCTTCTTTTTGGATGTGTGGTGTTGTATTTAGTTACATTTTTGTTCAGTGAATATGAATACCAGAGCTTCATTCCTCCCGATCCTATTGGGATAACTATAACAACTCCAAAATTCCATAGGGAGGATGAATTTAAGAGGTGCACCTTTGTCGTGAATGTAGATCATTAAGGTAGGGTGAACCGCATAAACCAGAAATTACAACGATGGTTAAGGCCCGACTCAATTTATTGAAAACATATGTTATGTACTGTCCAAATTCTACACCATAGGCTCCCATTCATGAGGATATAGATTGGCTTATGACACTATCGAGGATGATGTTTCACCATATTCTTAGCAAATTAATGAAACATATAATGGTAGTAGGCCAAGGAGGAATACTTGTTTGTAATGTCCATTAAAGGTTGTGCACGTGTTCTGATTTCCTGATCCAAGTTGATTGTGAGAGCTCCTTTTGGCTGAGGAACTACCCTGCAAATGCAAAACAATACCACCAGATAGAGTTAAATAAAACAATGAGTGGACAAGGTGGTAATCGCTTAGGATAAAGCTAGATCCGGAAGCGTGATTCTTCCTGAACAAGTTGTTAATCCATTTTTATATAACAATATTAATGCTATTTAAAATATACACGAAATAACGATCTTATTGGAATCGAGATGATTTAGGCATCTTATACAAAATAATAAGAAAGGTCAAGTAAAATGTGATTGAGGTAAAAATGGGTGGGAGTGATTGGATGGTGTTGCGTTGCAAAATCAAGTCTGCAGTACAGGCTTTGGTAAGGTTTGGTAAAGATTAGAAATGGTTCTAGGCTATTGGGAAGTGGGTATTAGCTCATTGGTTTGAGGTATATTGCCAAACACAATAACCGATGTCAGTTGTATGACCGATGCCGGTTAGGAAGAATGACCGATGTTGGTTGGCTAACTAGCGTTGGTAGGGGCAATTATTAGAAAGTTCTTAGAGTTGGTTTTTCAGACTCTCTGTGATTGCACAGAGGTTGGAAATGGTGAGGGTGAGGTCATAAAATGGTCTTGAAGACTCAAAGATGATTAGAAGAGGGTGAAGATAAGTGAAAGGGCCAGGTATGGTAAAGTGATAGGTTGGTGGGAGGAAGGAAGTATACAGGTGTGGAGAAAGATAAAATATTGAGATGAATAATAAATCTTACTGAAAGAAAATGAAGGTAAATGAAGAGGTGTTAGGTACTTACTGAACAATAGATTTAGAGAACATAGGTGATGAAGATGGTGAGGAAGAGATCCTAGAAGAGAAGATCTTTGTTGTATTCGTCCTGCATTTCGAACCTCCGTGCTTCTCTATGTGAATTCATGATCGTGAAGAAGATGATGAATGCTAAATGGTTGTTGGTAGTGCTCCCGTGTATTTTCTTTTGCTTGAGTGCTTCAGAAATTTGAGTGCTCCAAGTCTTTGTTCGTATGAGATCTTGAATCGAATGACCAACCTAGGAAAAGGCTTTTGGAAATGTATTTAACCTAATCAACAACGGTTAGGGGATTGGCGTCGGTTGAGATATAAACGCGTCGATCAACGTAGGAATATCTAGGTTGGCCAAAAATAGCTATATTGTTATTATTTTTGGCGCGATCTCCAACCTTCCTCCAGAGTCTTGAGTGATGGATCATGAAAGATAAGTAGGAGTCTTTTTAGGTTTGTTAATAGGAGTTAAGTCTAGGTTTAGACTAAGTCCTAGTTGGTTAGGATAAGCTTAGACTTGGTCTTAGGTCATTAATGAGGTTTGAGTGGGTCATTTGAGTGAGGTGGCTAGGTGAGTTGGCTAGGTGAGGTGGTTAAGTGAGGATATTAATTAATTTAATTAAGATAATTAATTCAATTAACATGTGCACTAGGGGATATGAATGGGTAGGATATGGTTAATTTAATGAACAAGTTTTAATGGAAGTATGACCCAATTTTGGTGTCTACAAATGCACAAAAATATGAGTCTCCACATAAACTAAAGAAGATGGGAGTTTCAAAGAAAGTTTGAAACCGATAACATAATCTAAAAATCGTTGTGGCAAAAAAAACAAGAAAAATAGTTTATGCTTTTCTATGTTTTGTACTAAAAAACTTTCGACATATTTTAAAAAAACCTATATAAATATTCAAATTATGAAAAATGTTGATTGTAATTTAATTTGTCTTTCATTTTGTAATTAGATGATACTTTTGATTCACATGAGCATAAAAATTAAATATGTACTTTTAATTAGTATTAATTCAAATTATTATTAAAATTAGATATTTTGAAATTATTTATACTATTCATTTTGATTTTTAAAAAATTGAAATAATTTTTATTATGTCAAATATGAATGGTAAATAGTATTTATTATGTGGAGTTTGAATGGTAGAAATTTTTTCTCTACAAAATTAGATTGAACCAACCAATATTTTATAAAATTTATATATTTTCATTTTATTAAAATGTGTTATAATTGATTATATTTTTAAAATTATTAATGTTTATATAATTTATAGCAAGTTTAGATATTTTAAATACATTTATGTTAAAAATATCTTTTGGTAACACATTAAGTCAATATAGATACGTTAATGTGTAATGGTAACATTTAAGAAAATATTCACAACCCCTCTTAAATGAAATCTCTTCACACTTAGTTGAATCCAATGAGTGGAGTCTAGTTAAAAAGGAAAAATTCTTCAAAAGGGAAGGATTCTAGAGATATGGTGTTTAGGTTACATAGTAAGAGGGTGGGTGTTTGATACTTTTTTGGAAAATGAATTTGAACAATTTTGCTACATAAGGATTAGGACTCACTATTATGGAATTATTTATAAGGAAAGTAATAATTTTAAGGATAAGAATGTACTTGGAGCACAAAAAGATGCATTTATTCTCCCTATTCACCTCTTTTAATTTAGGCGAGAACTCCTTATTTGAGATTTACAAGATTTAATTTTCTTTTGTAGTTTCTACATCTTGTACATTTTCTATATCTTCCACAATAATCCCTTGTTTGAAAGTAATTTAAGGATTGATTTGGTTTAACTGCTTTTAATCCCAACATAAAAGGTTGCTTCTATATATTGCAAAGTTTTCTCCATGATTGGTTTCCTTAAAGATGATTTTTTGTAAACTTCTATTTTCTCATATTAATAGAAAAGGGTGAGGGACCCTCTTACCCTTTTATTTATTGATTAACATAATATGATAGTGATGAACAAAATGGATTAAATTTTGATTAAGATACTCCCACTTAATGTATAAATTTTTTTTTATAATAAGAGATACCCAAAATATATTCCAATAGTGTAATATAAGGAATACAATGTTTTAGTAATATAAGAAATGATGTTTTAATACAATGTTTCCCAAAAATAAGTCCCTCACAAACACATGACGCTAACTCATTTAGTGTGTATGTCCCTAGACATACTACTAACTCCACTGAATCTCCAATATGAAATCATTATTAATGAACGGTCTCAGTAGAAAATGTTTTAGTGCCTTGTCATAAGTTAAAATACAGATGGTTGTATTGAAAAAGTCAAATTTGTAGTGTTCAATATGATTTTTTTTTTTGTTGTTGCTTATGATATATGTTTGTCCATTGTAAAGGTAAACATGGTTGCCATTTGGAGATTGGAAATTCATGGAGTGTCGAATACCTCGGAAAATCTTACATGTTCATCATTCATATTATATGACCCTGATGACAACAAGAAAGTAGAGAGAGGTACCATTGTGGGAAATGCTAGTATGACCATCCACTAGGTTGAGTATAGGGCCTTGATATTGGGTCTTGAGGAAGCGATACACCATGAAGTTTGGAACATTTGTGTGTTTTCTCATGATATGCTTGTTGTGAAACAAATGAATGGTGTATACCAATGTAACAATGTAAATCTTTCTATTCTTCGAGTTCAAGTGCTAGAGATTGTATCTCGCTTTGTGAAATGTTCATATGTACATGTAAAAGTTAATAGAGGTAGGTTGGATGTATGTCAAGTGTCTAGGGCCACTATAAATGAAGAAGTGAGCAGTTATTATTGTTAGCACTTGCCATGGATGGCATTGTAATATGATATATGTACACATTGTATTTCCTTTTTGTGTAATGGTAGACATACCTTTTTTATTATAGGAATATGAATGAAAAAAATTCTCAATGTGTACAATGTTTTATTGTGCATAATTATCTCAATATGAATGAAAAATAAGAATAAAATAGTTCGTGCACCATTTGTTTAGTTTATCTTGTATTACAATGCATCGCTCAAGGGTGGTTATGGAAATGCACAAGAACAAAACATAGAGAAGTTTGAGATGTTCCCATCCATGTTCAATATCCGTTCTTATGCATTAGGGGAAGATGAAAATAATGAGATGGTAATATAATACTTTGTGAACAATAATTGTATGTCATATCAATGTACCTAATGTCATATGTTGGGATAATAATTATGAAATGTCCTCTTTTCATACAGGTTACTTCACATTCCATGATGGTAATATACAAATTTGTGAACATTAATTCTTTTTCATAATACGTAATATTTTATGTTGGGCTAATAATTATGTATTTGTACTCTGCATATAGGAAACTTCACGTCCCATGACACGTATGCATTCCACACGTGTCAGAGAGGACGCAACCACGTCATGGTAAGTGGTTCATTTTGTGCAAGTTATTTATTTAGTTTTTTTATAGTAATCATAAACAAAATGTCTAATAATATGTTATATTTTAATGTCATAGGAGATGCTCCTCAGAGTTGATTGTCCTCATGGTGCTACGTCAGATGTTCCTTCCGAGCCCGTTGGCTCGGATATCATGAGCCTACAATGGAGGTGAATAAATTTAAAACTTAACTTTTTTTTTTGATTACTGTTATTCAATATCGTAAGAATTATCAAAATTTTCTAACATTGTCTTTCAATCAACCACCCAGTAGACTACAAAACTGAATGGTGGATGGTTGTATTCATTATTTCTGTCAGCATGGATCATGTGTTGTTAGTGGGGATGTTAAGTTTTGGGAGTTGCATAGACTTAATCGACATCACCAGGTTGCACACAATCTTCCCTTCATGCAACCACGTAAGCGTGGCCATAAGCATATGGGAAAAATGACCACCTATCTCTCATGATAGAGTAGGTAAGGCATACATGTAGAGAGAGAGGGGATATGGACTATGTCTTGAGGCAATGATACAACCTACAATGCAAGAGGGTTATCGATCGAGTTTACAAAAAAAGAATACAAAACTTCGATTGAGGAGTTGAGAGAGGAGGAAAGAGGGAGGTGGATGTTGAAATGTGTGCCTATAATTTAGAGGAGATGCGACATGTGAGAAAGGAGAGGTGGTTGAGAGAGAGAAAGAAAGAACAACTCAAATACCGGGACAGAGGTAAATTTATGATTAGTATAATATATTATGTATTATGTTTGGTTGGAAATCAAAAACTTAATATTATCTCATGAACAGGAAGATAGAGAAGAGGGTGGAGCAAGCTAGTGGGAATGTTGACCCCCGTGAGGATCCTGTAAGTAATTATTGGACTTTCATTGTTATATGGAATATATTTTTTATTTATTTGTGTGTATACTAACTCCTTTTGATGTGCACGTAGGATTATGACATTCCCTGAGTCATCTCCTACGCCGACAGAGAGACTCACTTAGTAGTATGAAATAGATAAAGGTAACAAACACTTAACATTCATGTGACAATTATATGTTGCCTTATGTTGTTGATATTTCAATTGTCTTGATGACTTGATTGTTGTAGGTGGACATTTTTGATGAGACATTCCCTTCACATTCAGCCTCTGGTCTCGATCTTATTGGTGAGATTGCTTCACGAGAGGTCGAGAGGCCGAGATGAATATCGGTAGAGATGTAGCTTCCTTTTCAATCTAGGAGAGAGAGAGGGTGATGAGGGGAGGCACGAGGAGAGGGGAACGGATGATGGTGATGAGAGGAGAGAGGAGGGAGCTGGAACGATAAGTTATTTAATGTTCTCATTTGCTTTTTTGTATTCTTTTTTGGTAAACTTAAGATAAAATTATTAATGCAATTGAGATTGTTGTTATTCCAGGTTTTTCTTGATGGGGTCGAAGTGAAGTTAATGTCAGATGATATAGTCATTGCGAGAGGAGTTGTTTGTGATAGTAGCCCACATGTGGTGTGTCATGGCATGAGAATCCCCCAGAGACTATCAAAGTCATCATTTTGAGGCCATTGTTCCCACTGCTCCATTGCCCTACCCTATGACATTTGCAAGCACTTTGGTAGAGTGTGTCAAAGGGTTTGCGATATGGGATGTTAGAGATATGAGACTGGACACTCCTCCTTCACGAGAGGAAAGTAGATGTAATGGATGATTTAATTTAATTATGTGTTTAACTGAATGATTCATCTATGTTGACTTATTTACTAAATGGTTGGCTTTTAGGATGATATGGTACATGTTGTAGATGAGAGAGTGCACCATACTGATGCAGACATCCGATGCCCCCCGTCCTTGGGATCACACCTAATTCCATTCATAGAGACAAGAAGAAGCATATTAGATTTTATGATTCAATATTTTCTATTGGTGCCAATAGGCAGCAGTGGAGGAGATGACAACGTTTATTGTATAACATTTCTTATGAGGACTTTGATTACTATAGATGTGTATATGATGATGTTGTTACTTTAATGTGTTTATGTACTCGTGTTTGATGTTTATGATTTAGTATTGCATTCATGATATATTGAATATGGTTTGTGGTTTATATTAATCAATGAAATGTTTTGTGGTTATGATTAACATTTATGGAATAATGTTTATGGTTTATGGGTTTATGGGTTATATAGAGTTATCCATTTACGCTTTGTTTATAGTGCATTAGATGGTTTTTATTCTTGTTATGTGACATTCCATTTATTGTATATATGATGATGTTATCACTATGTATCTGGTTAATGTATTAATGTGACTATGGATTATGGATTGGTTTATGGTTTATGGTTTAATAGTTTGTTCTTCTTCCATGTATGCCTACTTGGGTTTTACGTGCTTACTAAACTTTCATATATATTTCATCTATGAAAATATTTTGTTGAGTATAAGTTAAGTGCATTATTTTCTTTGTAATTATGTTTGAATGCTAACATATATAAATCGGTTGTTTAAATGCAGGTGTAATTAGATGGCTAGAGAAAAGAAGGATGGAAAGCACAAGGCTACACATGTGGAGGAACTGAAAGATTATGAAACATTTGATAGTGCCACTTATGTGTTTGGAAAGTGTGTGAAGAGGCCTACACACGAAGATGGGGTGTTGGAAAGAAGATGAGACTTCCCCACCATTGTGTATGGAATTAGAAATGTAACTTGTAATGAAGAAGGTAGAGTTTTATAAAATTGAGTGTGAAAGACTTACATTGGAAAATTTATATTTGTTGAAAAAAAAAAGGAATTATTGGACCGAGTAGAGATATTTCCTCAAGGAAGATGGAGTTGGAGATTGAGGTTGAAGAGTTGGAACTAGAAATTAAGAATTGGGAGACAACACGTGAATCGAACAAAAAGTGTTCAAAAAAAGGTAACAAGCTTTAATTTTGTTCTTAAAATCCATGAATGTCACAAGGAAGTATGGAAGAAGTTGTACATGGAGGCCAAGGCGTCAAGTGTTGAAAATGTACTAGTCACTCCCACCAAAGGCACAACTGATAAATGAATATACAACTTTGTAATAAAATGACATTGTTCATGCAACCTTTGAAATCAAAAGATGCTTGTTAAACATATATTAAACTTACTTATATATTTCCTTTCTTTTTGAACAAATTTTAGTATGTTTTTATTTATTGACTAATTAGAGTTGATGGGACCTATTGATAACAACATGGTAATTTTAGTTTTTATAAGAGTAAATAAAAAAGTTAATCATTTTAAGATTATAAATATTATGAAATATTACTTAAAAATTTAAAAGAGGTTATTTAACACCCAGAAAATACGTTAACCAAAAAACCTAAGTCGAAAAATAATCCTCTATACTATATATTAAAACCTTTTTATATTATTCTTATTTTATAAAGTAAATGCCATATTACTAATCATTTTAGGTGATGTATAGCTAATGAAGAGGATTAACAAACACCATTATATTGTTTGTTAAAGATTCCTTCTCACGAATTTGATTTAGTAGGAGAAAGACCTTTAATAAATTTTAGTATGTCATTATTCAACTAATTAATTAAAACCTTAGAGTTGCAATTCGTAAACATTTTAGTTATTATAAATTAACTAATATTACATATTCTTCATTTTCATATATGGAGTATTTAAAAAAATATTTTTTACCTTTTGTTAAGAAAATCAAATATCCCCAACCTTTGGTCATTCAAATAAGTTCTTAATTGGTTTCTTCAAAATATTAGACAAGATCTTTAAAATGATATACCCGGGTTTATGCAATTTCTATAATAAACAAAGCTATATTTTTGTAGTCTAAGGGTTGAGAATGCAGAAAGTTTCCAAATTTTAAATTAATTTGATCTGATAGCCCTTTACTCAGATAAACTTCCACACAGATATGGGTGAAGGAACACAGTCCCGCATGAGATCTATCAATGTCTTCTTTTAAAAATCTGCCCAATACATTGCCAATATAGATTCCAATGCATACCAAAGGTGTAGAGGAAGATTGAGTTTTTCTCACCCAAACTAGTGTTTAAGGAGATCGATAGAGTGGAAAAGTCAAATTCAAGGAACAAAGGAATAAAAATAAACCAACGGTACCCCAGAACCATGGCCCATCTACTATGCATCATTGAAAGTCCCCTGATTCTCTAAAATTAACCATAAAAAAACCTCTGGAACATAAGAAGATTTCACATTTATCCATCCAATTTTGAAATATCCATTGATACAATGTGTTTAAAAGAAGGCCATATTCCATCAAAACGACCTATTATGGCATCTTGAGATAAATTTTGGTAATATTCCTCCACTTAGACAAATGCATAAAACCAGTTTTCGATGACCATCGATGAGATTTCTTTCAAAGTGTTAAAATATCAACCAAGAAAGTAAAAATTTCATGGTTTATTACCTTTGGCTTTAGTTTTTATGCTAGGGCAGATATTTAATGAAAAATGTGGAAAACCATTTTAACCCCGAGCAAGTGTCCTTTTAGATTTAAAAAATATATGTTTTTTGACTACTTACAAAAACACTTATGGTTTTAGATTTTTTAGATGAAAAAGTTTAGGTTGGGCACAACTACCCAATATTAGCATTACGCATCATACCATCAAATATGACCCGCGACAAATGACCTGGTAGCTCCATCTCCTTACCTTCCTCCCGTGATCCCCGATCCACTTTTTCTAGATCGGGTCATTGAAAACACCTCTTGGTGGGATCGCGAGATGATCGCCATCCCTTTTTGCTCTCTCTCACTTGCAAATTAATTAATCACAACTAAAATTTCAGCTAAACATTACATTGAAATTGGTTTACAAATTTTAGTATGTTATTGTTCAACTAATTATATTAAAACCTTGGAGTTGGTATGTGTAGTATATTTTTAGTTTTTACAAGAGTAAATAATATTACTAATCATTTTAGGTGACACATATTATGAGTATTGAAAAAATTAATTATTTACTATTTGTTTAGAAAATCATAACACTTTAAAATACGTTAACAAATTTGCCAAATTACATGTTATTATTCAACTAATTAGATTATAACCTTAGAATTGGTATGAGTAGTATATTTTAGTTTTTATAAGAGTAAATAATATTACTAATCATTTTAGGTGATGTATATTGTGAGTATTGTAAAAAAATATATTAACCATTTGTTAATAAAATCATAACACCTGCAAAATACTTTAACAAATTTAGTATGTTATTATTCAACTAATTAGATTAAAACCTTGGAGTTGGTATGCATAGTATATTTTAGTTTTTATAAGAGTAAATAATATTACTAATCATTTTAGGTATAGTATATTGTGAGTATTGTAAAAATTTATATTTACCTTTTGTTAAGAAAATCATAACACCCGCAAATACATTAACAAATAAGTTAGAAATTAGAAAATTAAAATATTAAAATCATCTTTAAAATATAGATATACATTTATGCATGCCAAAACATAATAATTAAACAATAATAACATAATAAAATATTAGAATGTGTAAAAAATAATGTGTTTTTAAGATTTAAATAATAATAAATATTTTCCACATGCTAATTACTAATATTAATAACATCATTCCAAAAATGTGGAAAACCATTGCATTTTACACCATGTTGAAAAACCACATGTGTTTTTCAAAGTGTTGAAAAACATAGTGTGTTTTTCAACGTGTTAAAAAACACATTGTGTGTTTCAACAAGATGTAAACCAAAAAGGTTTCAACACATGATAATTACTAGATATTAATTACATCATACCAAAAATGTGGAAAACCATCGTGCATTTGCACCTTGTTTAAAACCATAGTGTGTGTCTTTAAAAGTCTTTGATAAACATAGTGTTTTTCAATGTGTTGAAAAACACAATGTGGTTTCAACGAGATGAAAACAAAAAGGTTTTCCACATGCTAATTACTAGATATTAATTACATCAGTACCAAAATGTGGAAAACTATCATGGTTTGCACTTGTTGAAAACCATAATGTGTTTTCAAAGTGTTGAAAAACATATGTGTTTTTCAATAAATGTGTTTTTCAAAAAAACACACAATGTGTGTTTTCAAAATGATGCAAAACCACAAAGGTTTTCACATGCTAGTTACTAGATATTAATAACATCATTTCAAAAATGTGGAAAACCATTGTAGTTTTACACTATGTTGAAAACCGCAGCACATTTTTTTCAAGTTTAAAAAATAGAGTGTGTTTTTCAACGTCTTTGAAAAACACACTGAGGTTGTCAACAAGATGAAAACCACAAAGGTTTTAGGCATCATAATTACTAGATATTAATTACATCATACCAAAAATGTGGAAAACCATTACGTTTTGCACTGTGTTTAAAACCACAATGTTTTTTTCAAAGTGTTGAAAAACATAGTGTGTTTTTCAACGTGCTAAAAAACACAATGTGTTTTTCAATGTCTTTGAAAAAACACATTTGTGATTTTCAAAATGGTGTAAAACCACATAGGTTTTCTACATGCTTACTAAATTTATATTTACCTTTTGTTAAGAAAATTGTAATGCCCACAAAATACTTGAATAAATTTTAGTATGTTATGAATTAATATTGATTACATCAGTACAAAAAGGTGGAAAAATATCATGGTTTGCGTCTTGTTGAAAATCGCATTGCATTTTTCAAAGTGCTGAAAAACAAAGTGTGTTTTTCAACATGCTGAAAAATACAATGTGTGTTTTCAACAAGGTGTAAAACACACAAGTTCAACACATGCTAATTACTAGATATTAATTACATTAGTGTAAAAGGTGGAAAACCATCATGGTTTACACCTTGTTAAAAACCACATTGTGTCTTTTCAAAGTGTTGAAAAACATAGTGTATTTTTCAACATGCTTAAAAACACACAATGTGTGTTTTAACAAGGATATAAACACATAGTTTAACATATGCTAATTAATAGATATTAATTACATCAATATAAAAATGGAAAACCATCATGGTTTAACATGTTGTTGAAAACCACATTACGTATTTCAAAATGTTAGAAAAAACATTAGTGTTTTTCAACATGTTTGAAAAATACACTATGTTTTTCAACAAGGTGAAAGCACACAAGTTCTCCACATGCTAATTACTTAATATTGATTACATCATACCAAAAATGTAGAAAACCATTACGTTTTGCACCGTGTTTAAAACCACAATGTGTATTTTCATGAAGTAGTGAAAAACATAGTGTGTTTCTCAACATGTTGAAAGATACACTATTTTTTTCAACAAGGTGCAAAGTACACTAGTTCAACACATGCTAATTACTAGATATTAATTACATCAATACAAAAAGGTGGAAAAGCATCGTGGTTTGTGCCTTGTTGAAAACCAAATTGTGTTTAAAGTGTTCATGGACAAATAGTGCATTTTTCAACATGGTGCAAAGCACACAAGTTCAACACATGTTAATTACTAGATATTAATTACATCAGTCCCAAATGTGGGAAACTATTGTGGTTTGCACCTTGTTGAAAATTCGCATAGTGCGTCTTTCAAATGCTAAAAATGGCGTTTTTTCTGAACACATGTTGAAAAATACACTATTTTTTCAACAAGGTACAAAGCACACAAGTTTGTTAGGGTTAATCACACCAGTTGTACATATATATTATTTAGATCTAAACATATAAATAATAAATATGGAAATAAACCAGAAGGATAATACATAAGATATAACATGGTTCACCCAAGTGTGGGTTTTTATGTCCACCAAAAACAACCAACTTCACATGAGGATATATAATGAAGTTCTCCAATCTTCCACACCTCTCTCGATGTACAATAGTTTTTTCCTCACAAGCTTCTCTTTTACTCTCTCTAAGAATTCCTTCTTATAATTATGATCAATCTTTCACAACCTAATCTTTCTAACCCTATATTTTTAACTTATATAAATATATACATACTTAGGGAAACTTAGTTATGTAATTACAACCATTATATCAACTTTATATCAAAGGTTAGATCTAATTCCTGCAACTTAAATAAAACAATACCACACTTACCATCAAGTGTCGATTGACCTGTTAATCTTGGAGGAGGGGCCATCCTTGATCGATGTTGTCTTCATTTATTTGCTTGTCTCACTGCATTACCCGACTCGACTCTAGATTACTATGTGAATGGAAAAAATTACAAAAGCGATGCTTATTGTATTATGCAATTAAGCTCCACAAATCAACAAATTTTTCACACATGATTAATTAATTACCCGCCACTTTGGTGCTTACATGGTGAGGAGGGGGGTCAAAAGGTGGAAAAACATCGTGGTTTTCTCTGCGCATATGCACTTGCTCCTGATAACCACATTGCATTCTTTTTCAAAGTGCAATTACAAAAATATATGTGTTTTTCAATGTGCTTATGCAAAACACAACGTGTTTTTCAATTTCTTGAAAAATCACACTATGTGTTTCAACAAGGTGTAAAGCACACAAGTTTAACACATGTTAATTACATCAGTCCAAAAAGGTGGAAAAATATCGTGGTCCTCACCTTGTTGAATCATGGCCACATTGCATTTTCAATAAGATGAAAAGCACACATGTTTAGCACATGTAAATAATTACTTTGTTTATTAATTAAATCGAAGAAGTTATTGTTGCAACTTTAATTGTTTTCTAAAATATCCACATATTACAAGAGTGGTCAAATGGTCCATTGAGTGCATTTTTTTGAAAATCCAATGTATTTAAATACTCTTAAAAAAACAATGGTAGGCCTTGATGGATGTGTTTGTTTCTGATTTGTGTGGGTGAAGTTTCTAAAATTTGTTTCCCCACAACTATCAAGTCACACAAATTGAATATCAGTGACACTATGAACCACGTGTAATTATTTAAGATGAAAATTAATAAGGAAACATGTGAAGGCTCGTACTCACCGATACATCCTTCGCTCTCGCACCATGTCTTCTTGAAGTACTCGAGGAATTGAGTTTCCTCTTTGAATTCGTTGAAGAAGTCTTGAATCATTTGAAAGGTGTGATCTTCATGCATTCCATACCATACATGATGGTACCTAATCTCTAAAAAATTCCACCTCGACTCCTTGCTACAATACTTGTACACATTTTTCAACCATGCCCTACGCACATGCCATAGGCATAGTAGTACATGAAAACCAAAAACACACCTAATGGCTTGGATTTCAGCCGACACATCATCCATAATGAATGCATTGATCTTCCAATCAGCACAAAGAAGTTTTCTCATCATTTCTGGACTTCCACCAACCATCCATAAATGTCTTCAATCTTATTCCTTGATGAAATGGATCATGCTACAGGAAACCTAGCCTCTTGTTTCGAAAAGAAGAAAGGTGTATAATTACTATTGCAAGGAATATGACATCAAAGGTTAGCATGAAGTTTAATATAATAGAAAGGGAACATTATTAATGATATAGAAATAACGAATCATTCAAAAATTACTTATGCCACATTTGTTCATAACAAATGTCAAATCCATGGAGATTATGTGATTGTGTGAATGTTGAACCATTATCTCACACATCCATGGTGTTTACAACCCCATAATGAATGGAACGGTGGTTCCATTTGGCCGTTGATAGTAGAAAAAAATGTCCCTTTCCTCTGCATGCCATAAGTTCACGCTCATGGCATCATCAATGTGCTTTTGAGACCTTTTGGAGCGAACTCATTTCCATGCATTCATCACATCCTTTCTTGTTAGGAATTGGTCCCTCTTTCTCAACATACCCACCAAGGATGGATCCTTTATATGTTTTTCATACACCGTGTCCATGGAAACACCCATCAACAAAAGACTCTCAATGTAAATTTTGCATTCATTGACAAGTACAGGGAAAAAGAACCACGAGAGTCGTTAATGGTAGTTTTGTTTACACCATGACAACACTCACCATTTACATCACAATGAAACAAATTATTGTATATTATTATCGCCATTTCGGTCTCCCATACAAAACCTTCACATTGAAGTGACATTGACAACCCCTTTTAATTTGATACCTTCTCACTCTTTCACATGTTTCCAGCTTATTTCTATTGTCCTCTGGACCATATGAACACTAGTAGCTACAATTAAAAACATTAACATCAAAATGCTATACAAATGTTTATGAAAAACATGTACAAAAAGAAGTGTTAGAAAAGGTTCGAACCACGAATATGTCTTCGTTTTATGCGGTTTAGGGTCAACTATATCGAATAATTTGTGATGTGTGTGGATGAAATTAGTCTCAAAACTATCTACGGAACCTTCTCCCTTTATAAATGCCTCTAGTCTTGCAAGCGAGATGGTTGCACAAAGGTCGATGTTAGGCTCATCCCGATTGGGGTCCATTCCAAGTCTTCATTTGAAAATTGACTCTTTTCCTCTGTTATCTCTTAGGACGGAAGATTGTACATGCTTTTCCATTTGGGCCTCCTTCCCATCCTAACAATTATTACATGAAGTTGGCATCATTAATGAAACAATTATTTCATACTTTCCAAAATGAATTTTGAGTTGTGATTGATCATCATCAACATGAATACCATCTTAAATCATTAGAAGTATCTGAATTTTTGGCTAATTCAAAAACACATGTATAAAAGAGGGTATTGAAATGCAAGGAAAACAACAATTTATAAGATTGCCTACTGCTTCTAGTGCACAAGCATATCACAATATGATCATCTATCACTACAAGAATATGGGTTTAGTATCCACAAAGTTTTCACAATATTTTTGTACATATCTCACCCTTACAAATGTTATAGTCTATATACTAAGCTCTACACTTATTTTAGCAACACCCATATACCCTACTTCTACTCTAGCTTCTTATGGATATCCATTATAATCTACAAGTAAGTAATCCCAAATTGGTTGACAGGATTGCTCCATGGAAATGTAAACCCAAAAATTCTAGGATTCTTATGTAAACATGGGTGATACCATAGCTATGGTTAATTGGTGGTGAGATGAGTATGTTTTCCTACTCGATCTTCCCCTCTCCTCCTTTTTGGCTATAAAATATATATAATACATGTACATTTTCCTCTTAATATTTGGATACACCTCTTTGTTACATCCTTGAATTGCTTCTATGAGACAAAAAATTACTCATTCAAATAATGAATCCCACATAATTTATTCGTAAGCATTGTATGTAGCAACATATAAACATAAACCTTAACATAACATGACCCTTATGCTAATAATGGTAATGCCAAAAAAGAAATTGCATTCCTACCAAGATAAATAATCTGAGAAAAATATCACATATTTTCATCTTCAAATAGTGTAAATTAACAATTGTAAGAGTTAAACAAAGTATTAAGTGGTGTTTCATATATAATGTGAAAAATAAAAACCATTATATTTTATCCATCTATAATTATGTTTTTAAAAAAGTGAATTTACAAACTGAAATTCAAGAATGTAGATATTTCAAAAAATTAAATTAAAAATGTGATTTCTCCATAATGAAATTTAAAAATCAAGACAAGATAAGAAGCTTGAAATAACCCCTTCTTCATCCAAATTATGATTTTCATCATGTGTAACTTTCTTGACCACTTCTTTCTCTTTTTTCATCATCTTCTCCATCTTATTCAAATCTCTTTCTTCCCTTCTTATGATCTTTCTCAACTTCTCCTTTTGTATCTTCTCTATAAGTAGCTTTATAGGCCACTTAAAACCACTCTTCATCTCAAACAAACCTTTATTGCCTCCTTTATCCATGCTTGTGGCTTTTATAATTTCTCCTAACCTCTTCACATCCTCCTTAAGTTGTTCAAACCACAACTCTTGTTTTCTTTCCATCTCTCTCTTCTTTTCCTATTTTCTATTTCTTTATTTTCCCCCTCTTATCTTCTTCATAAATTTCTCTATTTATTCCATTTTCCATGCTCTAATACCAAACTGATACAAATCATTTAGTAACAACCATATATTCACTCAACTAATAAGGTTCAAAACAAATACTTCACCTTACCTCTTCATTAGAGGATCATACTCTACCCCAAAATGGATTAATTTGTAAATTCTAACAATATTGAACCTAGAATGTATAAATTTTCATAATACTAAACTCTTCATACTTCCAACAATTCCAATATCACTTTCCTCAATAATTCATAACCCAAATGTTAGACACTTACTTTTCCTAGCTTGAGATTGCCTTGCTCTCCTTCTTGCTAACTATTCACTTTTGAGTGATTTTTAACTTGCATCATTTAAGGAACTCTTCCAATCACACACACACTACAATAAATTCAATTTAATTTTAGTCCAATCACGGAGATGATATAAAAAACTTCAAAAGAACAAATCTTGTGCTAGTTACTTAAAAGAGTCCTTAAGTCACCCTTAAGACCAAGCAACTTAAAATGTTCATTCCCAAAGACTTCTCGGATAACCAATAATTATTATAAATTCCATTAGTTATCTTCCACCATATCTATGGTGTATGCAAAGTCTCAAGACCCAACTCCTTGGATTATTCCTCTTATCTCACTTTTTCACTTTTTGCTCTAAAAGGCCTAACTATCTTAGGACATCCTGAAACCCTCACAAATTCTCATATAGATGGGTTAAAAATGGAAGCTTATACTTTCGAACACCCATTAAGGGTTTCTTCAAGCTGGTGAAGTTTTATGTTTTAACTCATAGGGGCAAGGTGTAGTGATCACTTCCCTTCGACGCATTTTGATATTGATTATGACACTATTGACTATATTATGGACATTATTCTAACTTTTGATTTAGTACGATCATTAGATGTTAGAGCATGGACTATTACCAACTCGATTCACATATGATGCATGATGATTGTTAGAGACATTTTATATAGATGTTAACATGTTGTTGGACATGGCTATATATATTTATGGATGTGGTCGGGACATGTGATATTTAAATATATTGAATAGACTGAGAAAATTAAATTAAAATTGATGATGATATAGTTGTTGATGAAATTGCAAATGATATTGTTAGTTTCCTTGATGTTGTTGTGATTCATATATATAGATGATTTTGGGATTATATTTATATTCATTTTGGGTGTCTGATGTGGCCACGAGGCCGAAGGAGGTATTTGTATTTTGCAGGCTAAAAATATCACAACAAACATCGGGGGATTGGAGACCAACCACATTAGAATTCTAGATGAATTCAACAAGGTCACCATGGAAACTTGTATTTGTTTGTGTGTGTTTGATTTTTGTAGGGATTCCCATGGAGGGGATCACCTTTGAATGTGACCAAGGGACTTTATGTTTTTCTTTTATTTGGTCCTTTGTTAATGTTGTATGTGTTTTATAAGTGATGTGTTTTCCCTTTTCATTATTTAATTAAATTGTGGTATATAATGTGAGTAATCATATTGTTAAAATAAATTAATCAAATTGGGTCATAAGAAAGTAATTATTGGAGTTGTTGACTCTTGTATTAAATGTTGTAAGATATGTGTAATAATGTGTAAGAGATATGTAAGTAAATTTTGGAGTATGAAACACTCCACCTTCTTTTGAAATTCGAATTTTTCCTTGGAGGCTGATTTTGGGGGCTTATGGGACAAGTTAAACTTGTCCCATACCTCTTAAATTTTCATACCAACCTTACCTATGGTTGGAGAGTTAAAATCAAGCCTTCATTATGCATTTTTGTAAGTCAAGTTGTAAGTTGTAATTGTACTTTCTTACATATTTTTAATTTCAGTCCTATGGAGTATGGGCTTGTTTTGAAGTGTGTAAGTAAATTGTCATATTATTCACCCACCTATTTATTATGCATTGGAGAATGAATTTTACTTGGGTGTTGGAGTTGAGGATGTGTGAAGTGGCATCCTACATGGATCCACCTCATCCTCTTCTCTTCCCTCTTCTATAAAATTCAAATTCCTTACCTTGTTTTGGGTTGCTTCACTTTTGCATACTTCATTTTTGGGGGAATTATTTTTTGTTGGAGCTCTTGTTTTGGAGAAGTTGAAGGTTGTTGAATGCTTGTGCTTTATTGATATTTTGGGCTGCTTGCATTGGAATAGCTTGTTTTTTGGAACTTGGAACAACTCCATCATGGAGAGGTAAGAGCTTAGCTCTTGGAAATACTCTTTTTTCCTTTTTATGAATGTGTGAATGGTTGTTTGTTTGTTTTGCTTGATGGCTGGTTGGGTAGACTGCCTAGGGATGGTGTAGGAGAAGACTATGGGGTATTTTGTGGGAGGCATAAGTGTTTTGGGGAGGTATAAGTGTGGAGGGAGTTGGGATTTGGGTTCCACCTTACAAATAAATAGCTTTCATTTCTTTAATCGTTATGGGGTGCCATAAGAGGTTGGGGATGCATAAGGAAATGTGAGGAATAAGGGGTACTTGGGGGAGGCATAAGGGCATGTCAGGGTTTTGATATACTATATTTTGGTAGTTTGTAATCAGGTGGTGATACCCATTTCCCCCTTTGGGAGGCATAAAAACATCCCCCATAGTTTATTTCTCCTTTGGCTTGCATGAGGAAGCCTGAGTGTTGTTTGTTGTTTTTATCTATGGTTGTAAATTGCAGTTTTTTTTGGACTGTGTTTTAAATGTGAAATTGTATGTGTGTTGTGGAAGCCTATTGTTTCCATGAGTTGAAACACATTTCTTATTGCATTGTGGTTGGGGCTCGGGGGCCAATGAAGAAGGATGGATTCTCCTTTTCATTGGATGTCTTGGTTGGGTGGAGAGCATTGCCTTTCCCCTACCTTTGTTGTGATCAAACTGGAAAATGGAGGATCTTCATGTTGTTGTACACGAGAGAAAGGAAAAAGACAAGTCTGACAGTCCTTGTTGAGATTATTTCTTATTGTAACCTTTTCCCACTTTGAAGTGGATGAATTGTAATATTATTTGTATTGGATAGTTATTTTGTTTTGGAAATGAAATCTTATGTTTAAATGAGAAAGAGATATGCACTGAAATTTGTACTTTGTAAAGAAATGTGAAAGTGCATTTGAATGAAAGGAAAAGAGAAAGAGCTGTAATTTGTAAAGTTGTATTTGATCAATATAAATAGAAGTTGTATTATTTTCCACAAATGGAGTTACTGTTGTTTAAAATCTATGTTGAAATATGTTGAGGAATTTCTGTTTGAAAGAAAGAAATACATATGAAGAAAATACATTACTCTGTTTGTTGAAATGCATGATTTGAAAAATAGAAGTTGTATTCTTGTTTCTACATTTTGATTGAAGGAAAGATAACTATCTAAGACTAGCATGGAATGAGCTAAATGTTTTTATAGTATGGCAAAAGAAATAGATTAATCTCTGGTTTTTAAATGTATAAACTTCATTTTTATTTCACGGTAAACTTTGCAAATTTTTATTAAAAGATACATAACAACCCTGTAAAACTATGAAAAAAAACATTTGAAACACTAATACAATCTAAGGAAGATCAAAATGGTCCCAAACAAAACCGAAGCACTTAAGAAAATTTTATAAAAAAATCCTTCAAAATCGGGCATGGTCAAATTTACAGTTGTTTTGCTGTCAGATTTGGAAATTTTAAATTAACAATCAATCAATCATTTAACCCATGTAAGTCATCCTAAATTCTCCCAAGCATAGACCTCCATGTCTTTTTGACATGTTGAAGGAGAGAGAATGGCGGATTTGAGAAAAATTTTGTAAGTTAAAAAGTTCAGTTCATCTTTTAAAATCCTGTAGAACGTTTTCTTTAAAATGACCCTTCAAAGTTCCTCAAAATTAAAATTTTAAGGTTCCTATGCAAAGAGGACTTTGAGAGCTTTCTGAAAAGTCCTCATTTTCCAAAAACCAAGTTCCCAATCCAAAGTTATGGCCTTCTGAAGTTTTTACTTCATTTCGGGCTCAAAAATAATCTAACTGTCAAATTTAAATTATTAAAATATTCGCTAGCGGACCCGTGGGTTAAAACTTGTTTTTTTGCTTTTTGCCCAAAGGGCGCAAAAATCATGAAATTCCCCTTGCCTCCCATTGGCCCGAACCTTCTTTCCTTGACAAAATTTTCTAAGACCAAAAATTTCTTTTGGAAAAATTTTCTCCACGGCCCCGCATCCCCGCAGCCAATCATTGATTGACACGTGGCTTAGAGGTGTTGGCGAAGGCACGGATCCTTTTTTGCCTTAGCGCTTCAAAAGAAAATTTGGCAAAATTCCCAAATTTTCCCCGTAGGCCCCAGACCCACGACCAATGGTGGGTCGACACGTGTCTCAATGACGCGTCGGCGGAGGTGCGGAGTGTTCGGAAGCTATACACTTCAAAAGTAAACTTTTCCCAATTCTCCCCATCGACCTGTCGATCTCGCATCCAATGAACATCTGACATGTGGCGTCGTGAGGCACCGGCGGAGGCGTGGGTGGGTTTTAACCCCTTGTGCCTTCTTAATCCTTAAGGTAAAATTCCTTTTGTCCCCGCTAACCTACTTCCTTGCATTGGCTTAGAACATGTCACGTGTCCCTTGCGACATGGGGTATAATTTCATTTTCGGGCGCAAAGTGCCACCGCGGACTCGTGAGCGCACGGGGGTAAAGTTCACTTTTTCCCCCAAGTGCCAAGAACTCAAATTTCCTCCCCAACTCCACTGACCTGAATGCCCTTGGGGAAATTTTCTCCCCGAGGCCCATGGGCCCGCCTTTGGAGAAAAATTTCCTCCCAAGGCCGTCTCCGGGCCATAACTTGAGTTTTATAGGGAGTTAGAAGGACTTCCTTATATCTCTAGAAAGGGGAAGAAATTTCCTATCTAATGGAATGGTGTTTAGGAGTTTTTGAGTGTGGAAAATATGAGAAAAATTAGTTTGAATCTTTTAGGTCAGTATGTGAGTGGGTAAGAGGAAAATTACCTTCCTTATTTTCAATGTGTATTTCTAAAAGCATGAGTTGACCATTCTAGGGCCACCTTATGGGGCAAGGGAATGTTTTTCCTAACCCCTTGTAATGAGAGCCTTGTTTTATTGTTTTGGCCCTTGTAGCCCTCTAAGTGTAATTAAGAAATATTTAACCCTAGTGTTAATTTAATCTGATTATTAAATTAACACCTAAAGGAAATTTCTAATATACTTGGTTAATTATACTCACTAATTGTAATGCGGTCTTTTATATGTTGTTCAAATGGAAAACCTTATCTCCTTAACATGATTGAACTTGATGTACTTCCTTGTGTCAGTTTTTGTTTCGAGGCTTGTTTGTAGTCTCGCCTGAAAAAACAAAAAAACTATTCCATAATTTTTCTAGCTAACCTAGGTTGTTCTTGGGTCTCGAGTGGGAGTTTTAGATAGGCGTTATAAAAGGTGATTTTGTTTATTAGATAAATCTACTATGTAACAAAATAATGTAAGAGCAATCCACTATGTGACAAAATAATGTAAGAGAAATCTACTATCCAATAAAATGATATCAAATAATTATAAGGAAATCTTATGGCTTCGGTTGATCTTACGTCAATTATCATTCTAACTCATTTATATATAATTAGGAACACTTTGTGAGTCTCTTTTATACTGCTAGATAATACTCCTGATTCGACCCCTTGCGTAGAAATAGTTAAACAACCTATACTTTACCCATCTATTCAAGCACCTACTAATCAAGTGCTAAGAAATCCTATATCGTTACATGTCCAACATAAGTCATGATCACGATCATGCAAATATAAGCTAATGAATTCGTATGGGAAAAGTGAATGATGTTAGTGTACAGGTTTTATTCAACAAAGATGAGAGAAATATGGTGCACGATGTCATAGTATTGTTAAGAGGTGTGAGGAAGGGAACTTTGTTTAGGCTTGATACTTGTGTAGTTATTGGTTCTCTTAACAACTTTGGTTCTTCTAACCCAACCCGGACGGACATGAATCGGTAACCTAACACGACATAAAAGAGGCATATTATTTAGTATGTTGATTCTCATAGATGTCATATACTCACTATCTATCATGGTTTCTTGATTCCAAGAGATTAACTTGCTTCCCTCATAATTGGGGCCTAATTGGGGTGGATTAACACTCAATATTTTCAATCTCTCATGCATACCCCCTTTCATTTCATGTTGCTTGGAATTTCACCCTTTGAATGGAATAGCTAGAAATTAATATCTTTCCCTTGTCTACCTGAGAGATACCTTGACTCATTTCCCCATAAAAATCTCAAGTATAAACTATCATGTCCTTATGGTTCTTGCCCCATGAATAGTTAGTATAACGAAGAGAGAATATACATGCATCCATCCATAGGTACTTTCACTTTTGATGCCTCCCAAAACTCTCTTTAGACCTACTATTGTACCCTCAAAGGAAACTATTACCTCAAATCAAACTTTAGGTTTGTGTAGCTTATGTCAACTCTATGTATGATATTCTAGATCACCCTAACATTTCGCAATGTTGGTTTTGTATTTAAGTTTCCTCACAAACATATCTAGAACTTACTAGAAAATAAGTAGATGACCCAAGGATACCTGCTTATTTTATTTTAGTGAGATTGTTTGCTTAGGGCTACAACCTTCTTCGACTCAACACATGATTCATAAAAGTAAGGGGATAGTTCTTAACCAAGCAAGTATAGGATTTGTTATGCGTAAGCATACATATGCCATATTTGATGCTATGATGGTTGACATAATGCTTCTCGAGTACTTGAATCATGGAATCTTTAGACCAATGGAACATGGAAGCTTCAAGATTCTAGACTATTGATTATATTTTCACTCTTTGGTCTATATAATTTAGGTAAGGCTTGTTAAAAATATTCTAAATTCTCGTGTAAAACCTTATACAATGTTATGAGACATTTTTTTCCAAAGGTTGTGCTACTAATGTCTCATTGAATGTTAATTACCCCCATTTTAAATATCTATTTGATTAGTTGGTCAATTTGGGGCTCAACAAAAGCTCTTACATTTTCAATAGTATTGTTGAAGTCAAGCGTGAAGTTTCATCCCTTCTCAACTCTTTTTAGGATTTACAATAATGAGCTTGAGAAACTTCATCTCAGTAGCACTCATGTTAATGATGGTTTGATATTGCATCATGTTTTATAGCTATTCTCCTTTTTGTTGATAATGTTGTCCTTTCTCATTCCCCTAATGACTTGTAGAGATAGATAGATGCCCTTGTTCATTTCTACAATCTTCATTATCTTGTGGTTAGCTTTCGTTAAAAATAGTAAAACTAAGGATATAGTTTTTAATACTTCCAAAGATGCTCTTTCTAAGTTCTAGTTGTACCATAAAGAGGAGCATGTGAAGACCACAAAAAGTGTCAAGTAAATGTAAGAAAATAGAAGCATCAAATATAATTCTTGGAAAATTGTCAAGTGTACGTAAGAAATTACATATAATTTTCCAGAAATTGCCTTATTTAAGTTTTCACTTTGGTTGACGTTACTTTTAGATTTTAGTCATATATTCATTCGTTTTAAATAATTTAGCACAATGTTACTTTACTTCCACAAAGTGCGGTAAATATTTATCTAATAAAATTATAGAGCATATAATAGATTAAGATATTAAAAAACTAGAAGTGAGTATGATATGACATTTGGTCGTTAATTATTGATGTCACAAGTGATTTTTAAAACTATGTTTTACAAAGTCATTGATCCATATGTTTAATATTTAAACTTATTAAAAGTGCACATTAGTTTAGTAGAATGACAATGAGTAATAGGATCATTCCTATTCTTCTTTATTTAAAGCATGAGGCGGTTATTAATGTTTATTTAATGCATAAGATATACATGTGGATAGTAGGCGTTACTGGTCGAGCTCGAGGTGACTATGGTGACGTCGTCGTTATTGCAGGTTTAACAGGTTTTGCAACATACTTAATGTCGGTGTAATTGACCCCTTTAAACACACCATCTTTTCGGGAGTAAGACACTGTTTGTCCAGAAGTAAGCAGGTCTTCTTGAGTGTAGGAGAATTGGACGGTGCATTTACCCCGGGTGGCCATGAGATCAATACTAACCTGCTCGCCAGGGTCGACCAACACATTGTAAGTAGACCCTACACGTGTCTCCGTTTCCAATGTATTACCCCACTCGGTGCTGGCGCTGATTTCGGTGGACAACTTTACAGTGGCGCTCTCCACCAAGGGTACTCCTCCCGTGAATTCGAAGCCGATCCCTGTGGTGAAAGACACCGAGTTACTCCACGACTGGCTCTTCTTGTCAGTGTAGGAGAAGTCCATCGCCAGCGTGGTGGGCTTGGTGGTGGTGTTGGCAGCGGTGCTGCTGGCCAGAACCATCGCTTGCAAGTCGTAGATATGAGCAGTGGACATGTCGTACACTATGGACGTCACGCGCCGTCTCTTCACGCATTCTACCACTGTAAAAAGAGCGGATCTTTCCAGCGACCGGGCATACGCCCTTAAACAGGGCATGTTGTTCGGATCATTGTATCTATTACAAAACTCTTGGGCGCCCTGGCTGCATCGCAGCGCCACCGTTGCTTCGTCCACTTGTATGGGTAGGAATTGCATAGACATGTCTTGAGGCGAAATATTGGACATGTCCGCCAAAACCCAGCGAGACTCTGGGCTCACCTCCCAGTATTGGTTCCAGTATAAATTTTTAATCCAAATGTGTCCTTCTGAGTCGCCCACCGCCTCCACCTGGTGCCTAATCAGGTTGTCACCGATATCGCTGGAATTGAAAATGAGAGAATTGAATCCATGGTCCAAAAAAGAGGCCAAGTACTTTTCGTTGCCTCCTTTAAAGGCTACGTATGGCGGAAACTTAACCAGCGACACCGCCTCTAGTCCACTCTCTTGCGGCGCAGCACGGAAGAGAGTGGAGGACCAGGTGGAGCGATCAGCGTTGGGCGAGTCCGCCGCAGCAACGATTTACTCCTCTTGGGGCTTGTTTTTCCTCCAGAACTTATCGTTGTAACAACATTTCACATGGGCTTCGCCGTTCTGCGCCTCCACCACCTCGTGCTTTACACAGGGACTCGCCAGATCATCGTAGCAGAAGCTTAGAAACCCACGGCATGGATGGTCTCTCACATAGCCCAGGTACTTTCCATTGGGTCCTCTCAGGGCAAAGTAGCGGGGAAGAGCTGCACGACTAGAGACAGCTTGTATGGCATCATGATCACCACTCTTAGAAGACGAATCCATGTCAACTGCAAACACTACACCAACTACTACAAGCACAGATATTATTATTACTTGATTTTGAACGTATGGATGCTGCCGTTATATAGCAGCGGCGAGAGAGAGTCAGTGACGATTGAAACTGATCAATTTGGATGATGATTGGGCGCGAGCGAGAGAGCTAATTCCCTTGTAAAAGGCCTTAACACTTGCTTACGATATGTCCATAATTGCTGTTCAAGATTGAAATTATATCCGTGTAAGATTAAAAGTATGTTAGCTGTTCACATGTTTTAATCCAGGTCAATTTATACTCAACATATTTTTATCTTCACGGCGTACTAAGATTATGCGTTAAATAATGGTATTCTTATGTGACTTGAAAGATATAGTTTTGGTGTACTAATATTATACATTAAATAATGATGTTTTTATGTGACTTGAAAGACATGGTTATGTTAAATAATGGTGTTTTAATATAACTTCAAAGCTAATCTATTCATAATATATTTGTTTCCCATTAATTTTTTAATTATATCTTCGTCTATTTTATTCCCAAGGTATGAGGTTCTCATACAAGACTAACTCAAGATCGGGGATTTAATTTAAAAGGGTGTCAAACCCTAATATACGTTTAATTAATTCCTACCAAAGAATGTTACATTTCATAGGATAGATCCGGTCTAGATTATTAATTAAATATTCTTAATCCAGATCTAATGTCAATTTAATTATCATCACTAGATAAGTGTCCATTAATTTCTCTTACTAGGTTAAATAGTTTCCCTCTTGGGAATTAACATTCAACCCACATTTAATAAACCCTTATCCTTAGTTACTTTAATTCTCTTAATTTATTTTCTTTAATGACCATAGAATCATTCACTAAAACCTACTAGAAGGGTTACATTTTAAACTTAATACACTAGATCCCTAAGTGGCCCCATTCACCCATTTACACATACATTTGATTTATTTAAAATTTACAACCATAATATGAATATTCTCACCTAACAATTGTAGGGTTAATTCTTGACCCTTGGATCAAATCCATAGGGACCACAAGATTAGATCTACCCAAAAGAATCCCTAACCATCCTTAAGGGAGTCTTCTTAAGCATTTCCTACCCTAAGCTCATTCATTTGTTTCTCTTTGGTTCGCAGAGTTGAAGGAGTGGATGTCATAGATCAAGGAAATCATGAAAGAGTCTTCTTGGAATCAATGTGCAAGAAGAAGGGGATTCCATCCATTTGGCTCCTCCTTTAGAATATTTGAATCTTAAATTAATCATGCATTCTTAGTTATTTTATTTGCAATACAAGTATCTATCCTAAATCTGGTTTGAGATCTATTGTTAGTTAGTTTCCTATTTTTTTTTTTCATGGATGGGGAAAAACCCCATTTTGTAGATCAAAAATTTTATGCATTTAAATCCCTATATGTAGGTTGGAGTATGGTCCAAACAAGCATACACGGGCCTCACAGGCTGGATCTACATTTAGGTGAAGTCTGGATCCATAAGAGCCAATGGTTTGGCCAAAAATACATTTTCTAAAAAAAAAAATCCACGCACAGGTGACCAACGGCGGTCTCTTGACCGACCACAGTAACCACTATGCTACCGACGTCGGTTCCACTACCGGTGCTTGGTTCCTATGTTAATGATAAGTTTTTAGAATATTGTTTTAAATGTAGGGGGTAAGAGATTAATTCCATGAGCAACTTCTTATTCAATTTTAAGAAAGTATAATAGTCTCAGAAGCATCGAGATATAAACAAGGGCACAAAAAATGACTATCAAATTTGTAGAAATAAAATTTGTGTAGTATCCAAGTGACCGATGTCGGTCACAAGAATACCAAAGATGGTTCAATGAGTCGATGCAGATTCTTGTTAGATAAATTCATTTTTAAATCTTGACATATCTTATATATTTTGTGCTTTACACTTATCTAAATTATTTTTCTAGAATTATTTATTGAATTTAAGGTTATTGTGCAAGCCATGATATCATTTAAGTTGATAACTAAAATTGAAGTTAACAATTTTAAAACTCAATATGGAACAATGGACCGATCTCAGAGTCGAGTACACACTGACATTGATTAAGAGGCCCGTGGTCTTTGAGCCGGTTGTGTAGGCCAGAGAACTCTAAAAATGAATGTATAAAAGAACATAGATATCAAAGGATAAATTTAACTTTAAATATATCAAAACCAAAGAGTGTCTAACTATTTCAACCCAGAATAAGGCTATGAAAACCTCCCAATTCACATTTAGATCAAAACATTAAGATTTACACTTTCTTTTCTTTCAACACAAGGTAAAATTTAAACATGATATCCATTTAAATCATTCCTTTACATGCAACTAATTTGAAGAGGAAGGAAAGACACATTCCTTAATGAGATTTCTTCAAATATGATATTACAACTTAATAACAAAATATACAATACAACTTTTCTTTCAAATACAATCTACTAGTCTTCCACCTTAAGTGGGAATTACAAGAAAATTTCTACAATGAAGGATTTATTTTGATTTCAAAAAATACTCCAAGTCCCAAGTCTTCCACAAGAGCTCCACCATTTCTTCACTTTAATCACAACAAAAAAAATGGGGAGAGGAAACACTCTCCACCCAACCAATAATCCAATGAGGAGAAGAAGCTATCCTCCTCATTGGCCCCCAAGCCCCAACCAAAATGCAATAAAGGATGGATCCAACTCATGAAAACTATCACAAAGATTCCACATCACAATACCAATTTTCACAACTATTTCAAAACACATTCAACACAAGATACAATTACAAGAAGGAAACTAATAAAATACACAAGGCTTGAAAATACAAATCCAATGGAGAAAGGATCTATGGGGAGATCACTTATTCCTCCCAATGGAATTAGGTGCCCACCTTAAAACCCTCCAATATACATCTCAAAACCCCTACACAACTCTTATGCCTCCCTCAAGATCATCTTATACCTCCCACATTCTCTTATGCCTCCCTACAATCTCTTATGTCTCCCTCAAAAGAACCAAGTAATAACTATGATTATTCTCTTATCCAAGGTGGGGCACCCAACCCAACTCCCTCCCAAAACATTAAATAAACTCTTATGCCTCCCTACATATAAAATACCCATAGCCTTCTCCTACACCATACTTAGGCATTTTACCCAAGATCCCAACAAGCATGCAAACCATTCACTTGCATACAAATATACACATATAAAAGAAAACAATTAAAACAAGGGTGTAGTTCCTACCTTTCCATGGTAGAACTTGATCAAAGGGTCACACCAAGATCCTTCAAGCTCAATCCAACTCCAACAAGCTTCAAAATTCAACAAGCACTCCAAAACTCTCCAACTCCAAAAATACAAGAGCACAAATGAAATGAAGTAACCCCCAAACAAACAAATAAACTAGCATATATAGAAAAAGGAAAGAGGAGGGTGAGGTGGCTCCATGTAGGATCGCACGTCATTTATCCTCAATTCCACCCCACAAGTCAATCCTCAACCCCAATGCACAATAAATTGGTGGTTGAGAGGAATGACAAGCCTCTTACACACATAAACCAAACCCACACCCCTAAGCACAAAGCGTTGATGTGAAATTACAGCACCCCTTATGGCCTCGATTTTGAATGGGGCATCGGTGTAATCTACATAACATTGGACCATCTCTCAAGCTATGGGACTTGCGGGCTTGAGATGGTCCTCCAGAGAAAGTTAGATTCTTCTTCCTAAACTACCTGCCACAAGCTACTCTAATGTAGGAAAACTATCTAATCCTAATCTAACCTTCCAAGGGATCAAGGAGAGAGAGAAATGCATGAAAACAAAGCCTACACTAAAGCGGTGATACACCAGAAAAGGAAGTTTCTGATCACAAATCCAACTACCTAAAATGGAGAGAGGTGAGCAATGGAGAGGATGGACAAGATGCATCACAAGCCAAAGATAAAGTTCACACAGAACACCACTTCAAACCCATTAAACATAGCTCTCAAAACCTGCAATAGACATCAAAAATATGCACAATATACCCTACAATGGTGAGAGGCAAGAAGAGACAATAAAATAAGAAAAGGATGGACAAAATGCATCACGAAATGATTTTATTGCTCCATGAGTTCACACAAGTACATCATTAGTGGGCAATAGGAAAAAAACCTCGATTACAAAGTAAAGAGAGGAGGCTTAAACTCCACATTTGACCGTAGAGAAGAAAGAGGGAGGGGGTAGGAGAGAAAAATGACCAACCATTAGAAAAATTTCCCTCCTTACAATATATAGGAAGAATTAGAGAAGGAGATAGAATAAATCCGAATTCTTTTTCAACCACCCCAAAAGAGCAATGAATTCACCTACAATAATGATGGGTTCCTTTGTCAAAACCCATGGCTCCATGTGTTATTTGTAATGCCTTTTAAAATAACCCACTTGAGACCCAAGAAACAACCTAGGATTAGTTAGGAAAATTATGGAATAATTTTTTTATTAAAAGAATCTACAACTAGGTTATAAGGTAACATTTGCCACTAACAAGTTCCAGAACAATTCAAATCCAATAAAACATACTTTTATTTTATTAATATTTATTAGAGGTCATAAGGTCCAAAACTACGGGTTTGAAGGTTCAATAAGGTTCAGAGGGTAATTCCTCACCATACCCACTCTCTAACAAGATTAAAGTTTTAACTTGATTTTTCTCACACTTAACACATTCAAAATTTCCCTAAATCATTCTCATTGGATAGGAAATTTCCTCACCTTTCCAATGATATAAATAAGTCCTCCTAACTCCTCATATTTCTCAAGTTATGGGCCAGTGGACCTTGGGAGGAAAATTTTCCTAAGGGCGAGCCTACGGGCCCAAGGGTGAAAATTTTCCCTTGTGTGGGTCGGCGGAGTGGGGAAGAGTTTTATCATTTTCCTTCTTCAGGGGAAAAAGCACGATGTTGGCTTGAGAACACTCTGGTGGGAAGTCGGACTATCGAAGACATTTAAGGCCTTAAGCCTATTGGGTTTTGAAATGCAAGGAAAAATTTCTGCGTGCTCTCGCCTATCCTGCACGATGCCACGTGTCATCACCCTATTAGTCACGGGCTGACAAGGAGGTGAAGGAAACTAAGAAAATTTTCCCAAGAAAAAATTTAAAAGCGCTAAGGTTGAAAAGGGTGCCGCACCTCCGTCGTTGCCCCTTGATGCCACGTGGCATCACCTGATTGGTCGGGTAGGTGGGATGGTGGGGAAAACTTGAAAATTTTCCCAAAATTTTTCTGGATGCACTAAGTTTAAAAAGAGGTCCGCCCATCCACTGACACCTCATGGTGCCACGTGGCAGCCTCTAATTCGCACACAGGCCGAGGGGCTACGAGAGAAAAATTTGAAAATTTTCCAAAAACTTTCCCAAGTGTTTTAAGGAAAAGTTCGGGCCGCGGGCCCACCAAGGAAATTTTTCCAAAATTTTCCGCCAAGGAAAAAAAACTTCAAAGGACCATAAACTTTGATAGAGAGCTCAGTTTTGGGAAAATGAGGACTTTTGGAAAGCTCTCAATTCCCTATTTGCACTGAGATCATTAATTTTAGATTTTGATAAATTTTAAGGGGTCAATTTTAAGAAAACTGACTTATACGCTTTTTAAAAGCAAACTGGTAAATTTTAAATTGTTAGATCTGTAAAATTTGATCTTCTCCTTCACTCAACATGCCAAAAAAACATGGAGAATTATTCTTGGATGTATTTTAGGAATTTTTCAAGATCCAATTGGTTTAATTGAGTTACAAATTAAAGTTTTACATCTCTTGACAACAAAACGATAAGTAAGAGGTTTCGACCCAATTTTGCAATGTTTGAAGGATTTTTCCTAAGTGTTTTAGTCCAATTGAGTTCATTTATATCATAACATGTTAGATTTTAATGTTTCATTGTTATTTCTTGCTTATAGGTTCAAACTGTTCATTTTAGATAAATTATTTGCCAAGATGAAATACAAAACAGAGATCAATTTCTAAAGGATTTATTTATCATTTTTTCATCTTCCAAGTATGGAGATTCATTCTAATCCTAGTCAAATCCATTTACTTAATTCAACAAACCATTTAATGGCTAAAATGTAAAGTTTGGTTTCCAATTTGTCTTATTTTCAAAAGAACAAAGTAATATAGTTCCTTCATACGTATTCCTTTCTTTCAACCAGAGATTTCAATAACATTTAAAGATCAGATTTCAATGCAACAATGCAAATGAAGAAAGGTATTGCAATCCTTTATTGATTTCAAATACAACTTTACATCTCTCAATTTCTTGAATGCAAATAACAGATTTCAATTTCTTCCTTTCAAATGAACAGAATAGAGTATATATATATATATATATATATATATATATATATATATATATATATATATCTTTCACATTCTTTCAAAGCAAAACAGATTCTATCTCTTTTTCATTTCACTTTACAAATTTCATAATCCATACAACATCTTTCCATTTCAAACATTTACAAATTCATCCACTTTAAAGTGGGAAGGGTTACAATGAGATTTTATTTCACATGGAACTGTCAAACAGTATTTTCCTCTGCTCTAGAACAAAAACATAAATTTATCCTCATTCATCCATTTGATCACAACAGGAGTAGGGGAAAGGAAATGCTCTCCACCCACCAAGACATCCAATGAAAATGAGAATCCATCCATCTTCATTGACCCCCGAGCCCAACCACAATGCAATAAGAAATGTATTTCAACTCATGGCAACAACAAGCTTCCACATCACAAAGCAATCTTTCAACATGCACATTTCAAATTAAAAACACAGTCCAAAACAAAACAACAGTTTTGCAACCACATGAAAGACATCACACAAGACTCAGGCTTCACCATGCAAGCCAAAGGAGCAAGAACTATGGGGAAGCTTCTTATGCCTCCTAATGGGAAATGGGTATCCACCTGTAACAAAATGCCAGTATAAATCATCTCACATATCCTTATGCCCCCACAATCCCTCCTTATGCCCCCCCACAAATTTCCTTATGCCCCCCACAAAGTAAGAAATGCAAGCTATTTATTTTCCATGGTGGATCCCAATCCCAAACTCCCTCCACAATAAATTTGATGCCACTGGCATTCCCTTATCCCCCCTCAATGATTTCTCATAGCCTTCTCCTACACCATTCTTAGGTAGTCTACCCAACCAACAAACAAACACACAAAACATTCACCATTCACACAAACATAAAAATAAATAAAAGCATATATGAAGAGCTAGGCTCCTACCTCTCCATGGTATATTTTGTTCCAATATAACAAGCTTTCAATGTCAAAATACATCCCAAAATCAATAATGCCCAAGTATGAAATGCTCTCCAATCTCCTCCAAAATTAACAAGATCTTCAAATAACCAAGGAAAATTCACCCCAAGGAAGCATTCCCAAAAGTTTAACAACCCAAAACAAAGCAAGGAGTTCTAATTTTATAGAAGAGGATGAGGTGGATCCATGTAGGATGCCACATTACACATCCTCAACTCCAACACAAAAGTCAAATTCATTCCCCAAGCATAATAAATAGGTGGGTGAAAATATGAGAAATTACTTACACACTCCAACCAAGCCCACACCCTATAAGGATCAGTAGCAAAATGTACATAAAATCCTTATGATCTCTAATTCCACCCTCCTTTCTCACACCTTGAATCATCTCTTCTATAAACTCGTCAAAATCCCAAACATAACCCTAAAATATTTTGTGGACTCCCTCCTCATTCCTTAAGGGTCTAAAAAATGCAAAAATGGGAAAACATTCACCAAATTTTGGGTCCCACCAATGAGAATCATATTCCTAAGGGTTTCTTTGAACTCTTCATTTTTTTTGAGCCCCTGTTGAATATATCCTTGGAAAATACCCTTTATGGGAGTGACTAGTCCCTCTTCCTCCTACAATGATGTTTCTTGAAAATAATTTTGTCATATACACGTGTCTTGATCTCCTAAGTTTATATGGGTACCTAAAGCTAACACATATATACTAGATGATCATAATACAGTAATAAATAATACAACTACATTAATAATGTAAGAGAAATATATTATGCAACAAAATAATAATCAAATAATTATAAGGCATTTTATGGATTTGGTTGATCGTACATTAGTTATCATGCTAGCTCATCTATGTATAATTAGGCACCCATTGTGAGTCTCATTTTTGTTCCTAAATAATACTCTTGATTCAACCCCTTGTATAGAAATAGTTAAGTTAACTATATTTTCCCCATCTATTCAAGCACCTACTAATCAAGGGATGAAAAATCCTATATTATTAAATGTCCAACATAATTTATGATCACAATCATGTAAACTGTTATCTTATTTTTAGTGATTCCAGGTAAAATTGAGATAACCATAGAAAATTTTTGACAGAACCTCCTGAAAATGCCCTTTGAAGGAGATTTTTAGTTTTTTGGGTTTCCATCGCATGCAAACATGTCTTTTACATGCTTCATGTTGATTGTCTTCAAACTTGAAACCTGATTACATGCCAGTGTATCGGGTTTTCAAAACCCGGGAGCATCGGAACATACCTTACAAAAAACATGTTACATGCTGCTTGATTCTCAAACCCGAAACCCAAAATGATCCTTTGTATCGGGTTTTCAGAACTCGATAACATCTAGACATGTCTTTTACATGTTTTATGTCGGTTGGTTCCTGAAACCCGATTTGTTAAGAAAACCTTTGTTTCAGGGTTTTGGAAGTGCTAAGCATGATGACATGGCATTAATTCTCGAGTTGTCGGTTAGTTGGCACACATGTCAGAGGAGGTGTAATAAATGCTAGGGTTTTATAAATAGCCCAATTTTACATGTCATTTCTACTTGACATATTTTTTTGCGTGGATTTTTCGTACATGCTCCATCAACCTCCAAACCCAACTAAACTTCTCGATCGATTTCATGATTCATCTTCGATCATTTTTTGAATTTCTTGAAGGTATTTTTCTCTTCTTATCATTTTGTGATCTTTGGGTTTATTTTTGAAGTGTTCTTTTGGCATTTTTCCTCTTTGATTTTTCTTGCCTCTGGGTTTAGGGTTTAGGGTTGTTTTCTTCATTTTTGTTGAATTTCCATGAAACCCCTTGTTTGAAAACTCATCCTGGGTGTTTTCTTATTTTCTTCCATGGGTATACTCTCATAGTTTTTGAGAATAATCTATAAAACCTAACTTACAAGCTTGGAGGAAATTTTACCTGTTCTGACATCCTAGAAACCTGACACCTTTGTTTCAGGTTTTACAGGGTGTCTAACACTATTTGGTTTCCACAGTGTATCGGGTTTTACAAAGTGCTCAAGCATCCTCCGACTTCCACTTGTGTCGGGTTTCATAGATTTTCTAACACTATTTGGTTTCCACAGTGTGTCGGGTTCCACAGGGTGCTCAACATCTCCTGATTTCCAGCTGTGTGTCAGAGTTTCATGAAGTGTCTGAGACAACCTAGTTTCTGATTATACTCTGCAGTGTGTCGGGTTTCACAAATTGTCTGACATGCCTGGTCTCAAAGTCTAGTTGGTGTGGCGGGTCCGTGGGGTTCCTCAAGAAGCTTTCGAGTCCAATTGTTCAAACAAGAGTTATCTTGGCATTCTTTCTTGGGACTTCTCATGTCGATTCTAGATCATCTAAGGATAAGTCGGACAGTGAGAAAAGATGAAATACAAGTACCAAAAAATGGAATCCCCTTCCTATATAGATTGCAATTACGACATTCAAGATATGGAGCTTGGTAACATTGACATGGAAGACTTTTGGAATAGAACCAAGGATTCTTCTCAGAGTCCCTGGATGTAGTCAAGATCTCGCATAAAGGTGTTGAGTGAAAGATCGGGTATTTTGCCCGTTGATGATCTTTACAAGCAGATCCAAGAATCAATTCAGCATGAACCAACTTATGGATTCGGCCTAGAAATCATTGACAGGTTTGTGAAAATTGAACATTCTTTGGAAACCTTGAGGAAACTCAACAAAAGAATGAAAAAGCTTCCTGGCAATGCTAGCAATACTCAGGAAACATGTGAAGTTCTGAGTGATCATTCCACCATGCCTGATAAAAATGAGATGTAGGGTATAATCTAAAAGTTCCAAGAATTTTGGGACAAGAAGGATTTGTTGGAGGAAGACAAAGATGATGAAACAGAATAGGCACAATGTTGCATGTCATTTCAATCCTAAAATCGACATGTCTTTTCAATTTTTGTTTCGTCACATAGAAGCAAATTGTGACTTGGTCTCTTGCGTGAGAGTCAAGCAAAGTTGGAATCTCATTAAAAAGACTATTTTCTAGGATTTATCCTATTTTCTCTCAACTCCGTTTATTATAAATAAAGGACGCTTATGCATTCCAAAGGGTTGAGAGTTTTGGAATATTGAGATCTATTGTGAAGAAGAAAGACTTTGTGTTTTCTTTTAATCATTTGAGGAATAGAAACCGATACTATTTTTGTAAACTTTGTGTTGTGAGATGTATCTTTCTTAAGATATTGTTCTTATGTTCATAATCTTAAGCTATTCTTTGTTTAGCATCTTGATTGTTCTAATCATTTCAAACATTACATTTGTTATCTAAAGCTCGTATAATTATTTCGCTCTGTGTGTTTACTCGAAATAAAATACGCTCCTCTCATTTCCTTTCTATTGTGTTTCTTCCATAATAATAATTTCCTTTCTAATCCTTTCCATTTCGAAAAACAACAATATCTTCACCTAGTGTGGATATGGATTTCAGGACTCTATCCCAACCCCAATGGTTAGATTAGTGTGAATATTGTATATATTATTTTGATGTGTTTTAGATTAGTAATAAAATGTAGCCTCACTGTATTTAAGGAGGGATTTAATCCCATGTGCGTGGTTGAACCTCATATTTTGGCTTGATAAAATATCCAACCAACAAAACCTAAGTCAATCGATTCTTCCAAACCATTCAAGACAAATGAATCAGCCCTATAACCTAATATTAAAGTGACACAATCCTCTAAATGTCTCCTAGGTGATATCTTGAGTTATTCTACATTAATATCTCATTGTGACAAGACATCCTCTCCATATGGTGATCCAATATATCTCCTAAACAACATCTCCTTGACTACATGTGACCTAGTTTCTCCAAGATATATCTAGGCTGATATCTTAAAAATCTCATCCCCATCTCCTCAAAGATATCTCTAGGTTCATATCTCATAACCCTTCTACCCCGTCATCTATGATATATCTATTGTCTCCATTTCATTGCATCCTCCGAATGGCTAGAATGTGAACAGGACATTGGTGTGATTGGGACACATGGTATCACCTCTCAAGATGTGGGACTTGGGATTGAGGTGAACTAAGCACAAACTCAGGAGAGAAGGTCGGTTTCCTCTTCCTAAACTAAGTGTTGTATTATTCCTAGTGTCATAAAAAGGTTATCTAGTCCTATAATAACATCTTCATGGGGATTTAGGGAAAGAGATTTACAGAAATGAAACTATATTAGGGATGGTGATGCACCAAATAAAGGGTGTTTTCAAACTCGGGAAGGTTAATTTGAAGAGGGTGTGTGTACCACAGTCAACTTCACTCTATGCAACTTAAAGAGGGTACATGATACCACATACTAAGAGACATGTGTTCCCTTTGTTAAACTTGATCAAACAGAGCAATATATCAGTTTTCCAGTGAATAAGGATGAAATCAAGAAAGGTGAATGGACACCACAACTCAACTACATGCAATAATCCACCACTCGATAAGAATATAACTCCAAGAACCTGTAATAGAAACGTGAACTTGCACAGTGTATTTGTAAGCATGAGAAAAGGCACAAAGAAGTATAGAAGGATGAAAGGACCGAGATTAGTCACAAAACATGCACTTTTATTGCTTCAATAACGTGCACAATACATCATACATTCAGAAGAGGAAATAGTTTCCATTATAGTCTTGAAGAGGAGGCTTGAAAGTTATCTCAACACACAAGGACAACTTGTAGAAGAGAGAGGACTCTTGAAAATTACACTTGCCTAAGATGTCTAACTTTCCAACCTATTTGACCTATTGGAACCCCTTGGAATGAGCCTCTAACTTACATTTATAGAATAATATGTGAGAGAGAAGAGGAAATGTCATAATTACATTCCTAAATTGAAGGTACATGATGCATTTATTAGCTTGGTTGAACCACTTTAGAAAATTCCATCATGTGTCATTAATATCCAATTTACCTAGTCTCCTTAATTAATTAAAATAATATTTAAATAATAATAAACATTATTATCAAAATATTTAAATAAAAATATTAATTTAATTAAAAATATGGTGGGCCCCTTGTTGACCATATTGCGGTGGAGGAGAAATTATGGAAAAAGGCCAAAAACAATAGCCCAACTAGGTGGTTGGCTTGCCAAACCAACTCCCCGAGTTGGTCACAAGCTCCATTGTTCCTCACTGTAAATGAGCTCCCATTTTGCATCGAATTACTCTTCATGAGCTTTGTCTTGACTCACCCTTCAAGCCGAGATACTCCTTATGCATTAGTAGTTGTCAAGCATGTTACAGTGACAGGCAATGAGCTCCACATCTTGTCAAACGAGCTCTTTTGCATTTAATCCTTCAAATTGTGAGCTATCAAACCCGACTCTTATCATGAATTACCTCATCTTCTATGTCGTCATGGCCAACTTGCGACTTGGTTTTATGAGACCGAAACGATTTGATCATCGAGCTTCACGAGCTTACACCCATGAACTCATTTATTGTTATGGACCGTATCTTAGGTTTATGCATAGCTTACATGGTTCATCTCATGTTTTCCAAGAGCTCCTTGCCATCGCTTGTCATCACCAACATCCCATTATAGAGCTCGAATGAACTCCTCTTGAAAACGTGATTTCTACTCATAGAAGGAGTCACTTCTATCATCTTATAGCTCGGCCTACGAGCTATTCTTAGACTCGATGAGTTCCATATTCCAACACCGAGTTGAGATCATTTTTATTGAGTGCTCTTCACTTGTATTGAAAGATTGACTTCATTTTTAATGCACAAACTCACCTTAAAACCACCTTTTGTCATGTCACCTCGCATCGAGCCGATCTACTCGGGATCACTTGACCGATGAGCTTCCCACCATTGTGATTGAGCTCCCATTTTGCATCAAGCTCCAAACCAAGCCCTTCATGATGAGTTCTTAATTTTAACTCAGACCGTGACTACCGAATGACTAATCCACTACAGTCTATCCACCATCGAGCTCGATTATGTAACTCACCGCTAACTCACTTTATTGCTTGATTCCCTTGAATTGACTTAGCCTCAACCGAGGCTTGGCCGAATTGTCTCGTGGAAGACCTCCTGACCGAATCATCACTCGGTGCCCTTCGAGTTAAACACAATCTCTCTTTGAATGTTGAATTATTTCATTCAATGTGTTAGCTCCTACAACTTTTCACAAGCTTACCACATACATTCCTTCGAGCTCATCATGACCGATACCCTTCGAACCATCCATTGAGCTCCACACTAACTTGCTCACAACGTGAAATAATTTGCACAGGATTACCTTGTACTCGAACATCTCCATGCAAAAGTCGAGCCATGAATCAAGTTCATTGAAATGAGCCACCTCCCTTGGTAACCAACCTCTCTCGCTTACATGTCAAGTGATTTCCGTGGCATTGACCAAGTTTGAATTCGAATCCAAGCACCCACCTTAGTCACGAGCCTAACATAAAAATTCACATGAGCTCAAACCTCCCTGCATCGAATGGTTTTATGGTTTAAACTCCATCACCAAACTATATCAATCTCACCTTCTCACGATCATTTTTCTTCTACCTTTGTGCATCGAGCTAGAATTCTCATGCATTTCACATGCTTTGAGTTTATCACCTTGTCACGAATCAACATCTACATCTATACTACCGGATATCGGGCTCTTCACAATGAGTTCCTTATTATCTAACCTATCTCAGTTGTTTTTTCTCACAAGCTAAGTGAGTATGATCTTCTCGTGGCAATGTGATGCCTCAACATGGGTCACAAGTTTCTCATTGATGGGCTCCCAACACTAAACTTGGTAAAAATATTTATGTCATCCGCTAAGCTTGCCTATGAGCTCAAGCCATATCTACCAAGCTCCACACACAAATTATGGAATTCAACATCCTTCGCGATCTCTAATTGTGATCTCACCACCGAGTTACTTGGCATAAACTCAGCTCATCCTTCAATGTTCCCAACTCGTTAGGTGAATTAATGAACTATTATGTGCTTGAGCTAGATATTTCTCATTATATGCTTTACATCAACTAGGACCTCGAACTATCTTTTATCTAGTTTGATGTCTTGACCGTTAAACCAACCCCGAAATTTTTGCAATGGAAAGCGAACACTTCAAATGAAATGTGTCAACATTTTTCCAACCTATTGATAGTAACACGGATGCACTTGCAATGATATTGAGCTTAACTTTTCATTATTCCTCCCGAGTGGACCATCCAATAGCCATGACATCAGTAAACACAAGCCGTTGCCAACCATGCAATCTTCATAATTTCACGCTTTGTTTGAGTGCCTTTACAACCATGATCTTGTTGACTTCGATACCTTCAACCACAAGCTCCAAGCTCGAGTATCTCATTCAAAACCAACCGAGCTCATCAATCGAGATCTCTTCATCTTCATTTTGAAAAATTTTGGCATCGAACCAAGTTACTCGGCATAATGTTATGACTACGGTTGTCAAGCTCGCCTTGTACATCAACATTGGAAAGCTCCTTCTTTGATTCCCATGCATCACTTGATCCGGTGAGCTTGCAACTTGATACTTTTCTAACTTGCCACCATCCTCCCTCATTTCTTGGAGGATGACTCACCACCTAATTCACAATTGCCACTTTGATTCTCTTGGTGACTCACACAATGACTCGGACCACTCTAGTCGCGTAGAATTCTCATAATGGATCGCCATCGTATGCTCTCCACTTAGTTATTTGATCCAATTTCTCCCACACTCAAAAGTATCACGATGGTTTTCCAACCCAATATTTCCACTTGACCATGCTCACATGAATCTCCCATGCGTGGAACTCCTATGTCAACTTACCATCTCCAATGTCTTAAACTCGGCAAGCTAGCTCTTAATCCCCACGTAGTGAAGATCTTGTATTGGTTTTCCGTGGCATTGTTTCAACTTGACGCAAAGGTCTAAAACTCCCGAAATGAGTTATTCGCTATCTCTTATAGGAACTCACCCGATTCACCCGAGCAATCGCATCACCCTTGTTTCGAATCAATGAATTTCCTTCAAAACTCGTACCTATGATTTTACAAGTCATTACTTTCTTTTCTTTGGCAAGCCCACGGTCAATCCGATGTCATTTTCCCATTTTGTGTTTGGATGACGAACCCACTATCATCTAATTACTCACCTGAACTTCTCACCACCAACTTTTCATCCAAGTGATATCTCTATGACGAGCTGAATTCACAACTCCAATCAGCCCCGAGTAGCTCACTCACTGCACAAAACCTTGTTTTCATTCCTACAAGCTCTAAAAACTCACACCGAGCTAATCGACTAGGAAACTCCCTTCGAGCTTGCCCATGTGCCACCGATGTTTTAACTATTATGGGTTGATATTGAGCTCGATTCCTTGAATCGAGATCTATTTTAACTTAGTGCCTTCCCGACCTAGCTAGCTCGCTGAGTAGCTCACCGAGCTACTCGATGAGCTAAGTTTTTGCTCGATGGCCCTTGGCCTATTTTATAAAATCCTCCTATTTTTGGAAAATTTCCCATATTTTCTTGACTCGAGTCAACTCTTTTCAATGTTGGGCCCAAACCAACCCGTCAAGTTGAGATCCAATATAAACAATCGAAGTTCTCAATCGAGCGAACACCGAGTTGTTACTAAGTTATTCTCAATTTGTCCCCATTTAATGCTAGGTGGGCTCAATTATGCAAATTATTAATTATTTTAATCATGTTATCCTATGATGACTAGAAATGGGTCCCTGGGACCAATGTCATGATTTGATCGAAATAGGACACCGTTGTCTAATTTTGACATGTGTGAAAAATTGGATAACATTTTTGATGACCTCTCAAGAATGGTAAAAATGTTGTTGCCAATTCACCGCACCCTCCGAATGGGAAAATGTGAATATGACATTCAATATGATTGGGACACATGGGATCACCTCTCAAGTTGTGGGACTTGGGCTCGAGGTGAACCTCTGTAGAAGGCCAACTTCCTCTTCCTAAACTAAGTGTTGTACTATTCCTAGTGTGATAAAATGGCTATCTAGTCCTATACGAACATCTTCATGGGGTTTTAGGAAAGAGATTTACAGAAATGAAATCAGTATTAGGGATGGTGATGCACCAAATAAAGCATGTTTCAGGACTCGGGAAGGGTTCATTTAAAGAGGGTGTGTGCACCACAGGTCAACTTCACCTACTGCAACTTAGAGAGGGTACAAGATACCACAGACTAAGAGACATGCATTCCCTTTGTTAAACTTGATCAGACAGAGCAATATATCAGTTTCCCAGTGAAGAAGGATGAACTCAAGAAGGGTGAACAGACACCACAACTCAACTACATGTAATAATCCACCACTTGATAAGCATAGAACTCCAAGAACCTATAATAGAAACATGAACTTGCACAATGTACCTGCAAGCATGAGAAAAGGCACAAAGAAGTATAGAAGGATGAAAGGATCAAGATTAGTCACAAAACACACACTTTTATTACTTCAATAACGTGCACAATGCATCATACATTCAGAAGAGGAAATAGTTTCCATTATAGTCTTGAAGAGGAGGCTTGAAAGTTCTCTCAACACACAAGAACAACTTACAGAAGAGAGAGGACTCTTGAAAATTGCACTTGCCTAAGATGTCTAACTTTCTAACCTATCTGACCTGTTGGAACCCCTTGGAATGAGCCTCCAACTTACATTTATAGAAGAATATGTGAGAGAGAAGAGGAAAGGTCATAATTACATTCCTAAATTGAAGGTACATGATGCATTTATTATAGTTGGTTGAACCACTTTAGAAGGTTCCATCATGTGTCATTAATATCCAATTGACCTAGTCTCCTTAATTAAAACGATATTTAAATAATAATAATAAATATTATTATTAAAAATATAAATATAAATATTAATTTACTAAATAATATGGTGGGCCTCTTGTTGACCTGGGAGTTGCGGTGGAGGAGAAATTATGGAAAAAGGCAAAAAAATAGCCCAACTCGGTGGTTGGCTCCCAGCCAACTCCCCGAGTTAGTCACAAGCTCCATTGTTCCTCACCGCAAATGAGCTCCTATTTTGCATCGAATTTTTCTTCACGAGGTCTTTCTTGACTCACCCTTCAAGCCGAGTTACTCCTTATGCATTGGCGGTTGTCAAGCATGTTGTAGTGACAACCGAGCTCCACATCTTGTCAATCGAGCTCTTTTGCATTGAATCCTCTGAATGGTGAGCTATCAAACCTCGACTCTTATCGTGAATTACCTCAGCTTTTATGTTGTTATGGCCAACTCATGATGTGGTTTTATGAGACCGAAATGATTTGATCATCGAGCCATGAGCTTACACCTGTGAACTCATTTCTTGTTATGGACCGTATCTCAAGTTAATGCATAGCTCCCATGATTCATCTCATATTTTCCAAGAGCTCCTCACCATCAGCTTGTCATTACAACATCCCATTACTGAGATCGAATGAACTCCCTCTTGAAAATGTGATTTCTACTCATGCAAGGAGTTGCCTTTTTCATCTTATATCTCACTTCTACGAGATATTCTTAGGGCTCCGACCAAGTTCCAATTTCCAACGCCGAGTTGAGCTCATTTCAGATTGAGTGCTCTTCACTTGTATTGAAATCTTGACTTCATTTTTAACGCATTGCACTCGCCATAGAGCCACCTTTTGTCATGTCACCTCGTATCAAGCCAAGCTACTCAAAGATCACCTCGACTACTAAGCTTCCAACCATCACGGCCGAGCTCCCATTTTGCAATGAGCTCCAAAATGAGCCCTTCATGACGAGTTCTTAATTCCAACTCGACCGTGACTACAAGAGAGTAATTCATTACAAGATTTCTCCGTAAAGCTCGATTATGCAAATCACCACTAAGTCACTTTATTTCTCAATTCCCTTGCATTGACTTATCCTCAACCCACGCTTGGCTGAATTTTCTCGTGCAAGCTCTCCCCAACCGACTCACTCAAGGTGCCCTTCGAGTTAAACACAATCTCTCTTTGAATGCCGAATCATTTCATCCGATGTGTTAGCTCCTACAACTTTTCAAGAGCTTAACACATACATTCCTTCGAGCTCGTCACCAGTGATACCCATCGATCCTTACATTGAGCTCCACACTAACTCACTCACAACGTGAAATCATTCTCATAGGCTTACCTTGTACTTGAACATCTCTATAACCATCGAGCCATGAATCAAGCTCACCGAAATGAGCCACATCCCTTTGAGACCAACCTCTTCTTGCCGACACATTGTGTGATTTCCATGGCATTGACCCAATTTGAATTCTCAATCCAAGCACCCACCTTAATCACGATCCCAACACGAGTAGTCACATGAGCTCAAACGTCCTATATTGAATGGTTTTCTAATTTCAACTCGGTCACCGAATTGTGTCGAGCTCTCCTTCCCATGATCATTTTTCTTCTACCTTTGCGCATCAAGCTAGAATTCCCATGCATTTCACACATTGAGTTCATCACCTTGTCATGAATCAATACCTACATCTATACTACTGGATACCAAGCTCTTCATGGTGAGTTCCTTATTATCGCCCTAGCTCGTGCCATTCATTCTCACAAGCTAAGTGAGTATGATCTTCTGTGGTGATGTGATGCCCCAACATGGCTCTCGTGTTTCTCATTGATGGGATCCCAAAGCACTAAACTTGAAAAAAACTATTTATGTCATCCGCTAAGCTTGTCTCGTGATCTTGAGCCATATCTACCAAGATCCACACGCAAACGATGGAACTCAACATCCTTCTACGAGTTTGTGATCGTGATTGCAATCTCACCACCGAGTTACTTAGCCTCAACTCAACTCATCCTTCAATGTTCCCGACTCGTTAGGTGTATTACTAAACTATTATGTGCTCAAGCTAGATCTTTCTCATTAGATGCTTTACATCAACCATGAGTGGGCCTGTCTTTTATCTAGTTTGATATCTTGACTATTAAACCAACCCCGAATTCTTTGAAATGGAAAGCTAGAACACTTCGAATGAATTGTGTCAACATATCTGTTCCAAGCTATTGATAGTAACTCGGATGCACTTAAAATGATATCGATCTTAACTTTCGTTATTCCTCCTTGAGACAACCATCCAATAGCCGTGGAATTAGTAAACAAAACTCCGTTACCAACCATGTAATCTTCATAAGTTCACCGCATGTTCGAGTGCCTCCACAACCATTATCTTTTCGACTTTGGTACCTTCAACCACGAGCTCCAAGCTTGAGTCTCTCATTCAAAACCAACCAAGCTCATCAATCAAGCTCTCTTCATCTTCATTTTGATAGAGTTTGGAATCGATCTGAATTACTCAAAGATGTTGTTATGATCTGCAAGTTACCAAGCTCTACCTTGTGCACCAACATCGGAAAGCTCCTTCTCTCGATTCTCATGCATCACTCAATTTGGTGAAACCCTGTAACTTGATACTTTTTTCAACATTGACCCATCTTCAACCATCTCACTACCATCCTCCCTCATCACTTAGAGGATGACTCACTGGTCAATTCGCAACTAGCACTTTAATTATCCTGGTGAATCACACAATGACTCAGTACCACTCCGGATGCATGAAATTCTCATGACGGATTTCCATCATATGCTCTTCACTTGGCTATTTAATCTGATTTCTCCCATGCTTGGAAGTATCACGATAGTTTTCCAACCCAATATTTCCACTTAACCACGCTCTCCGAATCTCCCATGTGCGGAACTCCTATGTTGACTTACCATCTTCAATGTCTCGAACTCGGCAAGCTAGCTCTTAATCCCCATGTAGTGAAGATTTTTATTGGTTTTCCATGGTATTGATTCATCCTAACCACAAAGGTCTAAAACTCCCCGAATCGATTTATTCACTCTCCTGCGATGCTCACCCGATTCACCCGAGAAACTCCATCACCCTTGTTTCCGACTCAATGAATCGTCTTCATGAATTCGCTCTATGATTTTTTGATTCATTACTTTCTTTTCTCCGGCAATCCCATGGTCAATCCGATGCAATTTTCCTATTTTACATTTGGAAGACAAACCCATTATCACCAAGTGACTCGGCCTGAACCACTCACCACAAAATTTTCATCTAGAGATATCTCCATGACGAGCCAAGTTCACAACTCTACATAAACCCCGGATAGCTCACTCACCTGAACCACACCTTTTTTTCATTCCTACAAGATTCGAAAACTCACGTAGAGCTAATCGACCAGGAAACTCCCTTCAAGCTTGCCCATGTGCCACCGATGTTTTAACTATTATGGGTAGATATTGAGCTCGATTCCTTAAACCGAGCTCTATTTTAACTTAGTGCCTTCTCGACTGGCCAACTCTGCCGAGTAGCTCACCAAGCTACTCAGCAAGCTAAGTTTTTTCTCGATGGCCCTTTGCCTACTTTATAAAATTCTCCTATTTTTGGAAATTTTCCCATATTTTCTTGACTCGAGTCGACTCTTTTCAACATTGGGCTTGACCACCCATCGAGTTGAGATCCAATATTAATGACTCGAGTTCTTAATCGAGCGAACATCGTGTTGTTACCAAGTTATTCTCAATTTTTCCCCGTTTAATTCTAGGTGAGCTCAATTATGCAAATTATTAATTATTTTAATCATGTTATCCCATGATGACCATGAATGGGTCCTTGGGACCAATGTCATGATTTAATCGAAATAGGACACCGTTGTCCAAATTTGACATGTGTGCAAAATTGAATAACATTTTCGCGACCTCTGAGAATGAATTCATGCTAAGCATGATTCCAGTAGCCTTAAGTCATCCATTGGGCATGGAGTCTATATTGGAATCCTAAAAGCAATTTGATCTTCTGTGATACATCCTGAAATCCCCTTAAATAAACCCGATCTTTGTCCTCCCTAGAATGCTAAGTATGAAGTATACTAAATTTGTTGAATGCTTGACATCCATGGAACACTGCAGAATTTTAAATGAGGTAGATCATGAAACTCCCATTAAAACTTTGGACCTTTTTTCTTTGACACCTTCCAATGATGAAACAATGTGCAAGAACAACACAAAACACATCAACAAGGAAAGAAAAATAACAACAACACACAACAACAATGTGCATAAGAACTTGGAGGAAAACACCTAACTAAACTGTATAGGGGGTGGAACACTTCTCAAAAACAAGATTTGAGATGTATCCCATTCACATGAATGGGTAGTTCTTCTCCATTGAGCCTGGATAGATGAAATGAATTCACCTCTTTACAATTCGTGATGATGTATGGCCCGCTCCAGAGAGCGTCAAATTTGGCGTGCTTTCTTTGCTTGGCCCTATCTTCATCCCATTTGAGGACTAGATCTCCCTCTTGAAAATGCATGTTAGACGCCTTCTTGTCAAAAGATTTCTTAACCTGAGCCTGATGTTGCTCCAAAGTATTCATAGCCTTGTTTTATACTTCCTCTAACTCCATGAGTTCAACAAACCTTACTGTCAGAGGGTCACTCTCCATAACTTCAAGTTGATGAGCTAACTCCAAAGAAGGTAGCTAACTCGATGGCCCTTTTAGGTGTGATCCGATCTGCCCATGAGGCTCGCCAGTCTCCCATAAGGTAGTCTTAAGCCGGGTATGCCAAGTCCTCTTATTGGTTTCCATCGTGCACTTAATAATCCTTATGAGGTTTTTATTACTAGACTCAACCAATCCATTTCCTTACAGATAGTAATTAGACAAATTCTTGAGGTAGACCCCATTTTTAACATCCCATTCACTCAACTTCATACCAAGAAAATCCATCGCATTGTCTGAAATGACTGTAAAAGGAACACCGAACCTTGTCATTATACCTTCCAAAAATCCAAAACTACCTTTTCATTGCTCTCTTTCAATGCTACCACCTTTGTCCATTGAGTAAAATAGTCTCACATTAAAGAAGGACCCATTTGTGTCCGTCATTGAATGGAGGATTAATCATTCTAATGAAGTCCAACCCCATGAACAAAGGTATGATCCACTTGAATTGGATGTAATGGAAGAGTTTCCAACTTCTACTTGCCTATGAAAAAGGCACACTCTTTACATCTCCTTACCCAGAGATGGGCATCTTTGAACAAATCCACCAATAGTAACCGGCTCGCATGATCTTGGTAGCAGTTTTCGTGCAGAGTAATGTCCTTCGGATAGTATTTATGAAACTCTTCTAGTATCTTACTCACCTGTTCCGGTCTTACGCACCGAAGGAGGACACCATTCAAATCCTTTCGAAAGAGAATGTTATCTACCAAAACATATGGAATAGATTGAAGATAAAAAGTCCATCTTTGGTTTTTATCCATGTTCATAGGATATACTCCTAAGAAGAGGAAATTCTTCATTTTGGATAACCAGTCAACTTGATCATCACTCTCATCAGTGTTTAGGAGCATCGTATCCTCATCACCCTTTGATTCCATGTCTACAGTAAGTTGTTGACACAAACCTTTACCTCTGACAAGTTTTGTAACCTTGATATGTACATCATACTCCATCACCTTCATGATCCATCCAACGCACTTCTCGTTCATCTCTTTGTTCAGAAAAAACTCCTTAACACATGGATGAGACACCATCAGATGATTTTTTTGTTGGAAAACATGTGCTTGAATTTATTCAAAGCTTGAATAACCGTAAAGACTTGTTTTTCAACAAATCAAGTATTTGAGCTTGTAGTCTTTGAGGGATTGACTAAAGAAAGCAATTGGTTGCTCCATCAGATCATCATTTTATTGGGTGAGGATCCCTGAAACGCTCTCTTGACCTGTAAAAGCATAAAGGATAAAGTCTTTATCAAACCTAGGGTTCACTAGCGTGGGAGCTTGAGAAATTATTGTTTTGATAGCTTTAAAGCTCTCTCGTCCTTCCTTTTTCCATAAGAATGGCATGTTTTTCTTCAGCATGGTTGTCAGTGGTTTAGCCAATTTCATGAATTGAGGAATGAATCTCCGCACAAAGTTTATGGTTCCCAAAAACTCTGGAGACCCTTCTTATGACTTGGGAGAGATAAGGACATAATCAAATGAATCCTGGCTGGATCGATTGATAGTCCTTCCACTAAAACAACATGCCCCAACAACTTTCCTTCATGCACTGCAAAAATACACTTCTTGGGATTGAGTGAAACCCCAAATTCCCTACACCTTTAGAAAACCTTCCTTAGATGCATGATGTGATCATCTACATGCTTAGAATATACAGTTATGTCATCTAGGTAAACCAAGATGATATCGTTGATTAGTCCTTTAAATGCCATATCCATGGCTCTTTAGAAGGTAGTTCTCGGCGTTGGACAATCGAATGGTTTTATGTTGTAGGCATATGTGCCCCACTTGGTAGTGAAATCCATTTTGAATTGGTCAGATTCTTGGACTAGGATTTGATTATAACCCAAATATCCATCGAGAAAAGAAAATATTTGAGCTCCTGCCACCATTTGAAGAATTTTCTCCATTGATGGAAGAGGATAATGGTCTTTCAATGACACATGATTCAAATCCCTGAAATCTATGCACAACCAAATCTCTCTGTTCTTCTTCCTTACGGGAACCAGATTGGCTACCCAAGAGGAGTGCTTGATGGGGAAAATAATACAGTGCCTCGATGAGTTTGGTTAGCTCTTTTCTCATTAGTGGCTTGATTTTGGGATTAATCGGCCTCACTCGTTCTCGTGAACTAGATCGACATTAGGATCCAATTTGATGGTATATTATGCAAATATATTGTGATATTCTTGAAAAAAATTATGAAGGATTATTTCTCTTTGGAAGTACACACTTTGCCAATCTTCGAAACTTCTCATGTGCTACCTCGACTTCCTCAAAATCTTCTTATTTGACCACCATGTTAGAACTTTGTCTTTTGGATTGATCATCTGAATTGAAAATGGATTCCAGAGTGACTAAGACTTTTGGTATTTTATTTCTTTTCAATTGTATAATTTGATCACCATATGACTCTTGCAACCTATCCTAATTTCTTGCAAAGAAACTTCACCTCTTCCCGTGGGAAAAGTACAATCTATTTGTCACTATGAAACACTTGCTAGCTACTCACATTATCGGGACTACATGTGTCGAACCATCATTTTTGACAAATTTCTTTCCTTCTTTCATGACATCAATGGGTATGTCGTATTGTGAGCCAATTGTAGCAAGCCTATCAGCATCTTGATTTTGATTTCTAGGAACTGCGTGGATTCCGAAAGCTTCGAAATCTTCAATCAAGTCCCAAACTCAGTTTTTTTCAATATTAAGAGATTATTCTTAAATGCACTACATGACGTCACTTGATGGACAACTAACTCACTGTCTCCAAAAATAGTAAGGGCTTTGATCCCCTTCTTTTGGGCTAGTTGAATTCCTTGCACGAGGGCCTCATATTCAACAACATTGTTAGTGCAACTGAACTACAACCGAAAAGATGAGAAGTACTTATCTCCCTCTAGAGAAATCAACATAACACCAACACCAAATCCATTCTTACTTCTCGATCCATCGAAGAAAAATTTCCATAGTCCTTCCGAATCATTTGGTGTTTTGACGAGTTGTGGTATGATTGTATCTTCTTCATGAGTACAAGTATGTACCCAATCATGTTTCTTCCAAAAGTAGCAAACCAACTTCTTCTTCTACCAACACATCAGTGTAGGGATCATACTGATGATCTCCACTTACTTCATCTAGCACAGTATCAGGGACTTCTTCAACGAGAGTGGTTGGTTCATGATCAACATCTTCTTCTTCCAGATCTCCGATGGTGTAATTCCCATTTATAGGACTAGCAGTGTAGGGTTCTACATGATTGTGGTAGATTGGTTCCACCCTTATAGTCACTTTGGTTTTGTATCGAGTCCTGAGAATCATATGTGACCAATCGATGATAGATAACCACCCATCTTGGTAGTGAAATCTCGTGATAGGAAGATGGCAAAGAGAGGAGGAAGATCAATGACTGATATGTCTTGGGTGAATGAAAAACTTGGGCATGCATGGATGGTAAGTTGAAGTCCTTTGATAACTCCAATAATATTAATAGTTGTGCCATCTAGCTGAATAACTCCTCTTACAATTGGCATATATTATATGCCTAGTACATCTACAATTTGTTTGGGCATGACCGAGCTACTAGCGTCGAATCGATCATGCAATTATGCACTAAGTGGTCACCGATGATCGTGGAAATATAGAATGGTGGTGGTTTGTTTGCTTTAGGAATACTTTTCCTTCGGTTGACACAAACTTGTAGCATTTGTTACTCCATGAATTCATGATCTCATGGTTGTACCAAAATCTGCTCTTGAGCTTCTCACAACAAGTTTCTTTGAGAAGGAATTAAGAGTGTGTCCCACATAGTAATGCTCAGGTTGGTTTTCTTCATCTATTCCACTATGCTGAAGGGAATTGATCCTAATTTTTTACAGCTTTTTTGAGCATTAGGATCCTCCTTTGGAAAATGCTTATTGGGTACCATGATGCCTGATGAACTTTCTTTTCTTGTAGCTTAGCGAATGATATTTTTGAAGGTTTCTTTCACATGTCTTTATCACCCGTCGCTTGTGTCTAAGGCTATGAAGTGGATGTTTGATCATCTTTGGAATTTTGGGGTTCCATTTCTCTCTTTGGAATGAGTGTTTTCCACTACTGATGAGGAATCTATATTCAACCCACAAAAATATTCTACTTGCCAATTTAGCAAAGTGGTTTCTTCAGGTGCGTGCAGTTGATCTATTGTTTCTTGCGTAGATGTGTTCTCTATTTTCTCGAAGGGGAAGATATGCTTTGAACCATAAGCTTCGCCAAGAACTCCATTTGGAAAAATATTTTGATTATGGGGTTGAGAACAAGGGTAACACCATTCGTAGTCTTGGACTAGATTGTTCTAGACAAGTACAATGGCTCTAGATGAACTAGTAGCAAGAGGGTTTCGAAAGTTCAAAGGTCTAACATTCGCAGATTGATTTGTAGCTTGATTTTACAGCTGATTGTTCCCTTGAAAAGGAGGATGGTTAGCCTGATACTACTGATTTTGTGGTTGATATGGATGATTGTATTGAAATTGTTGCCTCTTGAGTGCAACAAGCTCATTTCCAAACGTTTGCAGCAGTGACTTGACTTCAAATAGATCATTTGAAGAGGTAGGGGAAGACTGATCTGGTTGATTAGAGGTTGCTGGAATAGGAGCAATGATAGGCTAATTGTTCATAAGATCCAGAGACAATGACATTGGCAGTTGTGGAGCTATCTTTCTAGCCTGAATCAAGGAATTTTCCACTCTTATGGCAACGTCAGTAGGCATCAGGTAATGTAGCCCCTCCCATGGATTGGATCATAACTGCTACATCACTATTCAAGGCTCACAAATAATACAAGAATGCATTATGTGTAGAAGGCTTTACAAGTGTTGGAATCCTATTCCTAGGTCCTGTGGAATCGGAAGTTGAAGTCACTCATGTATTCTTGGGGATCTCTCTTCATGGTAGTGAGTTGTTCCAAAAGTGAAATATTATCACTCTTGTCTTCAAAATATTTACAGAGCTTTTCTCCTAATTTGTCCCAAGTGGTTATACTGCCAACACTTAACCCTCGAAACCATTGAAGTGCTTTTCCCTTAAAAGAGGTAGTAAGAAGTCTAACCGCAATGTTGTCCTCCATGACATTATGTACATACACAAATATTGGCTACATCAATAATATGTTCCACTGGAGTAATGTGAGTTTCCCCTGTGTAAAAGGGTAAAATTTTGAGTGCCACAATAGGTATAGGGTCACATTGAGCCAACAGAAGAGGACTGCTTGCATTGAAAGGGGGAAAATTTGGTTTCATGCCATAGTAGCAAGAGGTTGATTATTCCTTGTTTGATGAACCTTCCTTACGAAGGAGTTGAATGACCTATGAGGTAGAGCTACAATGGTGATGTTGAAATGCCTATTTGTCTTCTCTTTGGAGGGTAAAAGGTGTTGTCGTTCTCAAAATTCCCCTCTTTTGAAGTCAAGTTTCAAAAATTTTGAGTTTGTACCTTGGATTATTGGATTGCATCGAGCTTGGCATTGTTTGCAGTTTTCCCATTCATGGAGAACAATTTGAAAGTCGGGCATAATGGTGAAGTTTCTTCCCTTCTTTTATTTTCTTCCCATAGTCAAGAATGACAAGTGTATCTTCCTCGTTAATTTTTACCCCAGCATCCACAGATAGTACGTGGATATTCCTGATTGGATATGGCATGGCCATGTTTCAGGCGATAGCGGAAGCCTCCATGTGCCTCTCATCGGCATAACTTCAAGAGTTAAAGCTAGGGGCGGCTTCTCAAACTTACACCAGTCCTCCACATGTCCCAGGTCCAAAAAGAGAAAGATTCTATCATTAAATTAACTAAGTATGGGTGGGTTGGTGGAAGTCTCCACATGCCTTAATGGTGCCATTTCAGAAGTGAAATCAAAGGGTCAATATTCAAATGAGTGCCACCGCCACGTGGTTAAATTTAATGGAGAGACAGAGTTGGCCGTTGAAAATTCCAAGACCGGCGGAAGGAGACATGCATTAGCTCGGCGTAATTTCGTGGAGGTGTTTCTAAAACAAAAATCAAATGAGCTCCGGCTCTTCACGTGTCTAGGGAAAACATAGGTCAAGCAAGAAATAGGCCTGAATTGGCTAAGTATAAAGGAACCAGTGGAGCTCTCCATGTGTCATCCTGGGGTAGCTTCAAAGGTAAAAAATGCAAAAAGCGCCCACACAGTCCGCTCCAATCAATTTCTTCCACATGGGCGGCCCAAATTTGAAGTTGTGAAAGAAAATTGAATGGCCCATGTTTTAACTAGAGAAATAATGTAACGGTTGTATATTTAAAAACCTATTTTTTCCGCCATTAATGTTTCTTTTCGCAAATCAAGAATTCGAAAGGGTGTGGATGATTGGAATAAGTTGTAATTGTTTCTTGCTTTCTCGAGGAAGTTGTAACCATCTCTTACAAGATATATCATGGGATTTCAAAGCCATTATACAGGTTGGAATTTTGATATTCTAGAATTGTAATTTTTAATTAGAATAAATCAATTGTTGATCAAAGAATACTTTTCAAAGATCACACAAGGAGTCTATGTGGGATAGAAGGCCAGGATCAAAGGCATGAAGGACAGAAGGACCCGCACATGGAAGGCAAGTTCATATTTTAGGGCTTAGCCAATTTTAAGCATAAAGACCTATTTTTAGAAGATGGCATGCGGAACACATCAACAAGGCAAGAGACACGTGAACCATGCATTTTCTATCTTTGGAGAAGTTCAAAGTATCTATAAATAGAGACAAGTGAGAATAGAATAGACACTTTAGTTAACTCGTAAGAGAACTATAGATAGCACACTTGCATGTGTGGCTATGATTGTAAATGTCGTGTGGATATTAAGAGCATGCAACTTATTTTTGGAATAGATAAGAGGTGAAGGGAAAGTCCCCACCCTATATATATATGATGTTAGGTGCATAGTAAAAGGAGGAGAGAGATGCATGTATTAGAGAGCTAGATGTATGTATGTGTAACAAAGAATATACACATATGACTGAATCACTGTATCAGTTCCATATGTGCATTGGTATAGATTGACAGTATTGTAAGGAGCTTCTATATTTATTAATAGATGGAAGATATTGGCTGAATTTAAGTGTCATTCTCTGCGTGTAGTTGAATAGTGCATATTATTAATTAAATAACAATTAATGTTTAAGCTTGTTCTTTCATGGATTTGAGGATAGCATGCATTGTAGAATGATGGATTAGTTATGAATGTATATGTTTCTTCCTTCATCATGTTAACATCCTATTACAAAGAACCCTAAAGAGGGACCCGGTACCTTTGCGTGCTTCGGGTGAGTGCTCGGCTTAGGGTGAGTGCTCGGCCTAGGCCGAGTGATGTGCCGTGTAACTAGGGTGTTATCCGGTAAATTCTAGGTTGCATAATTGGTTCCATTTTCGGGACCTCTTTTTCAGCTTTTTTTTTAGGATGGTTCACGATGAAGACGCATCAAGTTAACTCTAAAGCAAGTATTGAGGAATGGATACATGATCTGGAGGAAGAATATGCACAATGGTTCAATAGTGGATTTGAGTTTAACGTATGCACTTGGGTAGAACAAAATCTATATGATAGCTTATATGAGATCTTTTCACTATCTTTCGAGTAGAACTATATGAGTGGCTTACTACTTATGCATCTCAGTGGAATTGGAGGTATCGTGCACTTATCCGGAGACAGGGAATAATTTCGTGCCCCCTATGATGCTGATTTGATCTAGACTAACGCAGTGGATACGTGGTTTTACGGTATTATAAACAGTTATATTCTAAAATATTCAATTTTGATGTACTCTTTCCGCAGGTAGTTGAATTCCAGCTTTTGTGGTATCCAAGAGGAACATATTTGCAAGGTATTCCATCGCGATCAAGATTTTAATGGTAACTTTGAACCCTGGAGAGTAAAGTGATGGCTAACTAAACTTCACCATGCACAAGGGTAGGAACAAGTTTGGTGTAAGATGGCATACCTAGCAAAGAGAGAAACAGAGAGAGGAAATGTGGCTTAAGTATGATGAGATGCACGAGAGGGAGATAGAGGAGAAGCGTTCGTGCAGAGAGTATGGCATGGAGGAGAGAGATGTCTCATGAAGGATGTACTGTACTCATGTAGAAGACATGGAGCCGAGCATCAGAACTCCCCCATCTTGGAAAACATGATGGAGACCCCCTCACCCTCACATGGAATTGCACTAGTAGAGACTACTTGGGTTGCAGTGCGTATCTTAATCCACCTGGTGACCTAGCCTTTGTGCTTGGTTTTTAGTATCTAGTATGACAAGTAACTAATAAAATAACTTGGGAAGTAGGAGAGCAAGAGTAAGTCAAGGATCAAGTACATCAATGGCAGGACAGATGACTTCAATGTCATTTGGAGGAGCATTCTTAGGTGCATCATCCGCATAGAATGTGAGCACGCAGAATGTTGGATTCACCTCTGGAAGTGGAACTACCTCATAGAATGTAGGGGTACAATATAGTACTACTGTCAAAGCATAGGGAAGTACATCTACAGGCCCTATTCCAACTACAGGTGGTGGATCAAGAGGTATAGGTGGTTCTAGTTCTAGTGGATCTGGTGGTTTTGGAGGTAGAGGGAACACATGAGGTTCCGAATCAAGTTGTCAAGGTCCACAAAAACCACATAATATCTATATGGATATTTCTCTTCGTCTCCCGAGTATAGAGGTATAGAGGATGTTGCCGAACATGTGCATATGTGTGAAATATTGTGGCACGCTAAAGGGATCATGGCTGCTGAGTGAAAGGCAAGTCAATTCGCCACTACATTACAGGTGCGCACATACTGGTATAGGAAGTTTGACCCTGATCAAACTTGCATGGATTATGCAACATTGAGAGATGCTTTCTTAAAAGAGTTCCATATCCCTGAGTTTGAGAAGAAGAGTATAAGTGTGCTCAAGGATATCAAACAAGGCACTACCGAGAGTGTACATGAGTATGATGGTAATTTCAAAACACTTTTATCTAAGCTATCTTATGATATTCACGCTAGCCAAAGCATGCACAAAGAGTGATTCATTGGAGGATTGATTACACATTTTAAGGGCATCGTCATATAAGATATACACTAATCCACGTGAAGCATTAGAAGTAGATTTTATGTGCTTTGAGGTAGTTGGGAGCATTAAACCGGCATTAGTCCATTCCTAGAGGCATAGATTGCAGATATGGAAAAGTAGTTAGAAAAGCTATCAGCAAATTCATCCCATGAAACACACTTAGGAATTTGGTGTACAGATTGTGAAGTGGAAGGTCACACCAAGGATAGTTTCCCTCATAGATTTGTACAATCATTACTATTGACCGTGAGATATGTCATTTGAATCATGATGCTAAAGCCACGATCCTTTGTTACTAAGGCATGATACGGAAGAAATTATTTTGCTTTTGCAAAATTTACAGGTGTCCACAACCCATGATACTGAGGATTATTAGCTGATTGGTCAAATCTAGGATGCTATAGACCTTGGGGTACGATAGACAAGTATAAGAGATAATTATAAGGGTAATAATGAGCACCAAGATTGGGATCATAATCAAATGCGCTATGACAGAATGAGGGGAATTTTGAAGGATGTCATGGAAGGGGACATGGATATCATAGTGGATATGGAGGACAAAGGCCATGGTGGAGGAAGAGGAGAGTTCCCTCATGGAACATGCTATACATGTGGATCTCCTGACCACTATAGGTGTGAATGTCCTCTGAATATTGCATGTTCTTTCTATGGGAAGAACCATAGCTATGAAGAGTTCTTGAACTTATATGAGAACCTAAATAAGCAACATAAGTAAGAAAATAAAGGCATCGGGATGGTTAGAATCCAGCGCATGGTAGAAGATCAGTGGATGCCCAAGATAGCAGAAGGACTTGAGGCATTGATAGTGAAGATTAATACAAACACCGAAGCAAAGATGCGTGAGAGCTGCATTGCACTGAAGCCTACGATCACCAAGGAGGAGGTTTTGCATGTGAGGTACCCAGATCTTACTCATCAGAAGGAAGTTTACCAGGATACCATGGAAGTGCTAAGGAATATTCAGGGTGAGATACAATACCTAAAGGAGCAAAAGAAAGCATCAGAGATAGTCCAAACTGATATCGATGATTTGGGAGGTGTGCAAGATGTTACACCAGGAGAACATTATTCCACTATTAGGAAGTTGGTTAAAAGGGAACACTTCATGCGTAAGTCTTGAGACCAGACCACAAATTCTATATGTAAATATTCCCTCCGAATGTTGTTGTGGATGGGTGGTCATTGAGCAACATATTGATCGATACAAAGTGGCGGAAGTAAATGTGCTTACATTAGATGCATGGGTACAAATGGGGAGGCCTCCATTGCAGCCATCATCTAATGTTTTGTTTATGGAAAACTGGACTAAGGCCACTACCATAGGACTTTTGAAAGATGCATCTATAACTATACAAGGGGCCAAGTTCACGGGAATTTTGAGGTATTATCATTTGTAAAAGAAGACAATTTTCCAACCCCGCTTGATGCCCTTGGTGTTATGCAAATAATGCTAACTTGAGATTCAATAGGGGTATATCAGCTTTGAAAACAAGGAGGAAAGGGTTGTAATACCTTTGATAGATGGAAATTCTATGCCATATGTTGAGCCTCTAAAAGAGGAGGATTTAAATGAGAGTCTATGTACGCGCTATCTAGAACTCCGGAGAGGTCAATGAGCCATCAAAATACATCATCCTACGGTGGGAGGATTATCATTCTATTAGTGATATTGAGTATTTCTTGTAAAAATTGGGCTCATGGTACATATGAATTAGTAGGACATGAGGTGAAAAGCATGGTTGCATGCAAGAATGGACTTTTTCAATTTGACGGATAGGTAGCACAATACCTTGGTATACAAGGACAAGATCTTCTTGCCTTTTTGAAGGCCATGGAAACATAGTGGATAGATCAAGTTAAAAGGAGAGATATGTTAGTATATACACTATGCAAGACAGAAATGCACCTTGGTGGGTAGTCCACAGAGATAATCTTATAAACTAGGAAGAGATTGGAGTTGCTTTGTCTACTATGTTTATAAGGAACAATGCACCTACACAAATCTACACTTATCATGGTGATCAACCTGTTCAACATCACATTCAACAAAGTGTGAGAGACTCTGGATAGTAGGATAAGAAGCATTACCACCTTCACTCTGGGTGCATAGATTGTATTCCATGTGACAAGGATGTGCACGCACTGGTATGTATATGCGAGTAACTACATCGAGAAACTAGAAACCTGGAAAGATTTGACCGCAGGAATGATCCAAACTTTTGAATACTTCTTGACTAAACCTCCTATAGCAAAGGCATTCAAATTTTTCATGCGTTTAACTATGGGATATAGTGCAAAAGTAGAAGAGCATATTCGTGGAATTATTCGGAAGGCATAATTTGGAGCATGTTTTGAAAAGGAAGAAGAAATAGACTCCAAACTACTTTAATGTGCTATCCTTGAGAAAGAGAAAGGAAATATGGTTTACATCATGGATGACAAGGAGGTTAAGAACTTGGATATGAACATTCACATTAGGTGTGTGAGGTCTTGGACAATGCAGATAAGGATACATGCACCTACCATGAACCCATGAAGACTAAGAAGGTGAATATATGTTTGGAGACCTGAGCCTAAGGAGGCCATAATTAGATATTAATGGTCGATTCAGAGGAGGTAGAAAATATCATCAAGTTATTCAGGGATTATCGGGACTTATTCCCTCAAGGATATCATGAACTTAAAGGCGTGCATGAATCACTTGGGGAAATGAAGATCAAACTTAAGGATGGTACACGGCTAGTTAGAAAGAGACCTTACATAATGAATCCTAATTTGCGTGAAAAGGTAAAAGAATAAATTGATAAAATGTTAAAATCTAGAATTATCAAGCCCTTGATGAGTCGAATGGGTTAGCCCAATGGTTATCAAGAATAAGAAGAACAGATGGATTAGGATATGTGTGGACTATAGGGAGCTGAATGTTGCATGCGTCACAGATCCATTCCCTATGCCATTCACTGAGGAAATATTAGGAGGATTTTTAGGGTGTGAAATATATTCCTTCAAAGATGTATTTTCAGTGTCATCAAAGTTATGTTGCTCAGAGGCTCAAGTAAAGAAAACATTTACTACTAAATGGGGAATTTTTTCCTATAGTGTGATGCCCTTTGGATTGAAAAATGCTCTTGTTGTATTCTCACGCATAGTTGTTCAGGCATTCAAGTATTTTGTTCACAACTTCTTATAGGTCTACCTAGATGATTGGTTAGTATATGGTCTTGTGAAAGATCATTGTGACAATCTATGCTCGATGTTTGAACAAAGCGTAAAATTGAGTATCTCTTTGAACATCAAGAAGTGCATATTTCACTACTGCTGCTTTGGGATACAAGCTTAGGACATATAATCTGCAAGGAAGGTTTGATAGTTGATCATGCCAAGGTTGCATTCATTTTAGGCTTCGGGAAGCGCCTACTACCAAAGTGAGGTGCGCAAATTTTTAGGTCATACAAAATATTATAGAAAATTCATAAAAGGGTATGCCAAAATTTCTACACCCTTGGAAGAATTACTAAAGGGAAAGCTACATTTTATTGGGGAGAACCATGACAAAGTGTGCATTTGAGATATTAAAAGAGAAACTTACTACCGCACCCATTCTATGCTTTCCATCATGGGATAAACCATTTCATGTGCATGTGGATGCTTCTGAGCATGGCCATTGGCGCTCTGTTAGCTCAACCTAGCAAAGGTATTATAGATCATCCAACTGTTTTTGCTAGTAGAAGTGACTCTCGCTAAACGAAATTATACAACTATAGAGCGCGTGAGATTTTTCAATGATCTATGCATTGTATAATTTTTTGACAAGACTTGTTAGAACACCATTTTTGTTTTATACATATCACATGACATTGAAGTACTTGGTAAACAAGCCCATATTACAGGTGCATATGCAGATGGGTGCTCCTATTTCAAGAGTTTGACTTCACAGTTGTGGTGAAGCTAGGGAAAAGAAATTCTAGACCAGATCATTTATCTAGAATCAATTCAGGAGAGGATGCACAAACAATTGAAGAAATTTTTTGGATGCACAGTTATATAGGTTACAACACACGCCCATGGAATTAGAAGACATTGTTGTCTTTCTATGAATAGGTATGGCACTAGAAGGAATGAAAGCATTATAAAATAAGCAACTTGTTAGACATGTGATGTTGTTTATGTTAATTAGTGGTGACCTCTACAAGTTAGGGCAGAGATGAAGTATTAGGTTTTTGTGTGTTAGAGCATGAGTGTAAGGATATCATGGAAGAAGCTCATGGTGGCATTGTAGGAGGCCATTATGAAGGTGATGTGACCACCGAAAGATCCTACTTGCTTTGGATCATGGTGCGAGACATAAGTATAAGGACTGTAAATAATATTGTAAGGAATGTGATCATTGTCAAGCAACTAGGAAAACCAGGGAAAAGAGATGAGATGCCTTTGAGACCTATTACTAGTGACGAACTATTTGAGAAATGGGCCATTGATTTTGTGGGACCTATTTCACCAACCGTACGTAGGACTGGATCACGCTATATCATTACTTGTACATATTATCTCACACGGTGGGTAGAAGAAGCACCTACAAAGAACTCGTATGACGACATCTATAGTAATTCAGCTTTCGTGGGAGAATGTTCTTACAAGATATGGATGTCCCTTAAGCTTGACAAGTGATAGAGGTACACAATTTTTTGAATGAGATAATCGGATCCTATGGATGAGTTTATGCTTACACACCATAAAAATACACCTTATCATCCTTAGGCAAATGGAACTATTAAGGCTTTCAACAAGATTTTGAGCCAAACTTTGAAAAAAAAAAAAATTGATGATGGAAGAAAGGATTGGGATGAAAAAGTGTCTTACTGTTCTTTAGGCATATAGAACAACTTACAAGAGATTAAAAAAAAATCCATAATGTTTGATTGATGTTTGGCACGGAACCTATTCTCCTATAGAATGTATGTTACCTTCTTTGCAAATTATGCGGGAGGTCTAGTTGATGAACAAAGCTTTAGAAGAGCGTATTGAAAAGATGATTCAATGGATGAGTGCCGAGCCATAGACGATGGATTCGAGAATTAGAAATGGCCGTGTAGAAGGCATGGCATGATAGAAACATAAGGGATAAGCAGTTTGAGACTGGACAAATGGTACTTCTTTATTACTCAAAGTTCTTGCACCATCCAAGTCAAGCTCAAAGTGCATTGGTTGGGGCTGTATATTATCACTTCTATACTTGAATCTGTGTGCTTGCCGGCTAGAAACACTTGATGGAACATGGCTACTCGGTTACTTTAATGGGAGTAGGCTGAAACTCTACTATAAATAAGTCTTCTTGGTGTTTGTAATAAGGAAGTATTGACATTTAGTTTAGGTTTTCAATTCTATATTTCTCTAATGTATTTCCTTCATCGTCACTATGCTTTGCCAATTTAGTTGTTGTTCTTTTGTAATAAGCACACTTGCACGCATGAAGCTAATTACTATATGAATAATGTTTATGCGTACAGAGGACTGCACATAATTTTAGTGTGGGGTGGTTTTAGTTATCCAAGAAAAAGACTGTGGGAATTGAAAGGTGAAAGGAATAAGCTGCTACAGTGTTCTTTAAGTCAAAAGAAGATTGCTTCTCAAAAGTGACCAAGGATGGAGATGAATGAAAGAACAAGTATAATGTGAGGTAAGCAAAGGCCATGATAACTACCAAGAGAAGGTACAGTGATGAGGTACTGCACACAGAGTGTGTATCAAGAGAAGTCTATGACCAGAGGGTAGGAAGGCGCGCTTAGAGAAGGTTATAATCGGGCACAAAGATGTACCACGTGGAATGAATGAATTTGGTCAATGAATGAGGGGATATTTGGTAGGTGAAGGAGAAATAAATGCATCAAAATTTGAAAATTTTATATAAGGATGGGATGCGGATTCATTTTTACCATTGCAACTAAGAGTATTTGAGAGAAGAGCCAAGTGCGAAGAGCTGAGTGATCAAGTTAAGGTGCGAAGGGTGTGAAACCAAGCATGACGACTAGATTCTGTGTGACAAGAAGCTTGTGCTTCTAGTGATGAAGGGTTTGAGTGAAGCAGGGAGATAGAAAAGAGTTAGGTTATGAAGTTTCCACCTAGGGCATAATTGAATTGAGCTAGGGTTTGATTCACAGAGTTGCAGAGTTGAAGAGGAGACATTTGTAAGGTAAAAATGGCACTAAAGAAGGCATCTGCAGAATAGTAAAAGGAAAGAAGAAGGTGGTCGTTGAGGAGGAAGAGATGGCACCCAAAATCCATTTTTCGAGATGCAATATCTAGGAGTCATCATTGGCCAAGAATGGGATTCACCCATTAGAAAGAGAAAAGTAAGTGAATACAATCACAGGACTTCGGAGAACAAGAAGGAGCTCGATTCCTTGCTCATTGCTAGAATGAACAAACACACGGTGAAGGATGTGCCAGTATATGATGATTGGTGAAAATATTTTAAAGATAATTGGGGTCTACTAGTTATATGAGCTTCTATATTTCGAGAAGTATGAGCCCTTGTATCAGTGGCTCATGAGCAGGGTACATGAAGACTTCTTCTACTTTGTAGGACATAGAGTTAGAATTTCATCTATACTTGTCTCATCAATTACAGGTGTCCGAAGGCCATGAGAGAAGACATAAAAGGTGACCTTGCAGATAAATCCGTGATTGTAAAGACCAAATAGGATTTGGGGTACCAAGGGTCTACGCAGAATGGACACGAGATAAATTGAAGAACTACCCAATTGTACAAGTTGCAGCACACCTTGTTACCAAGTTGAATGATCAGGAGTGGTGGTCACAAGAGAATACTATGTGGTTACATGTGGCATGTAATATGCTAGAAGGTACAATCTACAAAACATTGTAGGCTATATTGTAGAGAAAATAGTCGAAGAAGTGCACAAGAAGGAAGATCAACTTTGGGGTTGTTCTATTATGACCGGTATTCATGGAGATTGGAGTACCGGATGGATGAAGGATAAAGTATGGGAATACCCCAAGGAGAACAAGTCCCGCCTGAAATATTTAGCAAGTACATATGCAAGGGGGCCATGACAGATGACATAAAGTAAAGGGTGGAGAAGTGGTATGATAGGCTCCACGCAGAATTTAGGGAAGAGTGGCACATCCCAAAGGACCTACCAATAGTGGTAGGGAAACAAGTTCAATTTGTTGTATATCTCGCATTTCTACATCGCACACTTCCTAATGAAAGATCAAGTCTATATCCCTTGGTGCAAGTTTCCTTACACCTTCATTGTAAGGTATTTTCAAGCATCTATTCATAGATTTGCTGACACGTCTTTGAATGGTCTTCAATGTAGATAAGGTAGACTGCAACTACCATACATTGAGGAAGAATTATATGCATCCTAAAGGAAGTGCTTATATAGAGGATCATTTCGAGGTACCTGAATATCAAACCAATAAGCTTGGCTATAGCAGATGTGGGGGTAGCATTGGTGTATCTCCAGTTGAATCCAAAAATGGAGAATAACAAATATGTGGAAGGTGAGTTCACACTTCCAACACCACCAAAGGGAAAGCATATAATGGAGAACATCCCAATGCCTAAGCCCACAGAGCTAATTGAAGTGTAGGATGAGGAGGAGGAGTGCAAAGATAGTGGTGGTTTAGAGCATAGGGGTAGGAGACATCCTACAAATAAGGGTGAAGCTGAGTGCGCCATTACACCACCTCATCCACAAGAGGGGGATGAAGAGGAATTGAATGTAGTCTAAGGGGAGCACAAGTTTAAAAGGGTATTTAGGAGAACAAGGACCCAAGGTGCTACTCTAACCACTATGCGTAAATCACCCAAACTCTCCCCATAGAAGGAGGTGACCGCACAGAGAAGGAGGAAACTGAAGTTGAATGAGGAGGTGGAAGAGTTAGAGGAAAACACGTATAATTATCCTACACTTTTAGAGGACACAAGTAAGAATAGGTGAGGCATCAAAGGGAAAAGAAGGGGAAGAGAAAATACCAGAGGAGATAGCTGCAGAGGATGTTCAGGACATGGAGATGGAAGTCCCAAATTTGGAGGCTAAAGTTCCTAAACAAAAAGGTCTAGAAGGAAAAGTGGAGAGCACATTCCACCAGCCATGGGGTATGAAGAGGATGTAGGGAAACTTTTCTATGCTTGCTTTAGCACATGATAGTGTAAAAGGATTTATTCAACTCGGGAGTTAATGGATGAAGATATGGTACGGTGTGCACTCAAAAGAAACTATTGTGGTCTATGAACACCCACATGGATGAGGTTGACTTTGATGTGTACGAAGAGTCATGCATTTTGAGACGACTAAAGAAGGAACCTCAAGCTAGACACATGACAAGAAAGCAGTTTACCGTCATGTCGATGAGCAAGTTAGTAACGCATTGGGGAAAGTTTCTATTGAGGTGGCTGAAGAAACATGGATAAAGCTACCATGATCGAGTGTTACGTGAGGAGTTGAAGACAAAGGATACAGAGATAGCGTGTATAGAAAAGGAGAGGGACTTTGCACAAAATAAGAATGAGCTATTCATAAGCATCACAATGGATATTGGAGAAAATGTAATCAAAGCAAGGCCACACTTGGAGGCCAAGGTACCACAGACATTTCCTTCGCAAGAATACACTATATGGGAAAGTTGGTGGACTTGGTACTCGAAGATGAAACTCTACGTATGCAAGTGCCATAACACTTTGAACAAGATGTCAATTGAGAGAAAGCATTTGTGATGAGAAAAATTACATCTTATGAAGGGTTGTTGCAAGCATTACATGAAGTATTGAAGAAAGAAGACTAGGCTTTAAATGTATGCACAACTCCAGAGGTGCTTATCAACATCAAGACCCTCGAAGAGAACAATGAAGTCTAGAAAGTGATGAAATATGAGAAATTGGGCCACGTAGAAAGGTTTCAATGGTTAAATGAAGCACAAGGCCACGGTAGAAGACACAAGAGCCACACAAGACTCGGTGGAAGAGCTTGGAAAGCTAATTACACAGAAGATGGACCTTTTAGAAGGAAGAATGACATCAATTTCCAGTGTTGTGTTGGTTCTACAAAATGAGAAAGGAGAAATTACGAGGGATGAGTTGGAATCCATTGCTATGGACATCCTAGAAAAAGTAGAGAAAGCATTCATTGAATGATGAGATATTGGAGGATGAAATAAAGGAGGAGTATCAGAGTTGATACCGCAAATGATACTGAGAAGAGGTTTCCTAATAGCCTCATAAAAATTCTTTATTTATGTACATTCTTCCATTCTTATTCTTTCCATTCTTCTATTCTTTCCTTTAATTTTTGGAGATACCCATTGTCGGGATGAAAATGAGATTAGTGTGAGGTAATGTTGATCAAAGAATAATTGTCAAAGATCACACAAGGAGTCCGTGTGGAATAAAAGGCCAGGATCAAAGGCGCGGAAGGACAGAAGGACCGCGCGTGGAAGGAAACTTTAGATTTAATGGCTTAGTCGATTTTGAGCATAAATACCTATTTTTAGAAGATGGCTTGTGGAACACATCAACAAGGTAGAGACACACGTGCCATGTGTTTTCTATCTTTGTAGAAGGATTGAAGCATCTATGCATAGATACAAGTTGTGAATAGAATTGACACTTCAATTAACTACAAGAGAACTATAGATAGCACACTTGCATGTGTGGCTATGATTGTAAATGGCATGTGGCTATTAATAGCATGCGGCCTATTTTTGGAATAGATAAGTGGTGAAGGGAAATTCCCCACCCTATATATATATGATGTTACGTGTATATTAAAAAGGGGAGAGAGATACATCTATTAGTGAGTTGGATGTATGTATGTGTAACAAAGAATATACGCATATGACTGAATAATTGTACCAATTCCATACGCACATTGGTATAGATTGACAATACTGTAAGGAGCTTCTATATTTATTAATAGATGGAAGATATTGGCTGAATCTAAGTGTCATTTTGTGTGTAGTTGAATAGTGCATGTTATTAATTCAATCATGATTACTATTTAAGCTTGTTCTTTCACGGATCATGAGGATAGCATGCATTATAGAATGATGGATTAGTTATGAATCTATATGTTTCTTCCTTCATCATGTTAACATCCTGTTACAACAACCCTAAAGAGGGACCTAGTACCTTTACACGCTTCGGGTGAGCGCTCAGTCTAGGTTGAGTGATGTGCCAAAGACAACTAGTGTGTTATCTAGTAAATCCTAGGTTGCATCATCAATACAAAGGGTTTTCCCCTTTTCCTTTACTTTCTCTTTCCTTCTTTCTCTAATCTATGAATCATTTAATCCTTGCATGCTTAGAAACTTTGTGTTCTAGTTTATACAATCTCAAGAACTTTGAGTCTACAGATTGTGCCTATTATAAACATGAATGGTTCTATTCTATATCTCATTTTCTCAATACATATAAGGGTTTTCTCTACCATCTCTTTTCCCTAAAATTATTGTCTTCTTTTTCCTCCCTCCTCTCTTCAAGTCTTCTATCCTCATGTATTGATAACTTTCTAGGCATAAAGCACATTTCAAGATATCAGAAACCACCATTGAATGAAAGATTGTATATTTGTACATAGGTTTTGCCCCTACTTTCAATAAGGGAACCTCTCCCATTAAAGAGGAGGGACTTGCTTGTCCCCTGAATGTGGTTTCATTCCAAGTGCAAATATGAAACCCAACAATTTTTGGTGACTCCACTAGGGAATTTGTTCAACAAATTTCCTTTCTAAAAAGAACAAATAATTTGATCATTTCTTTGATCTGGCGACTCTAAGATATACTCATGGTAGAAGGGCTCTTGGAATTGAATATCCCCAATTTCAACTCCTAGATCAAAAAGGTTTTCAACTTCCTCTAATAAGAAGAAATAGAAGAGCTTGTTCCACAAGCACACCTCTTGTTAAAGACAAAGCTTCTGGTAGTAACATTCCTCAAGCACAACTTAGCCCTAATCTCCATGCCTTAATTCTTACTGGTGTCTCAGTTCCACTTCAAGAAATATTTCCAAGGATGGAAGCACCTCAGCCTTGGGGAAAAAGAGTTGGGCTTCTAGTTCTTCCTCAATCATTACATGAGTTAGCTAGGGTAACAGAAAGAATTTTCCCGAATTTAGTGGTGATGGTAAAGTACACCCTAATGAACACATTACTGACCTTCATTGTTGCATGTGGAGTCCTTGGAGTCAAAAATGAGGATGCCTCTGTTAAGATATTTATGGAGACCTTGCAAGACAATGTTGCAGATTGGTTTTACCATCTTTCCCGCTAGGACCATCATTGATTAGACTACTATGAGGACTGAATTTGAGCAAAGTGTTTTAAACCTGTTGAAGATGTGCATGCTTTGCTAGCTCAGATTTCTCAAATCAATAATGAGCCACATGAGCCTATGAGAGAATTTTTGCAAGTTCAACAAGTTGGTTAACAAGATTCCACTAGATACTAGACTGCTGTTTATCAGATTCGTAAGTGTTTCTTCTGAATTCTCATTTCCGGAAGTAAGCTATGCCCGAGGAGAGCAAATCTTGCAACTTTGGATCTTGATCGAGATTGGATGTTAGTGTGGAAGATGAATTGATCATGTCTACCAAGCTGAAAAAGGAGTTTTAAAATCCAAAACATCTTCTTCTTCCTCTCCTCTTGGAGGTAATGAAGATCATTGGTGCAAGAGTTGGCTAATGACCTCATTTCCATCAAGAAATAATTGGCTCAAGATGGTCCATATCAAAGCTATTCCAAGAAATAACTTTCACCTAGGAATCGCTTACCTTCTTCTTAAACCAGGTTATCCATTAAAGGTCCACCCTCAAGGTGCCTATTAATGCTACTTGTGAAGTTCTTGAGCCTCGATGACGAGGAAGAAAATGGGCTCTATGATGAACAAGAATAGGAAGTTGCTTTGAAGAACTAGAGGATCTTGGTGGTTCTCGAGTTCATTTCCTCACCACTGAAGGTGTGGATGATGAAGATGACTATGATGATGTAGTGGCTGAGATGAATAGTGAGTCATATGTTGTTATGACCCAGGAGTAGACCAACAAAAAGGAAAATTGGTGTAACTGAAAAAAGATCCAAGGAGTACCCCATCACCATCCCGGTGATTGCAAGAAGAGGAGATCCTATTCCTACTACTTCCATCTGAAAGGTAAGCTCTGCTAGTCCTTCTTCCTCTACTTCTACTTCTGAGAATTCTTGTCAATAAATGATAAAGTTGATAGATCAAAATCTCCTCCTACTCCTAGTAGTGATTCCCCATCCACATCTGGATCTTTTGACATTATAGACCATCTTAAAAAGACCAAGATTCAGATTTCTGAGGCATAGTTCTATCAAACCCATCCTAAAGCCTTTGCCAAAATGGTTAACTTTGTAAATTCTAAATCTAAAACCCCAACCCATTATTCTAAAGGCCTTTTTCCCACTCCTTCTTCTCCACCTCAACCCAACCTTGTGGCTACAGTCACTTCACCTAATGAGAAGATCAAACCCTTCTATGTGACTCTCCTCATAGCTGGCCACAAGCTTAGCAATTGTGTCATTGATTCTGGTGCATCTGATAATGTAATGCCTGCAAAAGTGGCTCATGCTTTGGGTCTAACCCTAACCCGCACTTATGGCTCTTGTTATTCCATGGAAAGTAGAGAAGTGCCTTTGGTTGGGAGAATCAAGGATGCACAAGTAGCTTTTGTTTCTTTACTAGAGAAGAAGGTCTTGGCTACCATCTTGGTTGTTGATATCCCTCCTTCCTATGGCATGCTTGATAAGTAGGAACTTTTGTAAATATGTTGGAGGTGAGATCCAAATGGATTGGTCACATGCCTTGATCCCTGTCAATGGGAAGATGAAGAAGCTTCTTTCTAAGAAATAAACATAGTATATTGTGTAAAGACTAGATGATCCTAAAGCACAAATACTTATATGAAGACATTGGGCATGGGAACTACATGATCATGTCACAAGAGGAGACAATTCTTCCAAAGGAAGTGTTTCTTGATCCTAATGGTGTGTGGAATTTGGAGTTTGATGGAAGTTGTTCTTTAGCTAGTTCTAGAGCTGGTGTAGTGCTCATTTCTCCTAGGGGTAAGGTTCATCCTTTCTCTTTCAAATTTTAGTTTGAAAATACCAACAATACTACCGAGTATGAGGCCCTTATTCTTGGGTTGAGCATGGTGAAGGAAATGGGAGTGAAGAACCTTCTTGCTCGTGGAGATTCCGAGATAATTGTAAAACAAGTTAGAGACCTTTATCAGGTAAAGAATAGAAGGTTGAAACACTATAGGAATATGGTCTGGGATTCCATTGAATTCCTTGATGCTTTTTCCATTGAAGTTGTGCCAAGGGAAAGGAACACTAGGGATAAATCTCTAGTTGTTTTGGGGTCCTTGTTGATTCCTCACCCTGATTTCCCTCAAGAGAAATTCACCATTGAGCTGATCCATAGACCCAGTGTGCCTGACAATGCAAATAATTGGAAAGTTTTTAATGATGACCAGCATTTGATTTCTTTCTTAGAGCTCAGAGACAACTTTGATCAGTTGTACTTTGAAGGAAGTGACAATCTACCTAGAGAGTGTGTGTCATCAAATGAAGAGGGTGTCAAAGAAGAGATGGATCAAGATGGATGCATCAAATTGAAAGGAAAAAAAATTCCTAAAGGGTGGTGATTTTGGAGGATATGGTTTATATACATGATAAATATATGAAGTCTAAAGTTTCCCAAGGAGCCCGAAAATCACGAGATCGAGAAAGTGAATATTGGGAGTCTTGATGATCCCAAAATGGTCAACATTGGAAAATGTTGCACTCAGGAAGAGAAAAAGAAGGTGGTGAATTTGTTGAAGAGGTATGTTGATGTTCTAGCTTACTCTTATGATGATCTTAAGGATTTTCAGCCTAAAGAAATGTAACATTTCATTCCTCTTAATCCTAGGATCAAACCCTTCAAATAGAAGAAAAGGCAATATAATCCAAAGATAGCTGATACAATTTTCTAAGAAATACAAAATCTTCTGAAGGCTAGGATCATCTTCCCCATCCACCATTCAACATGGATTGCTAATATAGTGTCTGTCAGGAAGAAGAATGGTGAGATTTGTATCTCTGTGTGGACTTGAAATCTAAATCGAGAGATCTTTGAAGGACAAATACCCTCTCCCATGATGGACTAAGTATTGTAAGTTGTCACAGCTCGGAGATGCTAACTATGTTAGATGGATTCTTGGGGTACAATTAAGTAGAGGTGAATCGTAGATCGACATATGACTACCTTTACTACTCCTCGGGGCACCTTTGCATACAAGAGAATGCCATTTGGTCTCATCAATGTTGGTGCTACTTTCCGAGTGGCTTTTGGTAGTTTGAAAGGGAAATGCATTGTTGTGTATTTGGATGACTTGACTTTGTTTTCTAAAGCAAGAAAAGATCACTTACAACACCTTAAAATAGTATTGCAGAAGTGTAGAGAGCATGGAATTTCTTTAAACCCTAAGAAGTTTATGTTTTATGTCATAGAAGGAAAGTTGTTGGGACACATTGTTTCAAAGGAAGGGATCAAGATTGATCTAGAGAGAGTTCAGGCCATCCAGCAAATTCCTCTTCCATCAAGTAAGAAAGGTGTCCATTATTTCTTTGGTAAGATCAATTTCCTAAGAAGATTCATCCCTGATTTTGCAAAACTTACTATGAGCATTGCTCGCATGATGCGCAAGAAGAAAACTTTTGGTTGGTCTCGAAGGAAGAAATCATTAAGGACATTAAACAGGATATTGCAAAGACTCCAATCTTGGCATGCCCTGACTTTAGCAAAGATTTCATTATCTATTGTTATGCCACTGAAAATACCCTAGTTGTTGTGTTACCCAGAAGAATGCTGAAGATCATGAGATCCCAATTGCATTCATGAGTTATGTCTTGAAAACTCATGAGCTGAAGTACACCATGATGGAGAAACATGCTTTTGCAGTTGTCAAAGTTGTCAAGCAATTTAGGTTTTACATCCTTAATTCTCATTTTGTGGTGTTGGTGCCTGATACAACAATCAAATCCATTCTTACTTAGTAAGAATTTGGAACCAAGAGAGGTAATTAGGTAGCAAAGGTGCAAGAGTATGATCTTGACATCAAGCCAATAAAGCTGGTTTGGGGTAAGGGCTTGTGTGAACTCATTGCTGAAGGAGCTGCCAAGGAGTTGTCCAAAGATGGAGTTGATGTCCCTGTTGTTCTATTCCTCAACTCGATAGATGTATGGTATGTTGACATTGCTCACTTTCTGACCTATGGAGAGTTTCCATCTCACTTGAGTGCCAAAGAGAAGAGAGCCATCAAACTGAGGTCTACACAATATGTGTTATGGGAGAATGCTTTGTTCAAACGAGGCATGGATGGAAGATTTTGAAGTGTGTAGACAAGGAGCAAAAAAAGAATTTGTTCTCTTCTTTTCATGACCAAAGCTTACGAAGGTCATTTCTCCTCTACCGTAATGTGAGCTCATAAAATAATTCATGCTAGTTATTATAGGCCCACTCTATTCAGAGATGCATCAAAATGGGTTGGTAAATGTGAAGCATGCCAAACATTTGTTGGAAGACCTAAGTTGGCTGCTTTACCACTAAAGCCAGTAGTGATTGATGAGCCCTTTCAACAGTGGGGATTGGATTTCATTGGAACTCTTAACCCACCTTCCATTGCTAGACATACCCATGTGTTGACTACCACATATTACTTCACCAAGTGGGTGGAAGCCATCCCAGTTAAGAGCACTACTTCCAAGGTAGTTTACAACTTCATTAAGGAGAACATATTGATCAGGTTTGGGACCCCAAACAAAATTGTGACTGACAATGCTTCCAACTTTCTTCTATTGAGATGATGGAATTCTGCTATGGGTATGGGATCTCACTTGCTCATTCTTCAAATTACTACCCCCAAGGGAATGGATAGGAAGAATCAACAAATAAGAACTTGGTGAACATAGTTAGAAATATTGTAAATGATTCTCAAAGGAATTGGCATAAGAAGCTATATGATGCACTTTGGGCTGATAGGATTACACCTAAGAGAGTAATTGGAATGTCTCCTTTCCAAGTAGTGTATGGTTTGGAAACTCAAGCTGCCCGGTCATGCGATGGAATTTCCAGCTTTATCTCTAATGAAAACCATTGAGGATTCAAGTTTTAGTAGCTCTTTCAATAAGAGAATTTTGTACCTTTCGAGGCTTAATGAGGACAGATTACAAGTGGCTAACAAGATAAAAACTCATCGGTCTAAAGTGAAGGATTTGTTTGACAAGAAATGCAAACCCAAAGTTTTCCAAGTAGGAGACATTGTGTTGCTTTGGGACAAATACATGAGCCATGAGGAAGCCATGGTGAGTTTGATTCTCTTTGGCTTGGTCCTTTTAGAATCAGACATTTTGTTAGAGAAAACTCTTTTTATCTGGATTACATGGATGGATCTCCTCTCCCACTTCCTTATAGTGGGAAGTATCTGAAGTTATTCAATTCCTAGGTGACTAGGTGGTCCTTTACGTATATTTTGTACAAGTGTTCTAGTTTTGGGTCGTTCCTTTGTGTTTCGTTTATGTTCTTCCCTTTTGGTTTGTTTTGTTTTTTTATCCATCTTGTGTGTGTTTCCTTATATTGGTTTTGTTTTTGACTCCTTTTCCCAATGGGTAAGACACTAGTCCTCTTTCCTAGAGTTATCTGTAGTTATTGATCTTGCCTTGTGTCTTTGTTCTAAGCTAAGTCATCCCCAGAAAGAGCTAACTATTGTCGTCCTCAAAATTCCCCTCTTTTGAAGTCAAGTTTTGAAAATTTTGAGTTTATACCTTGGAGTATTGGATTGCATCAAGCTTGGAATTATTTGTAGTTTTCCCATTCATGGAGAACAATTTGAAAGTCGGGCATAATGGTGAAGTTTCTTCCCTTCTTTTTATTTTCTTCGCAATCGGGAATGACAGGTGTATCTTCCCATTAATTTTTTTCCCCAAAGTATCCACGAGTAGTACATGGATATTCCTAATTGGATACAACATGGCCATGTTTCAAGCAACAAAGGAAGCTTCCATGTGCCTCATTGGCGCAGCTTGAAGAGTCAAAGTCGGGGCAATTCTCAAACTTACGCTAGTCCTCCATGTGTCCCAAGTCCAAAAAGAGAAAGAGTTGATCATTAAAATTGACTAAGTATGGGTGGGTTGGTGGAAGTCTCCACATGCCTTAACGGTGCCATTTCAGAAGTGAAATCAAAGGGTCAATCTTCAAATGAGCGCCAAATCACCACGTGGTTAAAGTTAATGGAGAGATAGAGTTAGTTGTTGAAAATTCCAAGACTAGCGGAAGGAGACATGCGTCATCTCGGTGCAATTTCAAGAGGTGTTTCCAAAACAAAAACTCAAATGAGCACCAAATCTCCACATGTCTAGGGGTCAACATAGGTCAAGCAAGAAATAGGCTGAATTGGCTAAGTATAAAGGAATCGGCGGAGCTCTCCACGTGTCGGCCCTCACACGCCTTCAAAGGCAAAAAATGCAAAAGGTGTCCGAGCTTGCTCCAATCAATTTCTTCCACATGGGTGGCCCAAATTTGAAGTTGTGAAAGAAAATTGAATGGACCATGTTTTAAAATGGAAAAATAATGTAATTGTATATTTTAAAAACCTATTTTCCCTCCATTAACGTTTCTTTGTAAATCAAGAATTCAAAAGGGCATGGATGATTGGAATAAGTTGTAATTGTTTCTTCCTTTCTCAAGGAAGTTGAAACTGTCTCTTGTGAGATATATCATGGGATTTCAAAGCCATTGTATGGGTTGGAATTTTGATATTCTAGAACTGTAATTTCTAATTGGAAGAAATCAATACAAAGGGTTTTCCCTTTTCCTCTACTTTCTCTTTCCTTCTTACTCTGATATGTGAATCATTTAATCCTTGCATGCTTAGAAAATTTGTGTTCTAGTTTATACAATCTCAAGAACTTTGAGTCTACGGATTGTGCCCGTTATAAATGTGAATGGTTTTATTCTATATCTCATTTAATCAATACATATAAGGGTTATCTCTGCCATCTCTTTTCCCTGAAAGTATTGTCTTCTTATGCCTCTCTCCTCCCTTCAAGTCTTCTATCCTCATGTATTGATAACTTTCCAAGCATAAAGAACATTTCAAGATATCAGAAACCACCATTGAATGAAAGATTGTATATTTGTACATAGGTTTTGCCCCTGCTTTTAATAAGGGAACCTATTCCATTAAAGAGGAGGGACTTTCTTGTCCCCTAACTGTGGTTTCATTCCAAGTGCAAATATGAAACCTAACACAAGGAAAGTTCGATATAATGATAATTTCCTTGCTTTCAAGAAGCTCTTTTCTGAACTCTTCGCATAAGTTAACGCACTAAGATTTGGAATCCAGAGATATAGATTCATCAAGTACTTTGATACATGTGTAAGTGAGAAGATAAGTACCAACTAATGGTCCCACCGGTGTGTGTCAAAACTATTGTCACCAATTCATAACACCCTCTAAATGGAGAAAATGTGAATAACACATTCGGTGTTATTGGGACACATGGGATCACCTCTCAAGTTGTGGGATTTGGGCTCGAGGTGAACCTTTGGAGAAGGCCGGCTTCCTCTTCCTAAACTAATTTTTGTACTATTCGTAGTGTGAGAAAAAGGCAATCTAGTCCTATGCTAACATTTTCATGGGGTTTTAGGTAAAGAGATTAGAAATGAAACTATACTAGGGATGGTGATGCACCAAATAAAGGGTATTACTCGAATCGGGAAGATTTAATTTGAAAAGGGTGTGTGCACCACAGTCAACTTCACCTACTACAACTTAGAAAGGGTACATGATACCACAGATTAAAAAGACATGTGTTCCCTTTGTTAAACTTGATCAAACATAGCAATATATCAGTTTCTCAGTGAAGAAGGATGAACTTAAGAAGGGTGAATGGATACCACAACTCAACTACATGAAATACTCCACCACTCGATAAGCATAGAACTCCAAGAACCTGTAATAGAAACGTCAACTTGCACACAGTTTACCCGCAAGCATGAGAAAAGTCACAAAGTATAGAAGGATGAAAGGACCGAGAATAGTCACAAAACACACACTTTTATTGCTTCAATAACGTGCACAATGCATCATACATTCATAATAGGCAATAGTTTTTGTTATAATATTGAAGAGGAGACTTGAAAGTTCTCTCAACACATAAGGACAACTTGTAGAAGAGAGAGGACTCTTGAAAATTGCACTTGCCTAAGATGTCTAACTTTCTAACCTATCTAACCTATTGGAACCCCTTGGAATGAGCCTCCAACTTACATTTATAGAAGAATATGTGAGAGAGAAGAGGAAAGGTCATAATTACATTCCTAAATTGAAGGTACATGATGCATTTATTATAGTTGGTTGAACCACTTTAGAAGGTTCCATCATGTGTCATTAATATCTAGTTGACCTAGTCTCCTTAATTAATTAAAATAATATTTAAATAATAATAATAAATATTATTATTAAAATATTTAAATAAAAATATTAATTTAATTAAAAATATGGTGGGCCCCTTGTTGACCAATTGCGGTGGGGGAGCAATTATGGAAAAAGGCCAAAAACAAATAGCCCAACTCATTGGTTGGCTTTCCGAACCAACTCCCCGAGTTGGTATCAAGCTCCATTGTTCCTCACCACAAATGAGCTCCCATTTTACATCGAATTATTCTTCACGAGCTCTGTCTTGACTCACCCTTCAAGCCGAGTTACTCCTTATGCATTGGTGGTTTTCAAGTATGTTGCGGTGTGACAATGAGCCTCCACATCTTGTCAATCGATCTCTTTTGCATTGACTTCTCTAAATGCGAGCTATCAAACCCAACTCTTATCGTGAATTACCTCAGATTCTATGTCATCATGGCTAACTCATGACTTAGTTTTATGAGACCGAAATGATTTGATCATCAAGCTTTGTGAGCTTACACCGTGAACTCATTTCTTGTTATGGACCATATCTCGGGTTTATGCATAGCTCACATGATTCATCTCATGTTTTCCAAGAGCTCCTCGCCATCATCTTGTCATTACCAACATCCCATTACCGAGCTTGAATGAACTCCCTCTTGAAAATGTGATTTCAACTCATGGAAGGAATCACCCTTGTCATCTTATAGCTTGGCCTATGAGCTATTCTTAGGGCCTGACTGAGTTCCATATTCCAATGCCGAGTTGAGCTCATTTGTATTGAGTGTTCTTCACTTGTATTGAAAGCCAGACTTCATTTTTAATGCACAGACTCACCACAGAGCCACCTTTTGTCATTTCACCTCGCATCAAGCCGAGCTACTTGGCATCACCTGACTGCTGAGCTTCCCACCATCGCATGACCAAGATCCCATTTGCATCGAGCTCCAAACTAAGCCCTTCACGATGAATTCTTAATTCCAACTCAAACCATGACCACCGAGCGACTAATTCACTGCAATATTTCAATCACGGAGATTCGATTGTGCAACTCACCGCTAAATCACTTTATGCTTGATTCCCTTGCATTGACTCCACCTCAACCCGTGCTTGGCCAAATTGTCTCCATGCAAGCTCTCCCCGACAACACACTTGGTGCCCTTCGAGTTAAACACAATCTCTCTTTGAATGCTGAATCATTTCATTCGATGTGTTAGCTCCTACAACTTTTCACGAGCTTACCGCGTACATTCTTTTTAGCTCATCATGAATGATACCCATCGATTCATCTGTTGAGCTCCACACTAACTCACTCATAATGTGAAATCATTCTCACATGCTTACCTTGTACTCAAACATCTGTACAACAGTCGTGCCATGAATCAAGCTCACTGAAATGAGCCACCTCCCTTGGCGACCAACCTCTCTGCTGACACGTCAAGTGATTTCCATGGCATTGACCCAGTTTGAATTCTGAATCTGAGCACCCACCTTAGTCACGAGCCCAACATGAGCATTCACATGAGCTCAAACCTCCTGCATCGAATGGTTTTATGGTTTCAACTTGGTCACCGAATTGTCTCAAGCTCACCTTCTCATGATCATTTTTCTTCTACCTTTGCGCATCAAGCTAGAATTCCCATGCATTTCACACGCTGAGTTCATCACCTTGTCACGAATCAACACCTACATGTGTACTACCAGATACCAAACTCTTCACGGTGAGTTGCTTATTATCAAACCTAGCTCGGGCCATTCGTTCTCACAAGCTAAGTGAGTATGATCTTCTGTGGTGATGCGATGCCCCGACATGGCTCTCAGGTTTCTCATTGATGGGCTCCCAACACTGAACTTGGAAAAAACTCTTTATGTCATCCGCTAAGCTCACTTGTGAGCTTGAGCCATATCTACCAAGCTCCACACGTAAATAATGGAACTCAACATCCTTCTACGAGCTCTGATTGCGATCTCACCACTGAGTGACTTGGCCTTAACTCGACTCATCCTTCAATGTTCCTCAACGCGTTAGAGAGAATTACTGAACTATTATTTGCTCGAGCTAGATCTTTCTCATTAGATGCTTTACATCAACTATGATCTCGACCTATCTTTTATCTGGTTTGATGTCTTGACTATTAAACCAACCCTAAACTCTTTGCAATGGAAATATAGAACACTTCGAATGAACTACATCAACATTTGTTTCGAGAAATTGATAGTAACTCAGATGCACTTACAATTATATCGATCTCAACTTGTCATTATTCCTCCTCAAATCGACCATCCAATAGCCATGGCATCAGTAAACACAAGCTTTTCCCAACCATGCAATCTTCATAAGTTCACCACCTATTTGAGTGCCTCTACAACCGTGATCTTGTCAAATTCGATACCTTCAACCACGAGCTCCAAGCTTGAGTCTCTCATTCAAAACCAACCAAGCTCATCAATCAAGCTCTCTTCATCTTCATTTCGACAGAGTTTGGCATCAAGCCGAGTTACTCGGACATGTTGTTATGACTGCAGGTTGCCAAGCTCTGCCTTGTGCATCAACATAAGAAAACTCCTTCTCTGATTCCCGTGCATTGCTCGATCTAGTGAGCCTGCAACTTGATAATTTTTCCAACATCAACCCATCTTCAACCATCTTGCCACCATCCTCCCTCATCGCTTGGAGGATGACTCACCACCCAATTCACAACCGCCACTTTAATTCTCTTGGTGACTCACACAATGACTCAAACCACTCCAAGTTACACAGAATTCTCATGATGGATTGCCATCGTATGCTCTCCACTTGGCTATTTGATCTGATTTCTCCCACGCTTAGAAGTATCACAATGGTTTTCCAACCCAATATTTCCACTTGACCACACTCACCTAAATCTCCCATGTGCAGAACTCCTATGTCGACTTACCATCTCAATGTCTCAAACTCAGCAAGCTAGCTCTTAATCCCCATGTAGTGAAGATCTTGTATTGGTTTTCCATGGCATTGTTTCAACCTAGCTGTAAAGGTCTAAAACTCCCCGAACCAAGTTATTTTGCTATCTCTGCAGGAACTCACCCGATTCATCTGAGAAACTCCATCACCCTTGTTTCTGACTCAATGACTCACCTTCATGACTCTGTGCCTATGATTTTCTGAGTCGTTACTTTCTTTTCTCCGGCGAGCCCATGGCCAATCCGATGTCATTTTCCCATTTTACATTTGGATGATGAACCCACTATCACCGAGTGACTCGGCCTGAACCACTCACCACCGAATTTTCATCCGGTGATATCTCCATGACGAGCCGAGTTCACAACTCCACATCAACCCCAGGTAGCTCACTCACCTGAACCACACCTCATTTTCATTCCTACAAGATCTCGAAAAATCACACCAAGCTAATCAACAGGAAAATCCCTTCGATCTTGCCCACGTGCCACTAATGTTTTAACTATTATGGGTCGATATTGAGCTCGATTCCTTGAACCGAGCTCTATTTTAACTTAGTGCCTTCTCGACCTGGCCTCACCGAGTAGCTCAAGCTCACCGAGTAGCTCACCTTGGCCTATTTTATAAAATCCTCCTATTTTTGGAATCTTTCCCATATTTTCTTGACTCGAGTCAACTCTTTTCAACGTTGGGCTCGGCCGACCCACGAGTTGAGCTCCAATAATAAATGAATGAGTTATCAACCGAGTGAACATCGAGTTGTTACTGAGTTATTCTCAATTTGTCCTCGTTTAATGCTAGGTGAGCTCAATTATGCAAATTATTAATTATTTTAATCATGTTATCTTGTGATGACCAGAAATGGGTCCTTGGGACCAATGTCATGATTTGATCGAAATAGGACATCGTTGTCCAATTTTGACATGTGTGCAAAATTGGATAACAATATCTTTTGGGTGATGTATCATGACCTTACTACTCTCGACTAGACTATGAGATGCCTTTTGGGTGATATCCGGTGACCCTATTACCCCCAAATCTTATAAGATATCTTCCATGTGATATCTCATTGATCTATTAAGCCACTCAAGTGTGAGAAGGCTATAATATAGGTGTAATTGATGTCTTTCGGGAGATATCTTTGGGTGATATGTTTTGGCACGATAAGACCAACAAACATGTGGGAGGAGGTTGCATTCTAATGCAAAGTTCAACAAACATTTGGTTTTCTATGCAGTGAGCATGAAACCAATTGGTGGAGCCTATAATGTGTGTGAAACTCCCCATGAGGCTAGATGTTGCACTTGAAAAAGCTCCTGCATATGCATATTCCTCATCTCTTGGCTAAGGAAGTAGGTAACGACCTATCCCAAGGTAGCCACAATGATATGGAGGAACATGTAAGGCTAAGAACTATGCATAAAGATCAATACCCAAACACCAGTAAAACAACCTTGAGAAATGACCTAAGGATTAGATCTTTTCCCTCTAAGAAACTAGCATCGAGACAAAGAAAACATCATCGAAAAAAATGGAGCTATGTGCGTCATTGTACAAAAACTAAGGTGACATGTGGAAATTATTTTAATCAAATTGGAACAACACAAGTTAAAACCCCAACATTTTCATCAAATATGCTATAAATATATAAAAAATAATGCGAGCAACCATCCTACCATCTCATGTAATAGTGCGAGAGCATGATAATCATTTTAGATATGTTAGAAACATTATAAGAAACCATAAATATGTGCATTAACATCCAAGAGAATTGAATTCAATCCCACATGATTGTCAATATCTACTATGTGTTGCTTAAAAGTCTCAAAACTCATGATTTGAGGACATATTAAATGATTCTTGTTCGACGTCATATATGAAGAAGAGTCATGCCCATATTGTAGAAGGATACGATGTATATGAATGCGAGATCAAATGCCCACAGGATCATCTGTATCACACTACATGAGCATTCTAAGCTTGATTCTTCATTCATTATTTAAAACAAGAGCATATCTATCATAGAGGTTCAAATAAATCAGATGACATCCTAACCACATGGAGATGAAAGGGCACATCGCGACTCAATAAGACGGTGAATCTAAAGATGATGATGATTATTTTTGGGGGTTACATTTATAAAAACAATGTAATAAGGGGGGAATGTTAGCATTAACTAATAAATATTACATTATAGGTGGTTATGTGGACTTGTCAGGTGGTTATATGAGACTCATGCGGTTACTCACCCACTATTGTTTCCCTCTATGTATTTATAAACTCTTTACATTGTAATATATCATTCAACATTTGTAAAAACTATGTAATAAGGGGTGAATGTCAGCATTAACTAATACATATTACATTGTAGCTAGTTTTACAGACCTTTACATGTGGTTATATGGACTGTGTGATTACTCAACCATTATTGTTTCCCTCTTGGTATTTATACACTCTTTACATTGTAATATATCATTCAATAATTTCCATTCTTATTTCTCCAACAATGATGTTGAATTTAGGTTCTAGGTAGTATCCTTATTTCCATAAAAACTTTTCCTATCAAACATATGGGTGTCGCCTTGTTAAGGTTGTATATAATATGCGTGATCATACACATGGTACCTAATTTTTATTTACATTTTGTACCATTATATCAAAATAATAAGTGATATTAGTGTAAAAGGAGCCCAAATAATGAGTAGGTAACTTTATAAATCCTTAAAATAAGAGTTTGTGATGCCCCATATTTTTACCACTCAAAAATCTTGAATACGGAAAAAAATTCTTATAAAAAGATGCATCACTTAAGAAACTATGTACTAATGCTTACATATATTAATACTTATGAATTTCCTTCTACGAAAAAGGTTAGGCTTGGCTCAAAATATCTTTCATGCATCACTTTGAACCATCTCATGGAACAACAATGAAAAACAATTTTCACTTATTACCATATGACCATAACTTCATTTGATTGAATAATTTTTCCATTATACATTGTGCATTATACACCTCGTTGAGCTTAAGTGAAGGCTATATCTGGAATTATAAGGGAGAGAAATGGAAATTATTTTTAATCATTACTATATGTTTATTTCATGATTACATTATATTCAATTACTCCTTTGGAGAAATACGGGGTCAAAGGTGATATCTCAAGTTGTTCGACATCGATATCTCATTGTGACAAGACCTCTTCCCCATCTAGTGATCAATATATCTCCTAAGAAACATCTCCTTGACTACATGTGACCTAGTTTCTCAAAGATATCTGGGTTGATATCTTATGAATCTCATCCCCCATATCCTCAAATATATCTCTCGGGTGATATCTCATGACCATTCTACCCCCATCTTCTTTGAGATATCTTTCGGGAGATGTCTCGTGACCTTACTACTCCCAACTCATATGAGATATCTTTGGGGTGATATCTCATGACCCTATTACCCCCACTCTTATGATATTTCTTCCTGGTGATATCTCATTTTATTTGATCCACTCAAGTGGGAGGAGGCTGTAATCCAAGTGTAATTGATCTCTTTTAGGATATATCTTTGGGGTGATATCTATTTGGCATGATAAGACCAAAAAATACATGTGGGAGGAGGTTGCATTATAATGCAAAGTTTAACAAACATTTGATTTTCTATGCATTGAGTGTGGAACCAATTGGACGAAGCCTATAATGTTGTGGACACTCCCCTCGAGGCAAGATGTTGTACTTGAAAACCCTGAAGATGCATATTCCCCATCTCTTGGCTAAGGCAATAGGTAACGACCTGTCCCAAGGTAGCCATGTTATCTAGATGAGCATGTAAGGCCAAGCACTGTGTTTAAATAACAATGGCCAAACACTAGCAGAACAACCTTAGGAAACAACCTAAGGATTGGAGCTTTTACCTCTAAGAAACTAGCATCAAGACAAGGTATCCATCATGAGAAAACTTTCCCTGTGTGCGCATACAAAAACATATGAGACATGTCAAAATTATTTTAATCAAATTGGAACAAAACAAGTTCAAACCACAAAAATTTATCAAATATGTTATAAATCTATAAAAGAATAATGTGAACAACCATCCTACTATCCCTGTGTAATAGTCTCGAGAGCATGAAAATTGTGCCCAGAGATGTTAGAAACATTTCAAGAAACCATAAAGACATGCATAACATCGAGAGAACCGAAGTCAAGCCTACATGATCATTGATATCTACTAAGTGTTGCTTAAAACTCTTCAAAACATACAATTTGAGGATATAGTTAATGAGTCTTGTTCACGCGTCTAGATGGAGAAGAGTTTTTGCAAGATTGTAGAAGGATACGAGTTAGATGACGAATGCGAGATCAAACGCCCACAAGAGCATATGTGTCACACTACACAAGCATTCTGAGATCACCTCTTCATTCTTGTTTTTTGACAATTAAGATCATATCTATCGTAGAGGTTCAAATAAATCTAGATGACGTCCTCACCACATGGAGATGAAAGGAAACATCATGACTCAATAAGATGTTGAATTTGAAGATGATGATGATTTGGGGTACATTTGTAAAAGTAATGTAATAAAGGGGAATTTTAGCATTAACTAATACATATTACATTATAGGTGGTTATATAGACTTGTGTAGTTACTCAACAACTATTGCCTCCCTCTCTATATTTATACACTCTTTACATCGTAATATATCATTCAAAATTTGTAAAAACAATGTAATAAGGGGTGAATGTTAGCATTAACTAATACATATTACATTGTAGCTAGTTATGCAAACCTTTCTAGGTGGTTATATGGACCTTTGTGGTTACTCAACCACTACTGTTTCCCTCTATGTATTTATACATGTTATCACTGAATCACATCACCCTCTAATTTGCACAAGTGTGTGTGCTTGAGCTCATGGTGTGACTGGGTAACATGGGTGCTATCTCTAAGTTGTGGGACTTGCTACTTGAGATAGACATCCAGAGAAAGTTGGTTCTTTCTCCTAAACTACCTACCATAATCTAATCTAATGTAGGAAAAAATATCTTGTCCTAATCTAAATTTCCAAGGGACCAGGGAGAGAGATTGCGTGAAAACAAATCCTACACTAAAGCGGTGATACACTAGAAAAGGAGGGTATGAAAATAGTTTCCAATGTGTGGAAATGGAAGCAAGATGCAAATTAGAGAGGGTGATGATAGTTCTCCATAGTCTAATGACAACATTCACAATGACATTTCCATGCGTGCACAATAGTAATGAATCCCTACAAGAGCATAAAGTAGGCACAATACACCTGTAAGTGAAATAAAGAGGCAAGAAGAATGCAATAAACACAGACAAGGGAAGAGAATATCCATAAATTTACATCTATTACTTCATTGACATGCACAGTTCATTTACAAAGCAAGAGAAAGGCCTAGATCAACATGCAAGAAGTCCACTACAAAGGCCTGTAACACATTGTCTTCAAAAAACCAAAATGATAGATTTTTGTTACTCAAAACTATCCTTTTTACAATGAGCCCACACTTCAATTTATAGAGTTTGGAAGAGAGAGGATTGAAATCCCGAAATCTGCCTTCCCACCACTTGCAAGATTTAATAAATGACATGGAATGATGGTATGTTTCTTTGAAAGGCTCCCCATGTTTTCCCTTAACTTGCAGCAATGAAAGAATGATTTCCCATGCTCATTAATTGCACTCCTAACCACTAATAAAATCACTATTCTGAACCTGGACACATTTTTAGAAAAACATCATCAAGTCTTCATAAAATTCCATATTTCTTGATATTTTTTACATTGGGATTGGAGCCATGATTCAACGGTACCAATTTTTGTGATTCCGTTGAGAAATGCAAAAGATATGGCATTCAAGTGTTCATGTGTGGCTTGGGCGATTTTCTCTGTTCGCCCGACTCAAGCTTTTCTGTCCTGCGTGTCCACCATTGGCCGGGTTGTGAGGGTGTTTACCACCAAATTCTCCGCACCACTCACTTGCGCAGGTATTTTTGCTATTTTGGGTCTGTGAGTGTCCCAATTTCCTGGGACATTTTTCTCTGCTATCTCTACACTTCAAAAGTTGATGGCTCTATTTAGGTTTTGGGGCCCATGCGTAGTTTAGTCCCAATTGTCCGTGGTGGGTGCGGGACATTTTATCCTATTTTACCTATTTTTTTCTTGAAACATGCTTCGATTGGATACTTCAAATTTTTTGGGCCCGAATGTCCCAAACAATTTTTCCACCCTACCCACATGACACGTGGTTGCTTTGTTGATAGGCTATTTCAGCTTTGTGGAGAACTCATGGACTAAGTGAACTGTTTTTCCTGGGATGCACCAACCCGACTTAGCCGCAATACACTGCCTCCTTAGCATTTTGGGCCTAAAATAGGTACGAAAAACCCATTATGATCCGCATTGGTTCCATTCACAGCCCTCAGACCCGATTTGCACTAAAATAGGCCCTTGACTTCATTTTTCAATTTTTTACAAATTTTCACTAACTCCTTGGATTTTTCTTTGGATATGGAAGTTAGAGAAAACCAAGGAATCCCTCAAAACCTGATTTTGGGCCTCGAACAATTTTTTCTTTCTCAAGCCTGAAGAAATTGTGCAAGTTATCAAAATTACCTTGGGGGTGAATTTTGGATAATAATACACTCTTTACACTATAAGTATATCATTCAATAATTTCCATTCCTCTTTCTTCAACAATGACGTCAAATTTAGTGTTCTAGGTAATCTCCGATTTCCGTAACTTTTGGTGTCAAACATATGGAGATCACCTTGTTAAGGTTGTATATAACATGTGTGATCATACACATGGTACCTAATATTTATTTACATTTTTTTACCATTATATTAAAATAATAAGTGATATTAGTTTAAAAGGGATTCCAAATAATGAGAGTATGTAACTTGATAAATCCTTAAAATAAGAGGTTGTAATGCCCCATAAGTTTACCACTCAAAAAATATTAAAATACCTGGAAAATATTTTTTTATTAAAAGACACATCACTTAAGAAACTATGTACTAATGCTTACATTTGCATGAATCCATTGCACATATGGTTTACAATATACTTATTTATGTATTGCATTTTTTTACTTAGAAGTATTATACACGTGAAAGGAAAACGAATGACGTAATGAAACCATCTCACATAGTAGGAAAGGTTCATTTCATTCTGGAATCCATTCCATCATATTTTTCTCTCACTACCCATTTGAACATACATCTAAACTTTAGTTGTAACCTAAATAGGTTAAAACTAATAGAATACAAGTTTGGAAGACCCTCAACAAATGTTAGCCTTGCTCAAGAAGTGATGTGTGCATGACTAAGCTACTTAACCCATAGTAGTTTTTCCCATCCACCATTCTTCTATGGAATCAAGATCGCACACATTCCAACTCAACACAGGGATAAGAGTATATCTCAGAATACCTTTCACAAGGTCCATACGCCTATCACCATGATGTTTTATAGGTACGTTATATAGATATAACACAACTCAAAGTTTCTCGAACCACTTCGACCAAAATCCCATCCATGGTAAAATATGAGATGTCAACTAACCTTACCAAGGACCAATACTACCCAAGGTATGAGGTTCTCATACAAGAATAACCCAAGATCGGGGTTATTAAAAGGATCACTTATTGAACCTATTAGATTCCTAAGGAATTTCCTTCTACGAAAAAGGTTAGGCTTGGCTCAAAATATCTTTCATGCATGAATTTGAACCATCTAATGGAACAACATGGAAAAAAATGTTCACATATTCCCATATGCACATAACTTAATTTGATTGAACAATGTTTCCACTATACACTATGCATTATATACCTAGTTGAGCCTAAGTGAAGGCTATATCCAAAATTTTAAGGGAGAGGAAAGGAAATTATTTTTAATCATTACTATATGCATATTTCATGATTACATTATATTCAATTACTCCTTTGGAGAAAGATGAGGGTCAAAGGTAACAAAATTCTTGAGCTTTTACGTCCCCACAAAAGAGACGACAATGTCAATCCACATCCATTCAAATGAGCATAACATGATACAATTAAGAGGACTCAATGAAATGAAGGATTAATTTCTTATAACCATTAATATAGGTTCTGGATTTACCTTTTCAACCTTACCAAATTTTCTTGTGCTTAACATTGAAGCTTCCCACTTATAACATTCACCGAAAACCATATTTTATCCTTACAAGTTATGAGTTTTCTCTTTTTGCTTGCATTAATACATCGAGAGTAAATCTCTTTTACTTTATTTTTCATATACACTAACATTTTAGATAATTTTTCCACTTGACATCACTAGAAGTGTGTACAATTTACGTTATGAAAGTATTCGATATTTACTCATTTAATTTTTTTTTTTGCATTACATTGTGAAGTTAAGTCTCCACTTATCAATTTACAGAAACCAACCCCTATAAATTTATGAGACCCACATCCCACCATGATTCATATCTATGTTTAAATACATACTCATCCAAAATAACTCTATATTGAAGGTGGGGTTCCAAACTATACATTTCAAACAATTTCCATATGCCCCCATCGACACACGATTAGCAAAGGATAAAGCAAAGCTTAGTTTCACACTTATATTTCCTCCTTCTATGATGAAGTATCTTTTTACGCATAATATTAAATCAAGTAAAATTAAACTTTCACAACATTTAAACATTATCTTTCTTTCCATTATTCAAAACCAAAGACACGCCCTTACAATCTTGCTATTATCCCCTTTTACAGATGTAAAGTACTAGCTACCAAGTTTTTTGAGTTGGCATTTATACCGGTTTCGAGTATCTACTCAATATTTTTCTAAAGATTCAATACCCCAAAAGAGTCACGAAAAGATGTGGCCACAAAGGATCACCTATAAGTGGAATGTCCACCCATCACTAATTTGAACATGAGTTAAGCAATTTAACACTTGAAGAAAAGGGTTGTGACTAAATTCAAAGCACCATAGCAATACAATTTAAGTTGAATTTGAGATAACCAAATTTAAAACTCATTTCCACTAGTGTTATAACTCTACCATTTTAACTTACCATTTCCAATGTTTAGAAGTACTAGATAAAACACTAAACAAATGGATGCATTTTGGTAGGGAACATATGATTCGAATAACACAACAACTAAAGGTAAAAGGGTTCAAAGGTTGGCACATGTTGTATATACATGACAACTATATTATTTTCAAGCTTACGAATCTAAAGGGGACAATTTTAAGTTCTCTATTCAAAAATCACACAAAATTTTGAGATTTTTCCTTAATAATCATAAACACAACTTCTAATGAAATTTAAGTCAAATGTATCATATCACCTCATTAAATTTGTACACAATACAAGAAGATAAAGACTTTTATTCTTGCATTAATAAAAGTACATTTAATAAAGAAAAGTATAGTTCTAACTCCATTTAAATTATGCTTTTCACAATTAACAACTTTAAACTTTGTTTTCCATCATTATTTCAAATCTCGTTACGCCACTGTAAACTAAAAAAAATTTAGTATAAACATGGTCAATGAGAAAATAAAAGTTGGCATGAAATTCCCCCTGTCTAACATTTTCACATATATATTATTTTCCACTTACTGATAAATTAAAAAATACGATCTGATAGAGGTAAGAACATAAGTGCGGTTTCAATTTGTTTTCAAGATGGAGCGTGATAGAGAGAGGAGCGAGAGAAAAGCACACCAAATTTCCATAAGAAAAAAATACAACCAAGTTTCTTCGAGGAGATCTATAGAGTCGTGTAATATATTTTATAGGTTTGGTAATATTTTTTCATCTAGGAGAAAGTTCCATAGAAATTTTCTCACTAGTATTGTAGTATTATAAAAATGAAAAATTTGGCCAAAGCATTGGGGTTAGCACAAGGTTGTACAGATTATATATCAAATCTAAGCATACATGCAATAAAAGCGGATATTCTACTAGAAGAAATATACAAAACAAGAGATATAAATCAACACCAAATTTAACATGGTTCACCTAGTGTGGGCTACATCCACTAAGAAACAAGCCAATCTATTATCCAAATCTTTTAAAAGATATACAATGAAGATTTACAATCTTCCACACCTCTCATGATGTACAATAATTTCTTTCTCTCAATCTTCTCCTTCTTCTCTAATAGTTCTTTCTCTCACAATTATTTTCACAATAATCATTAACTCTCACAATCCTTACTTATAAACCCTAGATTTCATGATTATATAGGCATATACAAACTTAGGGAACTTAGCCATGCAATTACAATCAATAGATCTTCTTTAATGCTAAAATTAGATCTAATTCCGTGAGTTAAATAAAACACCCACACACATGTAACCGGCATCAGTTAACCCTAACCGATGTTGATTCCTCCTTTCTTGACCGATGTCGTTCATAGGTGACCGATGTCGGTCCTTTCATAACTGATGTCGGTTACTGTGTTTTCTAGCAAGTTTACTATAGCATGCTAAATTGAAGTAATTGAGCTCCATGACTCAACACAAAGTGGCCCGAAACCAAGTTTGAGAATCATTTTTCAAAAATCAAACACACCACATATAAGTTTTCATCAATTCCCCTATCTATAGGGAACTCTTTAGAGTTCACAGAACACAAATTTTGTGATCAGGATTAAAATAGCCACTACATTTCTAAAGCTACTTGTCGTAATTATGCTAGTTGGACTTATCGCCGAACATTATGAGGCCTAAAAAACCCCGTTACAAAACAATCTTCTAAGGTTAATTTCTTGAAGCTATTGATTTATTATGATAGTCCTAGAGAGATGTTAGAGGTACGCGGTGACCAGATTTATTTTCTCGGTATAGGGGTCTAAATCACAGGCCAAAACCAAACTAACCTTTAAATTTTTAACAACTAGCCAAATCTATAAAATAGTTGATTTAGACCCCTACATACGTGCACCAGAAAAAGGTCAAACGATCACCTAAGGTCATTATAGAGATTGACATGATATCTCATCTAACCAGTGAACATGATTATTCCATAAATTACTCACCACGAGGTTTGTAGCAATGTTTTGTCCATCATTGAAAATTCATGTTCTATTAAATTTTAGCAAGGTGAACAAATGAAGGGATTACATGGAAGTCAAGTTTAATTTTCTAATAAGGTGCATAAGGTTATCTAGTTATATCATCCAAAAGTTCTAGTTGTCACATGACATGGTTGGAGAGTGTAGCTTACACTAAAAGGGTCATATCAATTCTACATGATGTAAGGTAAATATATCCATTATGTGCAACAAGTAATTTTAATAAAAATAACCATACTCTTTATTTAATTAATAATTTCATTAACACTATGAAGGGAAAACTATAAATATGAAAGCATGTTCGAAATAAGGATAAAACCATGTATGTTCATAAAGGTGACAAGGAGGTTCTCTAATATCCTTGGACATGCACAACATACACTTCCATCACCACAAAACCATTTAATAACCGGATCACGTGCATTAGAATGCTTCCATTTTGTATGTTATGCAGAAATCATTGCATACCATACGACCACGTTTCCCTCAAACAATATATACGTATAATTTTTTAACAGATCACTTGTCATGTCTATTGTAATGAAATTACTTGTATAATTTAGATTATGAGAAGCAATACAACACCAAATAACACAATATTTAAGAATAATGATCTCAATATGCACGATTAGAATAGCTTCGCCACTTTAAGGGGAAACCTCCAAACCATATAATAAGAATCAAATGCTCAAATGATAATGAACTACTACCTACAATCCCCTATATATACTATTCATATGTTATGGCCATCACCAAGGCTGACCTATTAAGCATGAGAAAGTATAAATGATATAATAAAATGATATGGTAAGCCACAAGTTGGCTACTCATATCCTAATACAAGCAATAGGTTAAGGGCATAGCATGCCCTTCCCCTTCAAACCAACATTGTCCTCAACATTGAATAATCCTATATGTTTTTGTAAAAAACCTTCATCCTCCCAGGTTGCATCTTCTATGCTCAGATTCTTCCACTTGATCAGATATTCCTTAATATCTCTAGTTCTCATCCTCTTAGTACGTGTTTGTAGAATCTTATCTGGCTCCAAAATGATTCTTCCTTCCTTCATCAAGTTCTAGTAACTCTATCTGGGCTTCAAATTTATGTCCAATAACCTTCTTCGGGCATGAAACATGGAATATTGGGTGTATGTGTGAAGATGGAGGCAACTCTAGTTTATAAGAAACACTTTGTAGAACACGATAAGGGCCATAATATTTAGGAGCAAGTTTGTTGTCATTTTTTTGTTACTTTAGGGACATCTGTTTGTAAGGTTGGAGACGTACAAAAACCCAGTCACCAATTTCAAAATGTCTTTCACTATGGTGTTGATCTGCTTGTTGTTTCATCCTATTTTTGTTAATGCTAAATTCTCCTTCAAACTAGTCAAAACCCGTTGTTGATGTTGAATTTGTTCCTCAACATCTTTGACCTTAGTGTGCACCCTTAAGGAGGAAGTGATAGAAGGTGGATGGTAACCATATAATGCTAAAAATGGGTTCATTTGAGAAGAGGTATGAAAATATGTGTTATACCACCATTCTGTAAGTGGTAGCCATTTAATCCACCTTTCCTGCTTATCTGATACAAAACAATGTAGATACCCCTCTAAGCATTTGTTGACCACTTCCATTTACCCATCAGTTTGAGGATGATAATATGAACTATGAGCTAGCTGAGTACCCAAACATAAAAATAATTTCATTCAAAAATTACTTGTGAAAATAGGATCACGATCACTTCTGATTATCTTTGGAGTTCCATGTAGCCTTTGAACTATCTCCAAAAAAATAGCTATGACTGTATTGGCTGCAAATGGATGTGATAGGGCACACAAATGGGAATATTTTGTGAGCCTATCCACAATCATGAAAGTAAAATTATTACCCTGCGAACAAGGTAATCTAGTGATGAAATCCATGGATACCTCTTCCCATATCTAGCTAGGAATTGGTAAGGGTTGCAACAAACCTAGTGTCTTAATTGTTTCCCCTTTGTTCTATTGGCACACTAAACACTCTAATACAAACTTTTGTACATCCCCCTTGAGTCCTTCCCAAAATAATTCTCTTTTTATTCTATGATATGTCTTCAAAAACCTAGAGTGTCCTCCAATAGGTGAGGCATATAGCTCTGCAAGAATCTTATGCTTCGACTCAAAATATTTACTCAAGTATAACTTTGTCCTTGTACCATAGGGCATTAACTTTCCACTCAAATTTGTTAGATGTCATAGATCTTTGCTCGGATATTTTGTATTAGAGATTGTGTATCCTTTTCCTGATCCCATTCCAATCTTTCTTCATCCACCCAATCAGCCGTCAACATGGACATTCCACATAGTAAGGCATCTACGGATGTATACCTTGCAGACAAGGCATCAACTACTACATTTTCTTTACCATTTTTGTATATGATTTAAAAATCATAACCCAACATTTTGTTACCCAATTTTGTTATTCCTCAGATTATAACCTTTTCTCAAAAATTATTTGAGACTATCATGATCATTTTTACCTTGAAGTGTCTACCCATGAGATAGGGCCTCATTGCTTGACCGCATGAAGAAAAGCCATCATTTATTTCTCATAGATAGGTTTGAGCAGATCTTTTCCTTTGAATTAATGACTCTAAAATGTAATTGGTCTTCCTTCTGCATTAGAACTACTCTCAATCCTAATCTGAAGGGTCACATTCAACAATGAAGGTTTTGAGAAGTTGGGAGTAGCCAAAAGCTGAGGGTCTTGCACATGGCTTCCTTCAGCTGCTCAAAGGATTTAGTGGCTACATCTTTCCAATGGAAGGCATCCTTCTTTAGCAATGTAGTGAGTGGGGTTTCTATTCTACCATATCCCCACACAAATCATCTATAGTACCCTATTAGTCAAGGAACCCACGAAGATTTTTGAGAGTTTTGGACCTTGGCCATTCCACCATAGCTTTGATCTTCTGAGGATCAACTTTAAAGCCTTCATGGGATACAATGTGACCCAAGTACTCTACCTCTTGTACACTAAAATAACATTTGGATGGATTTGCATAGAGAGTATGTTTCTCCAAAACTTCTAACACTTTATTCACATGTTGTAAGTGTTCTTCCCATGTCTTACTGTAAATCAATATGTCATCAAAGAAAACTAATACAAATTTCATTTAAAATGGCCTAAAAATAGTGTTCATAAATATTTGAAAGGTTGAGGGCACATTTGTAAGACCAAAAGGCATTACCAAAAACTCATAATGGCCCTCATGAGTCACGAAATCGTTTTATGAACATCTTCTTCTTTTATTCTAATTTGATGGTACCCGAACGAAGATCTTATTTTTGTGAGATAAATAGAACCATGCAATTCATCAAGTAAATCATCAATTCTTTGGAATAGGAAACTTATCTTTGATGGTGTACTTGTTGAGTTCTCGATGTCTGGACACATCCTCCATGTTTCATCCTTCTTACATACCATGACCACTTTAGTGAAGAATATGCACTCTCATTATTCTGATGATACCTACCTTCAACATTTCCTCAACCATTTTCTTGATCTCACCTTTACGGGAATATGGGTATCTGTATGGTCGATGTTATGTGTTTGGCTCCCTAAAATCAAGCTGAATGGCATGATCATGATCCTTAATTGGTGGCATTCCCTTTGGAATTGCATCAAAAATAGATGAGTGAGCATTAACAATCTTCTAAAGATCGGGTGGCATTGAAGACTCTGTATTTTGTACTTATATGGAAAATAACTTTTCTATAAATCTATCTACGCATTTTTAAGAAAACCTTCTACATCGATGAGAGCTAATAATCTATGGAGACTTAGCTACCATCCCATTCAATTGTATTTTCCTTCCATTTGAATGAAATCGCATGAACAATTCTTGGAAATTCGTCTCTATAGTACCTAAGGTTGTGAGCCATTGGACACCCAAAACAATATCTTCCCCTCCCATAGAAATAACAAACATAGGTGAGTCTAACATGTAGCCTCCCATGGAAATATTGGTACTATGGTACTTTTCTATGCACTTGATTGTCCCACCATCATGATCATAACTTGCATTTCTAGAATTTGGGTAAATAAAACAATTGAGGTGGGTAGCTAACTTACTATTTATGAAGTTATGAGTACTCCCGAGTCAATCAACACAAATCACCTTATTTTTTTGAGATAGCCAATAACCTTGAGTGTTTGAGGAGTACTAATTCCGAAAATGCATGGCAAGAAATTGTAGGTTGGTGATCCTCTACTTCATTGTCTACTAGTTCCTCGGCCTCTCCTATAATTTCAGCTTCCTCATCATTCTCATTACCTCGTCAATATAGAATAATTTCTTCTATGCACATTTGGATCTGGTTCATATTTTATATCATAGTTAAAACATAATCCTTTTCTCTCTTTTCTTCCATTTGTTGAGGAGTTAGTCTAATTGGCATAGAAAATGAAGGGGAAGAGATAATACGGTCTCTGGTGTTAATGAAAGGTGGCCACCTACTACAAATAACTTTTTCCTCTGCTTGATGTGCCATGATAATAGAATCGAGAAAGCTTGAGTGGATTAAACATACGTACCTTATGCTTGATGTGGTCCTTAAGACCCCAAGCAGTCATTGATTCTCTTCTAGAATATTCTCCACCCTTAAGGATAGGTTTGGAATTGATACACATAATCTTTAATTGATCATGTTTTTTGTAACTTTTCTAATTGACTAAAGTAGTTCTCGAAACACTGGAACTATAGTGCAATTGCAACTCCTCGGTAAAAAAAAGTCCAAGTGACATTTGAGACCATTCTTACGCCTCTCGAGCACGTAACCATCAATACTAAACAAATTGGTCTAGTTCAAGATACGGGGATATGAATGTTACCTTTTTTTCCTAATGGTGTTTTATGTATCTCAAATAATTTCTCCATTTTATTTATCCAATTCCGAGGATCCTTACCATCAAATTTGTGTATATCCACTTTCGGCATCATGTTCGGTGGTTGTGAATAAGTTGGATTTTGATTGGAGTAATTTGGAAAAGTGATCCAACATGGTTATTTTGTCCATGATTTTGAACTAAAGATCCTCCTTGGTTGATATGGGGTGGATTTGGGCCATACTATTTACCCTTTACATGTTTCATGATATCATCCAATCGCTGATTGATTTGTTCATGTCTCCTTTAGAGGCCATCTCAGATTGTACATTTCACAGCTCATACTCAAGTTGGCTCACCTTATGATCAACTGAGGTAAACCCTAGTGCTGAGGAATATATATTTACCCATTTTGACTCCATCTCTTCAATCACTACCCCATCTTTATCTAGGGTTTTACCTAGAGTAACCGGATTCTTTTTGCTCTTGTGGAAGGCCCTACCATGATGTCAAACCTTAGGGTTTAGGTTTTGATACAAATTCAACTGAACAGGAAAAACATAGAGAAGATACTAATACTATTTTTTGATAGATTTTCAAAAATGTAAAGAAATTGAAAACATTCCACAATTTACACCCTAGGGAGTGATTTTATGAAAAACCCTAAATTTGTAATAACTTTTGCAAAATAAATCAAAAAAATCTGAAATTTTCCGGGAACCTTACTTGAAATGTTTTTCAACTCTGGTAAAATTATATCCCACCATTTCTCTCTGGTTCATAATATATGGTGGAAACAAAAAATTAGGGTTTTCCCTAATTTTGGCCTAGATCGCAGCTCTGATACCACTTGTAATGAAATTACTTGTATAATTAGGATTATGAGAAGCAATGGAAAACCAAATAACACAATATTTCATAATAATGATCTCAATATGCAAATAGAATAGCTTTTCCACTTTGAGGGGGCAACCTTTAAACCATATAATAAGACTCAAATGTTCAAATGATAATGAACTACTACCTACAATCCCCTATATATACTATTCATATGCTATTATGGCCATCACCAAGGCCGACCTATTAAGCATGAGAAAATATAACTAAAATTTTCCGAAATTTTGCTTATCAGCATTTTTGCCAACCATTTTTTGAAAGTGAATGCTTAACAATACATATACGATTGTCCGATATTAATTAATTTAATTGAAATCGATTTACCCAATTTCTAAATCACTAACCCCAAATAATTTTATTTATTTAAATTCTATTAAGTTACTAGAGACACCCTAGAAGGAGCCTACACCTCTTTCAAATTTAGTAGATTTCCCCCTTTTTATTTTATTTACCCACACACACAACTCTTAAACTTTATTTTCCATTCACATTTAAAATGCCCATGGCTTAAAAGTGAGTAGGGATAAATTTGGACCTTAGGATTAGAGAGCTCTCAACCCTTGATCTTATTTTTCCCTAAACTTCTTTATCTCTTTCTTTTCTTTTCTTTTCCCACATTATTTTCTTTCATTTTGTTTTTTTTTCTCTTCTTTGTGCAGGTGGAGAAGGAGCTTGGTGATCTCATGGGTTGAAAGGATATTAACCTGATTTCATTTGTCTATGGAAATCAAAACAACAAAACCATTATTAGAGCACCCATGTTTGGCGGATCTGTGTGGAGAGAGGAAGGATCCACATGAGGGAGGGGTGTAAACACATTTTGTTTGTAAACAGAATGAGGAGGAGGGAGAAGGGTAGGGGCCACATGGGTAATGTGGTTACAATGAGGGGGAGAGGTGCATGGAGAGGGGGGGTGCATGGGTGGGTGGAGGTGAAAGGGTGTGTGGTAGGGGAAGGAGGAAAGGTGGAGGAAGCTGCGAGGAGGAAGGGAGGGGCAGGGTGGGGCACGGGGGTATTCGGGGGCGGAGCAAATAGGTGGGGTAAAGATGGCGGCAGGGGAGGGGTTCGTCCCTCCCCCAACTTACATATTATTTTTGTATTATTATTTTTATATTTTTATAAAATTTTAGGTTTTTAATGTAGTTTTGTATATGATGTCTTTTGTTATATATATATATATATATATATATATATATATATATATATATATTATATATATATATATATATATATAATATATGTATAATATATTAATATATAGCTCATTATTGATTTTGAACTTATAATAAATGTTTTATTATATATATATATATATATATATATATATATAATGAATTTATAAAATATTTATAAATAATTTAATAAAATATTTTGAAAATTTAGATTAATATTTTAATGTTGTATATTTTAACTTTTTACTCATATGAAGTGTATTAAGATATATTCATATTATAAGCTAAGAGACTAAAAGCATCCAAGTTGTAAAATGATGGATTGTACTTAAATTTTTTTGTAATACATCTTTATCACAAGATCTTCTCATTGAAGTGAGAAAAGGAAGAGAGTGTAGTATGATAGTTCACAAAAGAGAAAGCTTGTAGTATGTTTACAAATTTGTAAGGTATCACACACATTCAAGGCTGATTTTCTACTAAGAACAAGCCCTTAATCTCGCATGGAAAGGAATCTAGACTAGTCACATTCCATTCAATGATATTACAAACCAAACAAGAGGAAGTTCTTTCTTTCCATTGTAATGCCAAATGATCATTTCAGATTTTTAAACAAGTAAAACTTTCAACAAGTGATATTATTTCTTTGGTAAACACTTTTCCACTAAATAGTCTTTCTTTATCAAAAAGATATTAAATCAATGCATGTCAAAGAAATTTAAATATATTCTACCAATGCAATTCTAAAGGAGTATAAATATTTTACAAGACTTCTCTTACACAATTTCTCACTACATCATAATCCAAACATGCAACAATACACAAGATGACAATCCAACAAACTCCTTTCCAAGGTTGAAAGAAAGTTTTCAAATACTAATGGAAAACCAATCTTGCAAGTGATGTTCAAATACAAAATGGAAGAGGAATTACAATAAAGAGGAAATTTCCACAAGCCATGCTTTTCAAGATACAATGAGGTAATGTCCACAAAGGGAGAGAAGATGCCAAAGGAACTCCAACTACCACCAACTTCCATCTTGAGATCCAACTTCACATGCCTTCAAGGAATCCAAACAAGGAGAAGAAGCTTGTTTTTCCACCCAACCATAGGCATCATTACATGCCTTTCCCAAGGTTGGGATGCATGCTAGCCTCCCCCAAGCCCATGGGAAAGAGGAAAACTATCCACAACTATGCACAAGAGTGAGGGTGAACAAACATCATTACATCCACACAAAAAACAAGGCAAAGATTAAAACAAGACTCCAAATTTGTAAAAGTGAAAAGGAGGAGAAACCAAGTTCTACCTCTAAAATGGGGAAGAGAAAAGAGAAGTTCTCCAAAATTTATAACCAACATTAAGTGCACAAAAAAAGATCTCCATACCCTCCTTATTTCTCCAATTTCATTCAAGCCCTCCTTATTTCTCCACCCTTTCACCAATCCTTCTTGGAAGGATTTTCAAACCCCAAAGGGGTTTCCTCACCAAGAATGGGGAAGGAGGTTCAAGCCAAATGACCCACCTTCCCCACCTCAAACCATTTGAGGGGAGTAACTAAATCCTACAAGGCTTTCCCATCAAGCCTATGAGGATTGAGAGGGAAAATCCCTCTCTCTTCCCCACAAACTCTAAAACTCCATCATGCCATATGATGGAGGGAGAAAAATCAAATAAACAACAAAAAAAATTCATACAACAACAAACATTTCCAAGTAAAAACAACTAATATCTAGCATGATATAACAAATACAATGAAGCTCAAGAAGCCTACCTCAAAGAAAAGCTCTCCAAAATCAATCTCTTCCACTTCTTGACCCAAGAAAACTCTAGCTCCAAATCCACAAGACTCCAAGCAAAAGCTCCAAAAAAAAAGTTCTCTTCTTTTCCCATGAGGGGGAATTTGAAGAGAACAAGAAAAAAATCCTCACAAATGAGGGGGTGACATGTGTCACCCCTCTCCTCCTTCAAGGTCAAAGATGCCAAAGATAAAAGAGAGAAAGGATAAAATGACTTTTAGCCCTCTTCTCCCAAATTACTCAAAATGATAACAAAACAATCTTGTGCAACTTTTAACAAAGCACACTTAATCCATACCCCTTACATGGATGTGACCAAAGGGAGGAAAAAGGGAGGGAAAATCCCTCTAGCCTTGGAAATAAGCCCCCTACCTATTAGGTAGGGTCCAAGGGCCCATTTTCATGTTAAGGGAACTCCCAAACTAAAAAGGGGTCCCTAAAAATGCCTAAAATAACCCAATTTCGGGTTTGGAAAATTTGGCACAAGGTTAGAGGGTGTGGGGCCCACCCAAGGGTTCACATGTGACCCTAAACCCTCTTGATTAAGTACATCATTAAAACAAATTCAAAACTTAATGTAAGTGGGGTCATTAATTCCCCAAAACAAGTTTACAACACAAACTAAACACCCTAAGCAAAATTAATAATTACAAGACATATTACATTACAAATGAGGGTCACCCATGGTGCCCAAAACAATAATTCTAATGCTAAGGCCTCAAGCAATAAACATGGCTAGGACTTAGCCCCGTGGGCTGCTTGTGTACAAAGTTGTGTAGCTGGCCTGAATCCCACGTTCTCCCGTGACCTGTCACTTGCACACTCATTGCACACATTAAACGCACCTGTCCAATACAAGAGTAAACTAGCTGCTCACTAAGTGAATAAATTCAAACATGTAAATTAACGATATCACCATCATCAACATGGAATGCACAATCTCACACAATTCAGTCGTATGTTAGGTATTATAATACATACAAATGTCATATCACCATGCCATCATGTATCCTTATCAGCAAAATGATTACGTTACAAAATCAAGGTACGTGACTAAGCTAATTATCCAACATATAGGAATTAGGCCCAAATCACATAGAAAAGTGTTAGTATCCACAATCTCAAATAAAGAGTGTCAATCTACTAATCTAGTCAAATTGGCGTTTCATGCCCCAATTCACCATACATGTCCATGAAGGCCAACCAACATATCATAATGTCAAAAATTATGTCAAAAACCATGTTAAGTCACAACTATGGGTTAAGAATTCAACAGGTAATTGAGGCTAGAAAATGTGGGCACTACATCCCCCTCTCCTAAAATTAGACTTCCTCCGGGAAGTCACTGGAAGAGATAGGGATAAGATTTTACGAGGTATCACATCGTAGTGTAAGTCCAACATTAAGGTCATTTTTAAAGGAACTAAAATATTTTGTTTTGTCTTAACAACATGTCTTTTCAAGCGTAACAAGGTCCAAGAACAAGTATATTTCAAATAGGATAATATTAACCAAGGGGATTGTATAAACCGAATTCATTTGCCTCATCATCTAACTTTCCTATAAGGGTCCAAGTAAGAGGATGTACAATATAAGGCCTAAAATTAAATGAAAAACTATGATGGGTGAGTGAAGTGAACATAAATGTTGTTTTAAAGTGAATTAAAAAGTTTTTGTATATTAATTTTGTACGAGTCCTAGATAAAGAAGTTGACTTAATTTGGCCATTATTTTTATGGTCACTAAATGATAGTATTCAAAGAAAACATTTGTGGGTGAAATACATATATAGTCAACCACTAGGTTAGGACTGGTTTTCTAGTTTGGTTTCCAAAGTTTTCATAGTATGTATTGTTTTAAAGAGCATTTCCATTCCGAGCCAAGATTGCTTTAGAAGTCTCCTAAATGAAAATTGAATTTATTATTGTTTATAATTTATTTACATATAAGTTCACACTATGACAAGGAATTTTGAACTTTCTACGCCCCAAACAAGCCATAACTCCTTAATGAAACAACAAACCACAAATTTCCAGTTCAATATGATATAAGAAAAGTTTTACTTAAATTTTATCATTTCTTAATTGTTATAATCAAAAGAAAACATGAATGAGTTATGCAAAAAACAAAATCCATTTAAAGAGAATGTTCCCGAATCTTATCAACATATTTATCAAAATTTACAAAATACCAACATGATGGAAGCAAAAATTTTCAGTTCATACTTTCCTCAAGCGCACAAGAGATCAACACTCATCTTCCTTCAATGAAAGGTAAGGTCTAAATCTCTTTCAAGATATCGACTTACGATAACTTTTACTTAACAATTATTTGGTCGTAATTTGGCCCATTAGGTTGTGAGAGACATAATGTAAAATACACTTATTAACTAGGGTTGCATTCATATTACACAACAAAATTTGAATTACGCCACCCTATTTGAGTGGAAATAGAAAATAGAACCATGTTTTAAAGAGGACCCCAAAATAATTTCAATTTATATATATATATATATATATATAAAACTAGTGCTTATACTGATTACAAAGGACGTCTCTACCTACGGTAGGTGGAAAGGCTAGTTAGTCATTATTGTTAGTCCTTGCAATAAGGTCTTACATCATTTATATTATAATAACATACTAAGAGTTCTTCTATGTGAATGAAATCTTATAAAGGAGTTTCCTAAGAGTCAATAGTCAAAGGCATATCGGATTTGTGAGATCATCGCAACCATTCTATCAATCGTATTAACTTTCTCACCTAAACATTTAGGAAGACAAAACAATACCTAAGTTTCTTACAGAATTCCCAACATTAAATGTGTAAACCATATGAACATCACAAGACAAAAACTAGTAACCAACATCTATCACATCTGAAGCAATAGTTTTAGGATCGCCCCAATTTTAGCTTTTTAAGGGGGTAACAATGATTAACATTGTTTATCCAACCAACGTTGTTTAATTATATATATAACAAGTTTTCCAAGATACAAATAATTACAATATTCCATTATTGTTTACAAGGTAAGTGTACACAATTGTGCTTTTAGATTTATAAATAAATATATATTTTTGTGGGTTTTGAAACATTACTTTCACCCCTATTGGACCACATTAATTGTTCTTTCACAGTCAACACCATCATCGATACAACATAATGCCTAACCAAGAAAGTGTTCAACACTAATTCATTTCATTTTATTTTCTTTCCAAGAAAGAGATAAAATATCGTTGTTTATATTTATTATATATATATAAAAAAATTTGCATGACCATTGTTCTTCTAAGTCCACGAATTTGAGGTTAGAAAGAGGGTGATTCCCTTATTTCTACACGTAAGTAAAAGCAGTATAAACATGATCACTCATAACATTTTAAATCAACTTGAGGAGAGTTAAAATCATATGTGTAATTACTAAGGTAAGAAGGTTTTAACCAAGTTTCCATGCAACAAAACTTAATAAGAGGTTATGGTATAGAGATAGGTTTATCGAGCTTCAAAAGGATTAAGAAAATTAACTAGATCATTTCCGAAGTTAACTCTAAAATTTATACCAATAGCTTCGATGATAATTTGGAGTTCGTGAAAACTAGATTCATTTTATAATATCACAATGTATTCCTACGTTACGTGAAGAGGATAAACTAGCTAAGAGATATCACTTCAAGCAACACCATCCTATAATGAAGATACTAACTTTCCTTTCCTTTATCATTTATTGTTTAGAGAAAAGTTAGCAAATTATTTTCATCCAATTATACTTAATTTTAAATCATAATTTTGAAAAGGTAATAACAAGAACATAAGATCTTCTGGTAATTTCCTTATAAAAGGGTTATAAAACTAAGATTAGCAACATTAACAAGAGGAGTAGGAATTATTTCAAATTTCATAGTAATGAAATATCAAGACGTGGAAGACTATTATATCACCTTGGGTGGTTTTATACAAGATACAATTATTTAGTTTACACCCATACCGAAAGGGTCTGATTCGATCTAAAGAGGTGCTTCTAACATGGCGGTTGCGATTCCTAAGAAACAAAGGATCACTAAACAAGAAGCAACCAACACAATGCCATAAACATATTCCTTATATCAAGATAACAATTCTACAATCCTATATTATACCTATTGCTTATTTACTGACACCAACAACTAGCCCTTTTTTTGTTGTCCAAAAGGATCATCCTAACCAAGGCCGTTAGTAATAAAAAATGACTTGTTACCAAATTTTATTTTGGGTCCTAGCATTCAACCTAGAACACGTAGCTTAAAACAATAACCATATTGTAACATGTTTCACTTTCCAAAGGTGTCCTAAGAAACCTATTTGTTTATTAAGACCTAATTTTCTTGTTCTATGAACTAGAGAAAATGGCTACAAAGGAATCCTGCCAAGACATGTACCCAACACCCAAATGGTGAAACAAAGCTTTCAGTCAATTCTCTATTATACAAGAGCATCAAACAAGATGTACATTTCTAATTATTGGTGAATAGGTTTCAATTGGGAAGCGCCTTCTCAGAGCCAACTATTAGAGTTTTACTATTGCATTACAACATACTTTTAGTGAAAATTGGTTACAAAAAGGGCCTAGAAAATAACCGATACCAACTCGGAAATGATTTTTGACAGCTTGAATCTATTCTCCTATATATAGAGAACCCGACGCAACTTACAAAATGAAAAACTAAACACTAACACTCTAGTTATGATCTTCTTTCGGAGCTAAATAATGTTATTGTGAAGTTTGTGTTTTACACCAAAACGTCTAGAGACCTCCTAAACACCCTTGGAAAACTAACTTTCCGTTCCTTTTTTCTCGAATCTAATCATTGTAGACAATGGACATGGAGGAATACTACAAGTTAGAAGTCAAAAAAATTTCAATTTCCTACTAACACTCTCCACTTTACAGGTCCAAATCGAAATGATTTTACTCCAATTTTAAGTTGTTGTCCCAAACAATATGTGATTAAAAGAGCTCAAAATTGATTTTATCTATATGATCAATGATTTTAAAAGTTGATTTTAAAGCTGATGCGGCTTCCCATGTCACTAGGGAACAAGACTATCCAAACCCATCACTACTATGGAGACCAAGAAGCCATTTTACACGTTATCTAAACACGACATTTTCTTAAGTTTTACTGATTGTTTTAAAAAATTAGGTGATCAAAATGTGCCTACCATCTATTGTCTTAGCAAACATTTTACTCCAAGCGGTTACTCGAGAGATAACTTTACCCATGGAATAGTTTAGCGGAAATGATTTTAATTGTTTTACTTTTAATATTATGAAAACATTTATAACTAGTTAAAAGTTCTACCCAGAGCGTCCGTGTGTGTGCGAACCATCGCTCTGATACCAAATGTAATGCCCCACTTGGGACACTGGAAAACTAGACCAAAGTATAGCAAAAATTTAGGGTAATTTTTTTTTTTGAAAGTGAATGCTTAACAATACATATACGATTGTCGATATTAATTAATTTAACGAAATTGATTTACCCAATTTCTAAATCACTAACCCCAAATAATTTTATTTATTTAAATTCTATTAAGTTACTAGAGACACCCTAGAAGGAGTCTACACCTCTTTCAAATTTAGTAGATTTCCCCCTTTTTATTTTATTTACCCACACACACAACTCTTAAACTTTATTTTCCATTAACATTTAAAATGCCCATGGCTTAAAAGTGAGCAGGGATAATTTTGGACCTTAGGATTAGAGAGCTCTCAACCCTTGATCTTATTTTTCCCTAAACTTCTTTATCTCTTTCTTTTCTTTTCTTTTCCCACATTATTTTCTTTCATTTTTTTTTTTCTTTTCTTTGTAGGGTGGAGAAGGAGCTTGGTGATCTCATGGGTTGAAAGGATATTAATTCCGATTTTTCATTTGTCTATGGAAATCAAAACAACAAAATTATTATTTAGAATACCACATGTTTATTTTTATTTTGTTTTAATGTGAGAGAGAGGAGAGGATCCACATGAGGTAGGGGGTGATTATATTTTTATATATATTGAAAAGAGAAAAGGAGGAGGAGGAGGATAAGGGCAAGGGTGGGGGCCACGGTGGGTGAGGATTATTATGTGAGGGGGGCATGTAGGAGAGGGGGGGTGGAGTGGGTCAGATGCGGGGAGGGGCATGTGGTGGGAAGGGGGGGGGGGGGGGAAGGTGGAGGAAGCCAGGGGGAAGTGGGGGAGGGGGAGGGGGGGGGTGGGGAGGGCAGGAGTGGTGGGGGGGTTGGCATGGCGTGTGGGTAGGAGGTGGGGGAATGGCTGGCCATATTGGGGAGGTTCGGCCCTCCCCAACTTTTTTTTTTTTTTTTTTAATTTTTTATATTTTTTTATTTTTTTTAATATTGTTTATATATATAAATCTTTATATATATATATATATATATATATATATATATATATATATATATATTATATATATATATAATATATACATATATATTATATATATATATATATATATATATGTTTATAATTATATATATATCATTATAATATATATAATATAATATTATATATATATATATATATAATATATAAACCATATATATACTTTATATAAATATTTAATATAATATTTTATATATAAAATTTTAATGTTATATTTATATTTAATAGTATAAATATATTAAAATGATATATAAAATATATATATTTCTATAAATACTAAAAGCATACTTTTAAAATATGGAAATAATTTTTAAAATTGTAAAATATAATTTTATCATATGATATGATCTATTGAAGTGAGAAACATAAAAATTTTAGTATAAGCTAAAGCTTTTATTCTTAGAAAGCATAGAAAATTTAATGTTTACAAATTTTTCAACAATTGTGAAAATGATTTTCTACTAATAATTTTTAAGTTCTTCATTGGAAAGAAGATTATTTCTAAAAGGTTGATATTCCAAAATGAGATTCCATTTTAATATGATATTTACAAAGGAAACAAAGGAAAAATTTTTTCCATTGTAAAATGCCAAATGATTATTTCAAAATTTTAAAAAGTAAATACTTTCAACAAGATGATATTATTTCTTTCATAAAAAAATACTTTTCCACTAAATAATCTTTCTTTTCAAAAATATATTCAAATCAATGCATTAAAGAAATTCAACTTTAAATATTTTCTTTCAATGCAACTTTTTAAAGGAGTATAAATATTTTACAAGATTTTTTTCACAAAATTTCAAATACATCATATTTTCCAAACATGCTAAAATACATAAGAAACAAACCAACAAACTCCTTTCCAAGATTGAAAGAAAGTTTCAAATACAAATGGAATACAAATCTTACAAGTGATTTTCCAATACAAAATGAAAGAACATTTTTACAATAAAGGAAATTTCCACAAGCCATGCACAAGAGTTACAATGAGGTAATGTCCAAAAAGAGAGAGAAGATGCCAAAGGAACTCCAACTACCACCAAACTTCCATCTTGAGATCCAACTTCAAATGCCTTCAAGGAATCCAACACAAGGAGAAGAAGCTTGTTTTACCACCCAACCATAGGCATCATTACATGCCTTTCCCAAGGTTGGGATGCATGCTAGCCTCCCCCAAGCCCATGGGAAAGAGGACTACTATCCACAACTTTGCACAAGAGTGAGGGTGAACAAACAACATTACATCCACACAAAAATAAGACAAATATTAAAACAAGACTCCAAATTTTAAAAGATGAAAAGGAGGAGAAACCAAGTTCTACCTCTAAAATGGGGAAGAGAAAAAAGTTCTCCAAAAGTTGTAACCATCATTAATTGCACAAAAACAAGATCTCCATACCCTCCTTATTTCTCCAATTTCATTCAAGCCCTCCTTATTTCTCCACCCTTTCACCAATCCTTCTTGGAAGGATTTTCAAACCCCAAAGGGGTTTCCTCACCAAGAATGGGGAAGGAGGTTCAAGCCAAATGACCCACCTTCCCCACCTCAAACCATTTGAGGGGAGTAACTAAATCCTACAAGGCTTTCCCATCAAGCCTATGAGGATTGAGAGGGAAAATCCCTCTCTCTTCCCCACAAACTCCAAAACTCCATCATGCCATATGATGGAGGGAGAAAAAATCAAATAAACAACAAACAAAATCTTCATGCAACACAAACATTTCCAAGTAAAAAACTAATATCTAGCATGATATAAAAAACATAAATAAAGCTCAAGAAGCCTACCTCAAGAAAAGCTCTCCAAAATCAATCTCTTCCACTTCTTGACCCAAGCAAACTCTAGCTCCAAATCCACAAGACTCCAAGCAAAAGCTCCCAAAAAAAGTTCTCTTCTTTTCCCATGAGGGAGAATTTGAAGAGGAGCAAGAAAAAATCCTCACAAATGAGGGGGTGACATGTGTCACCCCTCTCTTCCTTCAAGGTCAAAGATGCCAAAGATAAAAGAGAGAAAGGATAAAATGAATTTTAGCCCTCTTCTCCCAAATTACTCAAAATGATAACAAAACAAATCTTGTGCAACTTTTAACAAAGCACACTTATCCATACCCCTTACATGGATGTGACCAAAGGGAGGGAAAAATGGGAGGAAACTCCCTCTAAGCCTTGGAAATAAGCCCCCTACCTATTAGGTAGGGTCCAAGGGCCCATTTTCATGTTAAGGGAACTCCCAAACTAAAAAGGGGTCCCTAAAAATGCCTAAAATAACCCAATTTCGGGTTTGGCAAAATTTGGCACAAGGGTAGAGGGTGTGGGGCCCACCCAAGGGTTCACATGTGACCCTAAACCCTTTTGATTAAGTACATCATTAAACAAATTCAAAACTTAATGTAAGTGGGGTCATTAATTCCCCAAAACAAGTTTACAACACAAACTAAACACCCTAAGCAAAATTAATAATACAAGACATATTACATTACAAATGAGGGTCACCCATGGTGCCCAAAACAATAATTCTAATGCTAAGGCCTCAATGCAATAAACACGGCTAGGACTTAGCCCCGTGGGCTTGCTTGTGTAAAATTGTGTAGCTGGCCTGAATCCCACGTTCTCCGTGACCTGTCACCTGCACACTCATTGCACACATTAAACACACCTATCCAATACAAGAGTAAACTAGCTGCTCACTAAGTGAATAAATTCAAACATGTAAATTAATGATATCACCATCATCAATGTGGAATGCACAATCTCACACAATTCGTCGTATGTTAGGTATTACAATACATACAAATGTCATATCACCATGCCATCATGTATCCTTATCAACAAAATGATTACGTTACAAAATCAAGGTACGTGACTAAACTAATTATCCAACATATAGGAATTAGGCCCAAATCACATAGAAAAGTGTTAGTATCCACAATCTCAAATAAAGAGTGTCAATCTACTAATCTAGTCAAATTGGTGTTTCATGCCCCAATTCACCATACATGTCCATGAAGGCCAACCAACATATCATAACATCAAAAATTATGTCAAAAACCATGTTAAGTCACAACTATGGGTTAAGAATTCAACCAATAGTTGAAATGAGAAGCAAGACACAATAAGAATTGTTTGTGGTCCTTATATTTTCCCAAACAACCCTCTATGGAGATGCAGGAAGGTGGGACGTTGGAAAATGTTGTGTATGCGGTCTCTTCTCCTTTCATGCCCCCTTGTGGTCTAAAATGCCATACAAATATTTTTGTTCCCAAGACAAAATTTATGAGCCCCTGTTTGCATAAAATAATGTCCTTGCCCTACTCTAAAACTCCCTTTTCATGCATTATCAGAGAAAGGAAAAAAATATTTTTTCACACAGAGGAAGAGTGAAAGAGACAAATCTTGCAGAGACATAAGTGGGATAGCAAGAAAGGGAACTTTCAATGTCTTAACCCATACAACAACTACTCGAAATAAAAGATAAAGAGTAGGAAAAATGAAGTGGTAGTTATAGTCTACCCCGAGAATGGTGCTTCAAAGGTTACTAATGCACGTAGCACAAGTGCATAGAAGAAAAATAAATAGAGCTAGACATTACACCCAAATGAAGTGCCTCCTAATCCTTAATCTTCTTCTTCTAAATACAACAAAATAGTAACATGCAGTAGTTTCCTTTCCTCTCATAGAGACAATTGAACCCACTTCAGATACAAATACAAATCCAAATCAATCAATTTATATATAGTAAAATGATGAGATATTACGATTCTGATTTATCTTTGTGTGGATGGCTTGTTTATCTGATTATGGTATTGATTTTTGGACGAGTACTAGTTAGAGATCCATTTAGTACAATTCCCCATCATGTTTTGTTTATTTAATTATTAGAGTACATAACCTTATTTTACCATTGTTAGTAAAGTAGAGCTCATAATTCTACACTGCATTATGACTATCCCATTACTCCCAAATTTACAATGTTACATTGGGCTTCAACATGGGTATGCTCTGCGGATCTCAAATAAAGTACTTTTCTTATTATGCAAGGAAAATATAGGTCTGAAACGCCGTTTAGGATGTGTAATTGTCCATGCTCTATTTTATGGGTGATCATACGCTACTCCGTTCCCAATTAACAAGCTATACAAAGTACATCCCCATCCAAAGTTTTGTTTTCAGATAAATGCACTACATATGTATTATTTAATATACCAAAGCATACACGATTATAGTCACACCAAGAAGCCTTTTCACGTAAATTGTTACAGCCTACATGTTTGGGTTTTTTTCCTTTCCTAACATAGCACACACACTTTTGAATTTTCCAACATTAGAATTTCAATCATTTAGAGCATACTTCAATTTTTCAAGGAAAAGAATCAAAATTCACACTCACAGATCCATTTTCAAATAAAAATAACAACTCAATCCCAGGACATGAAATAAAATTCAGCCTAAAGTAAGGACACTCCATCTTACTCTCTATAAGGTATGATCATCAACATTATATCATGCATTCACTTCAAACAAGATGTAATACATAGTCTCACATAACAAGTTTCAAAGCCAACATAATCTTACCTTGAGCTATAATAGTTATGTATCACCAAACAAATTATTAACTTGTCCATCAATCTTAGAGCACTACATGCAAGAATTTATTAAAAAACCATGTAATAGATCCATCTAAACATATTGAAAAGAAATATCATTTCTAAATGCAAAACATAACAACATCCTTAAGGAGACAAGATAAAAACACACTAAAATTGAGCTTGTATACATATTTCACTATATTTCTTCAAATATCTTATTTTTCTTGCATTCTCACCTTCTTCTCATCCTCCTAGAAGAGGAATGATGTTCTTCCTACCTATCATCTCTCCTATATTCGATATTCATCATTGTATGTGACTCCATTTGAAGTATAATTCCTTACATTCCTTACCTAACCTACAAGTCTCACAATCACTCATAATTGACATTTTATGACTCCTCAACTTCCCCAATACCTTTGTAACTCTTCTCATGCCACCTAAGACCCTACATCAGATTTAAATATTATTCTTTCCATCTAAAACAAAACTTAGACAATTTAATCCCCCTCACATTCATGACAAGTCATTTTACATCCTTTTTTGCAAATTTTGAATACATTTTGGAGGGAACTATCAAGATTCAAATTTGAACTAATTGACCACCTAGTTCTTCCTTTCCCATGATTTCCTCACACTTTCTTGTACTTTTTTTTGATTTCACATTCATAACTATAATGTTGATATGCTAGTTTTTGAGGTTCTTGAAGATGCCCTTGCATCAAGCTCCCAAGGGGGAGAAATTTGAGATCTATCTTCTTTTTCTTCTTCCAATTTCTTCTATTTCCTCACTTTATCTTCTTCATTATTTTCTAATATCTCAATATTCTCTCTCTTATCTTTTTCTTCTTCACTCCTTTGTTTTCTTTAGCTTCATCTTTGTCTTCACATTTCTTCTTGTTTGTCTCTATCACTTTTAGTTGCATAAAGAAATAGGGTTTTTCTTTATCTTCTTCATTCCATATATTTCTCAAATCTGGTTCAAATTTTTCCTCGTGGTCCTCCTACCTTTTCTCATCCATGTCATGTTTTCACCTACACAAAAAATCTAAAAGCCACCTTATTTTGTAAAAATGGAGGACTACTAGTCCCTTCCTTGTCTTCTCTTCTTGTCAACGTGTTATATTCATTCCCTTGTTTCTCTTTGTCTACTAAGAGCATTGTATCTTTCTACAAAGCATCACATTCTTTCTTTTATTCTTCACCTTGAGTCTTCATCACACATTCATCTTCATTGTCTACTTCACTTATCCTCACTTCTCTAACATTCTCCTTGTTCTTCAAATCATCTTCTCCACTTATCCAGATCCACATGCTTGTGAGAGCTCTCCATGATCTTCTCATCACACTAACTATTGCATTTTCACTCTTGACTGATCCATAGTGAGATTGCACTTGCTCACAAACTTCCTATTTTTGCTTTCCTTCACTCTTATTTTCTATCTCTTCATTCAAGGCATAATTTATTACATCTTCTTCTTCTCTTTGTGTACCTATATTCACCCATTTAAATACACCATAAGTTTCAAAAATTGAGGCCCTTGAGCCTCTGTAGAAGCTCCATCAATGAGATCTTTTCCTTCACCACTCTGTTGCTCCCTTTTCCACTTCCTTGTTCTTCTTCAAGATAAGATAAGAATCTTGTAATAACCCCTTATTCATCCAAATTATGAGTTTCCTCATGTGTAACTTTCTTGACCACTTCTTGCTCTTGTTTTTCATTCTCTTCTCCATCTTATTCAATTCTCTTTCTTCCCTTCTTATGATCTTTCTCAACTTCTCCTTTTGACTCTTCTCTATAAGTAGCTTTATAGGCCACTTAAAACCCATCTTCATCTCAAAAAAACCTTTATTTCCTCCTTTCTCCTTGCTTGTATATTTTATCATTTCTCCTAACCTCTTCACATCCTCCTTAAGTTGTTCAAACCACAAATCTTGTTTTCTTGCCATCTCCCTCTTCTTTTCCTCTTTTCTATTTATTTATTTTTCCCCTTTTATCTTATTCATAAATTTCTTTATTTATTCCATTTTCCATGCTCACGATGCCAAAATGATGTAGATCAATTAGTAACAACTATATATTCACTCAACTAATAAGGTTCAAAACAAATACTTCACCTTTCCTCTTCATTAGAGGATCATACTCTACCCCAAAATGGATTAATTTGTAAATTCTAACAATATCACCTAGAATGGATAAATATTCATAATACTATTCTCTTCATACTTCCAAAAATTCCAATATCACTTTCGTATGATGGAAAAGTGACAAGCGAGCATGGGAATCTACAAGTAACTCTTCCTCGCACCCGACCTCTTGAGGTCGTGCCGAGACAGCTGGTGGGGATGGATTATGCGTAGGGTATGGGTAAACTAGTTAGGAAATCTTATATCTTCGACACGCACTAATGGAATCTATGAATCTAAGGAAAAGAAGGCCCTCCTAACCTGAACTGGTGTGATAGATTGGTCGGCAAGGATGACTACTCGAAGGCTCCAATCAATATCGAGCTCTGGTGTGATCTGATCTATAGGTTGTGGGATACATGGAAAATGACCTGGGATGGTTTCGTGTATGTCTCTAGACAGGGTCATATGATGGATGATGGATATACAGTGGATTCTATGGTCGATTCTCTGGTCTAGTCTAGAAGTCTTTAGCTTTGTTAGCTGCTATGTCTAACAAGGATAATTGTGTGATGATGATAGGTGGAAGTGGAGTGGATCTAAATATTGATGTGTGTAAGCTAGCATCAACGTTAGATTGGCTGTAGGCTCGTTGGGTTGTGGGATTTGTGGGTCACAACTGTAGATTTGTGGTTGCTGTGGACCTTCTATGGTCATGTGTGGAATCAGTCCCTAATCCCTAGTATCCAATAGTCGTATGCCTTTTCGGCCTCTACGTTTAGAATTAACAGGTTATTGCAATCTTTTACGAGTATCTTATAGGTGTTCTTGCAACTTTGAATCCTTAAGCTAGTATCTATGTGCGTGAGAGTCTCTCCCGTTCTGGTTGTGGGACAAAGGATCACTGGCCGAACGTTTTCTCTCTTTCAAGCCCTACTACGGTCATGCAGATATTTACCTAGGGTAATCTGTAGTTTGGCTGATTTGACCAAAACGTGTGTGCTTGGTCATCTTCTATATTTAACCCGCTTAGCGTGAGCTGATCATGTTGTAAGTCGATGTTGTTCGGAAGACTTGCATTCTAAGGTTTGATCTATATCGAGTTATTGCTTGTAATAAGATTGGGTTGAGGCATGATTGGCTTGAATACGTATTCTCTAGGCTCTCTAGGTCCCGTGATTGTCATACAAAAGCAAATGATATAAAGCTAATTAATGTGAATAAACTAAAAATGCAAAATATATTTACATATATTTCTAAGTCGATAGTTATTGATAAGCTTTTGAACAAAATTTTAAAGAGCAAACATCTAACATATCTAAAATTGACAACTAAACTAATAACACATTTAAAACAAACAAAGCAACCGAGTATAGCTACTTGTCTGTGCAGTTTTAGATCTATTCTAAATAATTTGATAACTGATCTACTCTATTTGAAAGACTCTCGATCCTACCTCAGAAGTGAGGAGTGAATCATAGTTTCTCAGAAACTATCAATCCCCACAGCTTCCCTGGTAATATCGAAAGTAAAATTTAACTGAAATGAAGTGATTAGCTACTCTATTTGATATGCTTTTAACTAGAACTTTGAAAGCTAGAACCTGGATTCTACAGAACAGTGGTGAATCAATGGTGTGTGACCTTGTCCCCTTAGTGTGATCTCCTCATTCTTTCGTGCTCACGCGGATCCAGAAAAGCATGTAATGCTAGCATCAACAAGAGTAGATATTGGCACAAAGGTAGCTTAGGATACAAACTGAATACAATGCGAGCAGGAGAGGGATAGTGCAAGAGTACAGAGCTTGGCTTATGTAATTCCTAGTGGGATTTATTGCGAGTCATGCAACATAAAATGTCCAGCACCTGAAAATATCCTGTTTGATGAACAAAACCTGCAACTTTAATGGCTTCCTATTGAGATGAAACTATCCTACTCCAATTGATTTGGATGAAAAGACAACAACACTTTGCACAAGGAGAATATGTGGCTTTCTGACAGCTAAACAATGCTAACTATGCATCTAAGAAATGAAACTATGAATCCTAAACAAAACTGAAAGGCTAAGCTATTGAAATGAGAAATTCATAGGAAAATTTTGAGGGGCCATTTACTTGAGCAAAATCCATCTATTTATAGCATTTCCAATTACCTAAAGGTAAAAACCAAATTGATCTCTTAAACCATAAACAATGCCAAAACACTATTCTAGGGAACCAGAATCATTAATGCAAGACAAAGGTAGTGAAAAAAGCTGGTAAATGTTGAAATTTATGTGATTCACGTTAAAAAGATCATTCTGGAAAACGCATGAAGGACTGCCGCTTGATCGGGGGACGGTTAAGGTAAAAACCAAATTGATCTCTTAAACCATAAAGCAATGCCAAAACACTATTCCGGGAACCAGAATCATTAATGCAAGACAAAGGTAGTGAAAAAGTGGTAAATGTTGAAATTTATGTGATTCACGTTAAAAGATCATTGCAGAAAACGCATGAAGGACTGCCGCCAGTGGGGCGGGCGGTTGGCAAACCGTCGCCTTCGATCAAGGCGCGGTCATGAGACCCGGGCGGCAAGTTTCAGAAGCAAGAACAAAACGTAAATAAAAGAGGGGAAAAGAGAACAAAATGGCATCACGCAGGGGATAAGTGGGGCATGTGGGATGTTAATGCATACTTGGGGAGCTTTTCCGATCCTGAACACCTTGCGAGGAGACCTGTATCATCATTGGGGCACGCGTTATGTTATTCCGGTGGTGCAGTACCTTATAATTTTGGGTACGTACATATTGCCCCCTCGGAGAAGCATTTTAGCCATGAAGAGGCGTAAAATGGTGGGTCTAAGTATGGAGGTCTCAAAATGGGAAGTTAGAAGTCAAACCTGATACGTTCGTGTGTCAAAATGATGCCATCCAAAATTCCCGCTACCTGTAAAATGAAAAGAGAACTCAAGTGCAGATAGACAAAAGATCGAAAAATAAATACTAAAATATCATGAAATGAGGACATTACCATTTGTGTGGGGATAAGAACTTACCTCCGTCGGTGCTCCAAACCCACGAAAGGGGCATTCAAAACAAGTTAGGTTGCTATATATGTAAAAGTGGGCCCATTTTCCTATTCATTTACACGTGTTGATTTGGTTGATTTTGAGCTCTGGGACCCACGGTGATGGTTTCTCACGAGAGTATAGTCAAAACATCTGGGACGAGATCGTGATCATGCCTCCACGAGTGGAACACCGACCCACGAGATCACAGGTGAGTTTTTCTCAATTTCGTTTTTATCCCCAAAATATTAAAATGTTGAAAACTTTGTCATGGGGGGATAATTTTTGAAAATGTTAGTTTTAATAGGTTCATCTAGGGGGTGCCTCTTTGGGTAGGCTTTGTTTTGGTCAAAATTGTCTTTATTTAGTGTTTTTAGGCCTTTTTAGGGCATATGACCCGCGTGGGTTTTGGGACATGACCGCCACCTTAAATAGGGCTGTTCGGGGGGTTCAAGACCGCCGCCTTTAAGGCAGGTGATTACGGAACCGACGCCTGTTTAGGGCGGATCCTTCTGAGAATGCACAAAAACACCTTTTGAAGTTAATTTGGCATTTTTAGCATTCTTATGTGTTTTTATGATTTTTCTAATATCATTTGGATGTTAACTTGTTCTATTTTGTGTGTTTTGGGTGTATGTAGGCGAGGGAGGAGTATATTCGATGGAGCCGAGAGAGAGAGAGTGTGATTGGCTCCCAGCAGTATTAGATGCCCTTTCTCAGGATGAGTAGGACACTCTTCAGAGGGCTGGTATACTGCATATATCACGGGTTCCACATGTTGCACCGTCCAGTCACATACTTTGTGACTTATTTTCATATTGGGATCTTTGGTCGGAACACTTTCCGATTACTAAGGGTCGAGGTGAGTGGACCATTACTTTGGAGGACGTTTACCATATCTTGGGGGTCCCGATCATTGGAGATAACTTACTCTTGAGACAACAGGTTCACGGGCTCAGATAGCACAGTGGGCCTCATACATGGGAGATGCAGTTATCTCCACTGGTTCGAAGAAGGGGGTGAGGGTCCGATCTATTCCTAGCCTGCCTATCCCCTTGATTCGCCAGGCCATTATGGGGATCCTTGCCTCGAGATTGATCGGGGACAAGGGAGGAGACACTCTACTCTATTGCTGGTCCCCCATCATTGCACAGATTGAGGGACATGGCCGGATTTATGCCTAGGGAGCCGACATACTCGGGACTACCTATCATGATCTATGTACAGGGTGGTCCATTTACAGGGGTAGTCATTGAGCCATCCGACCCTGGTTATGAGCTGGGTCTATGAGTGTTTCATCCCCTATGGTAGAGGTGTAGAGGTGGTAGATCCCGGAGCTATGAGGGCAGCTAGATGGACAGACATGTCGGTGCTCAGAGCACCTCACCAGCTAGTTACTTCCCTGACCATTGATGACATGGAGGCCACACCGTATCAGGCCATGGTAGGGTTATGGGGCGAGGAGGCTCTTACCTTGATTTCCTGCTCCACCATAGGGGAAGCTTGTTGATAGGGTAGGGAGGGTGGAGATACATCCCTTCGGTCGAGTGCCTCAGCAGTTTGGCATGCCTTACGTGGGTATGATTCCCCCGGTGGTGCCAATATATAGATCATTTCGAGAGGGTAGGGGAGGTCCTAGAGGCCAGGGTTGGACAGTTGTTACTCCGAAGTCCCCATTGCAGCTAGGTGAGTAGTACGAGCTCGAGGGAGAGCCGGTGCTCCTCAGGAACCCTTACTTTAGATTGCTGTTGATCCCGCTCACAATAGTGTGACCCTATTGACATAGAATCCGAGTCTGAGGAGTTCACAGGGGGAGATACGGAGGAGGAGACCGAGGCTGAGGCTAGTGAGTCAGGTGGAGAGGAGGACAGTGATCCTGAGTGGCATGACACTCAGGATATTTTACAGGCAGAGAGGGCGGAGTAGAGTGCGGAGAGGGTGACTCTGGTTTTAGAGGAGCCACTCTCTCAGGGCCTTGGCGGAGAGGATGAGTCCGTAGCGGGACACTATGTTGCCCCGGCCATAGGAGGAGCACACCAGTCAGCGGTGGCATCTGTGGCAGGTGCCGATCCTAGAGATCCATCTTGGAGGCCCGGCGATCCGAGTGAGTTATCATCCTTTCTTTTTAACGTTTGTTTCTAGTTAGGATTGCCTTAATTGCTCTCTCTCTCCCTTTGTTTACATTTGTTTTTATCTTTTGATCATTTCTAATTGGATTTTCACCTTTGCTTGCAGAGACTGCCGATGAGTGGCGAGACTGATTTGGGTATGTATGCACCAACACCCTAATGATTCATATGAGAAGACCGTGTAGAGCTATCCGTGGATGCGGGAGAGCCTTGCAATGGTGGTAGCACACCTGACATCTTTCCCATGCGGCATGTGGCCAAAATGGTGTCTACCCTCCATCTTGAGGCGGGGTATAGGAAAAGCGAGAGCGCGATGAGGAGTCATTCTCATGGTGAGACCGCAGCTGCTCCTCGGGATCGTGAGCCCTCCATGCATTCAGAGCGCCGGCGTAGCCAGAGTCCTAGACGTGGGTGTGCACCCTCAGAGGGATCTCATAGGGGTTGAGAAGCCACTTGGCTCTCTTGGACTATTTTCATGATGTATTTTGTATCTCCCAGGCTCTTTGAGCATTTTGACCATGCTTGGCACATGATGGCATTGTACAGGAAACTTGTTTGTTTATATATATATTCTTTTCTTGGATCAGATGCTTGGTATTAATGTTCTTATGATTCTATTACGCATGTAAATTATAATGTTGTTTTTATATGCTTCTCAGAATGTATGCAATGGAGAACAAATGATACAAATGTTTACTTTCTTTTTGTATTTCATGATGCTAATATATGATAATGTAAGGACAATGTGACTTCGAACTCTAGCTTCTTATAAGCAATTTTTGGTACTTCATATTTGTTTTGACAAAATGTGATGATAAACCGGTATGATGAGCAAATAAACTTGCCCCACTCCTAACTCCACGCAACTAGTAAGATGTGAGGGCTCATCACCAAGAGCTAGAAAGGGCAAAAGTTATGAAATGTGTTGAAATGATAGTGATGAGAGATAGACAAAGCTTTGGTGGAACCAAATTAAGACGCTACAAGCCTACTCTACTTGAGTGACTCCATAGTTTGGGATTCAACTTGGTTTGTGGTTTATCTAGACTTAGATCCATATATGGCCTCATGGTAGACAAAATCTGGGTTTAAGGGTTTTGAATTCTCTTGGAATGTTGGACATCTGATTCATTTGTCTTTGAATCAAAATTTCAAAGGTTTATTTGAATTTGATTGCTGGCTGCCTTCAATGTTTATTTGTCAAGAGGACTCCCTACACCTTGCCCCATGCTACTAGTAAGAAGCGTGGGACTTATCACCATGGACAAGGTGTAGGTGAGTAAGGGCATTCCCATCCTTTCCCAACCCTACGTCACCAGTAAGAGATGCAAGCTCATCACCAAAGGTTGGTGGGGCAAGGAAATGTGTAAAATTAAATTTTTTTGTTTGATCTATATTTGACTTGTTTATTTGAGAAAAATGTCATTGTATTCTTATTTCCAAAGAGATATACATAAGGGATAGATGTGACACGATGAAGCTTCTAGAACAGACCATAGGCAAGGCACCTATCCTAGGAAGAAACCGAAGATGAGAACAAGCATGCAGATTTTGGTATGGTTACCGTTAAGGCTTTGTCATATCTAGCTTTATTCGATGAAATGATTCCGAAATAGGTGACGTTATAAAATGAAGAAGTATGATTAGAGTGTTTTATGCCAATACCATCAGAAGTTTGTAATGAATTGCTTTGAGAATGAGTTCCTTGATCACAAAATTGTATGAAACAAGCAAACAAAATGAACCTAACTATATGAAGATGCAATGTAGATATATTTATATAAATAGTGTTGGCCGCTTATGCGTAGAATCGTTTAAGGTGTAGGGAATTGACTGTTTCACCAAATTCCTCACCCTCTAGTGTACATAAGAGATATGCACCATTTCCATAGTCTTTCGTGACTTGGTATGGGCCCAACCATTTGGGTCGAGAACTTCCTTCCTTCGCCGGTATTTTTATCGATCCATGGATGTCTAGCCTTAGAACTAGATCACCTTCATATATGTCTCATTCATAGACCTTCTTGTTATACTACCGGCACATCCGGTCAGCATAGACTCTATGCATTTGTTAAGACATCTAACTTTGGCCTCATCTAGGCTTTCTGGGGAGAGACGTGCTTCTCTGTAAGCGTATTCATCAGAATCCCTTGTAATGAGACACGGAGACTGGGTATTTCAACCTCAAGCAAGAGAACTGCCTCTGCCCGAATACCAATGAAAAAGGAGTTTCTCCTATTGGTGTTCTTATTGAGGTTCGGTGGGCCCACAAGGCCGGATATAACTTCAAATGCCAATATCACTTGTTTTCTTTCATAGTTTTAAGAAGAATGGATTTTAGTGTTTTGTTTGTCACTTCAACCTGTCCATTGGCTTAAGGGTAATACAGGGAGGCTGTATGATGGCTTATTTTAAATTTATTGCACAATTCGTGAACTTCTTCATTCTTAAAAGAATTCCCATTATCTGAGATAATGATTTACGGGACCATGTACTGCAAATGATTTGGTTCAAAATGAACTTGGCCACTACTGAGAATCCGACATACAAGTAGTAAGAGGCATAGCCTCTACCCATTTGGTAAAATACTCGGTGGCTGTGATTATAAAGTTATGGCCATCTGTAGATGAGGGAGAGAACTTCCCTATCAAATCTAGGCCCCACATAGAAAAGGGCCATGGAGTAGTGATTGGTTGTAGAGCTTGTGCTAGCATGTGAATCTCGTGGGAGAATTCTTGGCACTTACGACACCTTCGTACAAACTCTACTGCGTCGTGTTCTAGAGTGGGCCAGAAATAGCCCATCCGGTGTATTTTGCGAGTAGTGGCATGACCACCGAAGTGGCCTCCACATATCCCACTATGAGATTCGTGGAGAATCTTCTTGGATTCTTCTATGTCGACACATCTTAGAAGCATTCCATCGAATGCTTTATGATAGAGCACCTACTCTATAATGACGTATTTAGCTACGATAATGCGTAACCACCTTCTTCGTTGTGGTGTAGCACCTTCTGGATACGTATGGTCCATGATATAATTAATAATATCAGTATACCACGGACACTCAAAGATAGGAGGTCTGGTTTCGATGTAGTATATGCATTCATCGGGAAAGTCCAGATCTACTAGATCGCCCCATCTAGTGGGTTATCAGCTAACCAATCCGCAATGATTTTTCCTTTAATGGACTTCTGATTTACAAATGTTAATTTGAATTCCCCCATTAAGGTTATAAAGCGTCCAACCTTTTTAGACAAGGACCCTTGTGTGAGGAAAGTCCGTAAATGGTCTATTTTTACAATGACCCTTGTTTCTTGATTTAGCATGTAATGCCTTAAGCATTTGGTTGCGAAGATTATGGCAAGGCATTCTCATTCTACTTGTGTATAACGTGTTTCATAGTCGAGCAACATTCGGCTAATAAAATAGATCACACGTTCTCATTTGTCATCATCTTCTTGGGCTAGCATGCAGGCTAGCGAGACATTGGTAGCTCGTGAGTATAAGATTAAAGGGCAGTCTGGTTTAGGTGGCATTAGCGTGGGTGGTGACAATAGGAAACGCTTAACTGCATCAAAAGCTTTATTACAGTCTTTGGTCCAATCAATACTATAATCTTTCTTGAGTAGATTGTTGATTGGATGAATGGCAAAACTTAAGTCGGGATGAATCTCTGGATTGCACCGAGTTTTCCAAGAAATGACCTGATTCCAGATTCATCCGAAGACGGGATCATTTCAAGAACAACTTTGTATGTTGGTGGGTCTACATCGATCCCTCGTGACGATATAATGTAACCTAGGAGCTTCCCTCCTGTCACACCAAAGATGCATTTTTTTGGATTTAGCATGACTCCGTATTCTATTAGACGTGAAAGAATGATGCGGAATACTTAGGGATGACAACGTCTCTGGCTTTGGCCAATAAGTCATCTACATAGGTTTCTACAATTTTATGAATAAGATCATGAAATATATACGTCATAGCCTCGCTGGTATGTAGCGCCAACATTCTTGAGACCGAATGGCATAACAATGTAGCAATAGGTTCCCCAAGGAGTTATAAACGTGGTTTTAGCTTGGTCTTATTCGGATATTCGATCTGATTGTATCCACGAGAATCCATCCATGAGAGACAAAATCTCAAACCCAGCTATTGCATCAACAATGACGTCTATGGATGGTAATGGGAAGTCGTCCTTAGGACAAGCTTTGTTAATGTCCCAAAAGTCTATGTAGATGCGTATCTTCCCATTCTTTTTGAGAACGGGAACGATATTAGATACCCATTGAGAGTAATTGACTGGTTTGATGAATCCTACTTGGAGGAGTTTTATTACTTCTTCTTTCACCATGAGAGCTACCTTGGGTTTCATTGGTCTCGATTTTTGTTTAATCGGCTTTGCGTCTGATTTAGTGACGAGGTTATGTACTGTAATGTGTGGTGCAACCCCTGTCATTTCTTTATAATTAAATGCAAAATCCTTCTGATGTTCCTTGAGGATTCGAGTGTGTATTTCTACTTCTGATGGAGTTAACGAGGATCCTAATTTCAATATCCTTGGTTCATCCTCTGATCCGATGTTAATATCAATTGTTTCTTCGATTAAAGAAGCGTTACCTTCTTCAAACTCAGGTGGGGCCGGAGGTAATTCCAGATCATCTCCGTTCTCTACCGTGTATATGTTGAGCTCCTTTTGTGGGGGAAGCTCTATCATGGGATTTCCAAAGTAAGAAGATGAATGCGGGATTAAGGACAAATCTATCACGTGATGGGTGAGATGTAATGTTGCATAGGTGTTTAAGTAATCCAGAGTGGCTCTATCACTATCAATGTGATCTAGGATAGTAGATTTGTTCTCATCCTTGTTTGTTAAAAGAGGGTTTGACATTTTTTTACCAATGGTTCAGTACGAAGGGATACTATGAAACGAGCATCTTCCAACTCACTATTTGGGGTGAAGCATGATGCCGAGGTTGCTATAGAATCGGTGAGAAGATTTTGTTCTCGCGGGATTGCTTCAATTGATATGAAGTCAAACTCTTTGCTTAAATCCAATACAACTGTTTTGTAGAGCTGTAAGTGCTCAGCTCTGGTTTCATATACCTCAGAGACTTGGTTTGCTACCAATTGTGAGTCTCCTAATACTCTAATGTTATTAACACCGATCCTCTTAGCTAAGATGAGACCAAGGAGGAGGGCTTCGTACTCAGCGCCATTGTTTGTACATTCGAAATTTAGTTTAAAGGAAAATGGTAGGATTTTTCCCTCGGGAGAAGTAAAAATTACACCTGCCCCAGCTCCATAACGACATCTAGCTCCATTGAAATGGAGAGTCCAAAGAGTTTAGCTAGGAATATAGATGTTGGGATATTTGTTGTGTTAACATTTTCTACTTCTACCATGCAGAGATCCTCTGCTGGAAGAGAACCAACACCTAGGGTATATCCCATGCCTACAGAATCAAATGGTAGGAACATCGGTAGATCCTGTTCTAATAACTTGACAATCTTTGCAGTAGTTCCTAACGATATTGTTTCTACGATGTTAGCCTCATCTTTGAGGGTTGGGATAGTCTTGATTAGGCTCATAGTCTCAAGATATGTTGTAGGTACCAACATCTCCTCTGGTTTTGTGTCGGTGGGTTTATTAAGTTGGTTTGTTGGGAGTTCAAACTCCGAGTGAACACCTGGTCTTTTCTTTAAGTCAGCTAGGTGTATATCGAATGGCTTTGGATCCCCCTTGGCTATGAACACTTTTCCTAAATGCAAGAATCTTACTTCTTGAAATAATGTAGAGGGGATTGCCTTCATACGGTGTATCCATGGTCGGCCAAGGATCATATTATAGTTGGTTTCCCGATCTATAATGTAAAACTCAGTCAGGATTGTTTTGGGTCCTAAGGTGACTGGTAGTATTATAGTTCCAATCGATGTGGCTTTAAGGCTATCATAGCCTCTTAATGTATTTCGAGTCGAGGAACAATTTGTTTCTCCATACCCTAGCTTTTGAAGGAAAGAGAAGGGGACTATGTTAACTGCTACCCCATCGTCAACCATTACGTTTAACGTAATTGTTATAAACCCAGACTTGCAAATATAAGGTTGGATCACCTCTGCGTGCAATCTCAGTGTCTGTTGGCATTTTGTTTATTTTGAATATAAACTTGATATCCCTATCCGACTATCCCGGAGGGTGAATATCAAAGTCTATATGGTTTACCTGTGTTTCGGGAGGTGGAGTGATGTTAATTAAATGACCTAAACCTAATGCCTCCAAAAGAGCAGCCCTATGGGCAGGAGAATTCTTCAGTAAGTCTAAAAATAAATGTGCGAGAAGGTTTTTGTTAGATCATTAATTAAATCATAGGCACCTATGGGTCTTACTAACATTTGTTGGATGTTATCTGTCTCGGTAGGTAACTTGGACTTGGCTGAGAGGAATACTCTCGTGTCCTTGTTACAGCTTCCACGGGTAGTTCAGCGTCTAATTCCACTAAACCGACTATCTTGGGTCGCGGTTGACTTCCTAATTGTGGTGCAACTAATGGATTTAGTGAAGTCGAGGCTTCATGATCATTGTTTCTTGTTATTATACCCTTATTTGTCCCATTTGGATTTAACCTGTTGTTATTGTGATTTGGGAGCGGATCATTAAAGATTTTGAGGGTGTGTTTTGAGAAAACCGCCTGTGAAAGTATTTGGTGCGGTGGCCTTACGCAGTTGGCCAAGAACATATCTATGAAAAGTTGTCTTTGTTCTTACGGAAAATGTTGCATGAATTTATTGTAGTCACGACACGTTCTAGTGTCATGGCCTCAATTTTGTGAAAACCACAATACGAGTTAGGATTGTAATTCCTAGTCTGCTGGTTTGGTGCATATTGTGGCCCAAAACCCCGATCAAACCATTTCCTATTAGGATTAAAGTTTTTTTGTTTGTTGTTTTTTATTTTGGTTTGGTTTTTATATCCGATTGAGTTTTGGCTCGGACCATTTGTAAGGTTTTGCCATTGTTGTTGTTGTTGTGGATGATTAAAATCCTTTGCATTGATTGTTGGGGTAAAGTTGTTGTTTTGTTGGTTTTCATTAGTGGTGGAGTATTCACAACATTTACCTTTTGGCACGATCGGATTACTCCATCTGTTGTCACTCCATGATTTTTATTAAGGATTTTAGGTCCTTGATTGACATTTGTGGTAGTAGGATAAGCCGTAGTATTCTGGTTGGAGGTGATTAACCTCCGTTTGTTCCATACATCTTACGACCACTATCTATTGCCGCTTGATCTATTCGGAGAGTGCTCTCAAGCACTTCATCGTAAGTCCTTAGTGGGAACTTTTGGACTTCTTCCTTTACTTCTCTGTTGAGAGAATGAAGGAATAAATCGCATAGTTCCATTTGGTCCATGTTTGGAGCACTGGCTGAAGAATAAAGAACTGTACGCCACCTCTGGATGAAATGAGTGACAAATTCATTGTGTTCTTGCTTAATGTGCAAGAATTCCCTGATTCCTGTTCTCAATAGCTTGTTCATATCAAATGCCTTGATGAACTCAGAAACGAAGCTGTTTAAATGAATGGATGGAAGCCTCAGGTATTCTATAATACCAATCGAGGGCGATGCCTTCCAAGGTTTTGGGGAATATTTTGGCAACAACCCCATCCCAAGGGAGCAGTTCTTGAATGGCTGTGGCGTAAGCCTTGATATGTGCATTCGGATCTCCCTCACCTTTGTATTTGGGAAAATCAGGAAGAGGTCTTGGAAGCATAATGCTTCGTATGGTGAAGTCTAAGGGTTCTTTCAAATATTCTGAATAAGTCCCTATCGCGTAGGTTTCGACCATTGATGGTGCTGCTGAGGGGGTGGCGGTGGAATGAGTTGTTGATATGGCGTAGCATATGCCATTGGTAGGGGCATAAGGAAACCCCTGTGGTTGAGTAAACATGCTGGGGGAGAGGAGAACATATCCCTTGTGGTGATTTGGAGTACATGTTTAAGTATGAAGGGGGATTGTCTAGGAATGGATTATTTTTACTAGACCGGGAGGTATCGGAATGGTGTTAGAAATGGTGGTTCTTGTTGGCGTTTGTTGTGAATACTGAGGAGTCATGCCTAACGTGCCCATTCTATGAGGAGGTCTACTTGGCTAGGATGGTGTGGAGGATTAGAATTTCCTGCCTATATGAATTGATAATGGTGATTTGCCTGAGCAATTTCTAACCCCCTAACTTTTTCTACTAAAGTCGAAATGACTTCATTTGGTAAAGTCACGGTATTTTTCCTTAGTGGCATTTGTTGTATATCCTGGTGTTGTATAGGCATGTGATATCCTACTATGAACTGATCATTACCCTACCAAGTTTCCCCGAGGGCATTTCCTACATGTAGTGGTATTGAGGTATTTTCTTGAAAAGAGAACTTGGGTTGTGCTTGTAAACTTCCTATGAGTGGGTACATACCCCGAGAGCGTTGTTCATTTATGGCATGATGTACTGAATGTTCATCATCTAAAACCAGGTATGGATCTGATTGTTTACTAATTTGTGGTCTAAGCAGCACCTGAGGAGACGAACCAAATTCTCCTGTGAACGTCATATTGTTCAAGCCTGAAGGCTCTGTGTGTTGTGTTTGAGCGAGCTGATCCAACTCCTCTGTTTGGAAAGATGAGCCATATCTAATCCTTGGAGGTGGATTTTGTGTTGATAATTGGTTATTTGAATAGTTGTCACCCCATACTGAGAGTGAGGGCGATGACTATCTATTCAGTTGAGCGTAGTATGCTTCAAGACCTAGGAGAGGTCTACCATATGCATCGAATCCCGACATATTCGGGGGGTATATGAATACCCGTCAGAATAATGGGTAAGAGCGAAGGTGGAAGGAAGAAGTGAAAATAAAAGAGGAAGAACTATTTCATTCACATCGGGTTCACCAATTTTGTACGATGGAAAAGTGACAAGCGAGCGTGGGAATCTACAAGTAACTCTTCCTCGCACCCGACCTCTCGAGGTCATGCGAGATAAGTTGGTGGGGATGGATTATGCATAGGGTATGGGTAAAATAGTTAGGCAATCTTATATCTTCAACACACACTAATTGAATCTGTGAATCTAAGGCAAAGAAGGCCCTCCTAACTCGAATGGCATGATAGATCGGTCGGCAAGGATGATTTGCTTTCAAGGCTATAATCAATATCGAGCTACGGCATGATCCAATCTATAGGTTGTGGGAAACATGGAAAATGACCTAGGATGGTTTCGTGTATGTCTCCAGACAGGGTCATATGATGGATGATGGATATACAACAGATTCTATGGTCGATTCTCTGGTCTAGTCTAGAAGTCTTTAGCTTTGTTAGCTACTATGTCTAACAAGGATAACTATGCGATGATGATAGGTGGAAGTGGAGTGGATATAAATATTGATGTGCGTAAGCTAGCGTCAACGTTAGATTGGCCTGTAGGCTCGTTGGGTTGTGGGATTTATGGGTCACAACCGTAGATTTGTGGTTGCTGTGGACTGCTTATGGTCATGTGTGGAATCAGTCCCTAATCCCTAGTATCCAATAGTCGTATGCCTTTTCGGCCTCTACATTCAGAATTAACAGTTGTGTAATCTTTTCTGAGTATCTTATAGGTGTTCTTGCAACCTGAATCCTTAAGCTAGTATCTATGTCTATGAGAGTGTCTCCTGCGCATCTGGTTGTGGGACCAAAGGATCACAACCGAACATTTTCTCTCTTTCAAGCCCTTCTATAGTCATGTAGATATTTATCTAGGGTAATCTGTAGTTTGGCTGATTTGACCAAAACATGTGCACTTGGTCGTCTTCTATATTTAACCCGCTTAACTGTGAGCTGATATGTTGTAAGTCTGTTGTTGTTCGGAAGACTTGGATTCTAAGGTTTTGATCTATATCAGTTATTTCCGTAATAAGATTGGGTTGAGGCATGATTGGCTCGAATACGTATTCTCTGGGCTCTCTAGGTCCCGTGATTGTCATACAAAAGCAAACGATATAAAGCTAATTAATGACAGAATAAACTAAACATGCAAAATATATTTACATATATTTCTAAGTCTGATAGTTATTGATAAGCTACTGAACATAATTTTAAAGAGAAATCATCTAATATATCTAAAATTGACAACTAAACTAATAACACATTTAAAACAAACAAAGCAACCGAGTATAGCTACTTGTCTGTGCAGTTTTAGATCTATTCTAAATAATTTGATAAATGATCTACTCTATTTGAAAGACTCTCGATCCTACCTCAGAAGTGAGGAGTGAATCATAGTTTTCTCGAAACTATCAATCCCCACAACTTCCTAAGTAATATCGAAAGTAAAATTTAACTAAAAATGAAATGATTAGCTACTCTATTTGATATGCTTTTAACTAGAACTTTGAAATATAGAACACGGATTACGCAATAGTGGCGAATCCGATGGTGTGTGACCTTGTCCCCTCGGTGTGATCTCCTCGTTCTTTCATGCTCACGCGGATCCGAAAAGCGTGTAATGCTAGCATAGCAAGAGTAGATATTGGCACAAAGGCAACTTAGGATACAAAGATAGAATCTGATACAATGCGAGCAGGAGAGGGATAGCGCAAGAGTATAGAGCTTAGCTTATGCAATTCCTAGCGGGATTTATTACGAGTCATGCAACATAAAATGTCCAGAACCTGAAAATATCCTGTTTGATGAACAAAACCTACAACTTTAATGGCTTCCTATTGAGATGAAACTATCCTACTCCAATTGATTTGGATGAAATGACAACAACACTTTGCACAAGGAGAATATGTGGCTTTCTAATAGCTAAACAATGCTAACTATGCATCTAAGAAATGAAACTATGAATCCTAAACAAAATTGAAAGGCTAAGCTATTGAAATGAGAAATTCAGAGGCAAATTTTGAGGGCCATTTGCTTGAGCACAAGCCAACTATTTATAGCATTTCCAATTACCCAAAGGTAAAAACCAAATTGATCTCTTAAACCATAAATAATGCCAAAACACTATTCCAGGGAAGAATCATTAATGCAAGCCAAAGGTGGTGAAAAAGTCTGGTAAACATTGAAATTTACATGAGTTACGTTAAAAGATCATTCGAAAACGCGTGAAGGACCGGGCGCCCTAAATAGGGCGGCGGTTACTGGACCGCCACCCAAGCAGAGTCGTTGGTTTCAGAATCAAGAACAAAACGTAAAGAAAAGAGGGGGAAAGAGAACAACAAACCACGCGGGGGCTAAAGCGGGGCATGCGGGATGTTAACGCATACTTGGGGAGCTTTTTCAGATCCCGAACACCTTACGAGGAGACTGTATCATCATTGGGGCAAGCGCCATGTTATTTCGGCTGGTCTGCAATACCTTACAATTTTGGGTACGTACACTTTCTCAATAATTCATAACCCAAATGTTAGACACTTTCTTTTCCTAGCCTAAGATTGCCTTGCTCTTCTTCTTGCTAACTATTCACTTTCTAGTGCTTTTTAACCTTGCATAATTTAGGAACTCTTCCAATTACACACACACTACAACCAATTCATTTCGATGTTAGTCCAACCATGGAGATGATATAAAAACTTCAAAAGAACAAATCTTGTGCTAGTTACTTAAAATAGTCCTTAAGGTACCCTTCATACCAAGTAGCTTGCAACGTTCATTCCTAAAGACTTCTTGGATAACCAAGAATTATTATAAACTCCATTAGTTATCTCCCACCATATCTAAGGTGTATGCAAAGTCTCAAGACCCAACTCCATGGATTTCTCCTTTTATCTTACTTTTTCACTTTTTCTCTAAAAGGCCTAACTATCTTAGGACAGTCCTAAAACCCTCATAAATTCTCATATAGATGGGTTAAAAATGCAAGCTTGTACTTGCTGAACACCCATTAAGGGTTTCTTCAAGTGGTGAATTTTAAAGTTTTAACTCAAAAGGGAAAGGTAACTTCCTTTGTTAGAGCAATGTACTATGTAACAAAATAATGTAAGAGCAATCTACTATGTAACAAAATAATGTAAGAGAAATCTACTATCTAATAAAATAATATCAAATAATTATACGGAATTCTTATGGCTTGATTGATCTTACGTCAATTATCATTCTAACTCATTTACATTTAATTAGGAACCCTTTGTGTGTCTCTTTTTTACTCATAGATAATACTCTGATTTGACCCTTGCATAGACATAGTCAAACAACCTATACTTTACCCATCTATTCAAGCACCTACTAATCAAGTGCTAAGAAATCCTATATCGTTACCTATCCAACATAAGTTATGATAACGATCATGCAAATATAAGATAATGGATTCTTCTAAACCATTCAATACAAATCAATCATCCCTACTGACCTAATATCAAAGTGACATAATCATCCAAATGTATCTAGGTGATATATCATGTTTTTCTACATCAAGATCTTGTTGGGATGAGACATCATCCCCATCTGGTGATCCAATATATCTCTAGGAAACAACTCCTTAACTACATGTGACCTAGATGCTCCAAGATATATTTGGGTTGATATCTTATGACTCTCATCCCCCATCTCCTCAAATATATATCTTGGGTGATATCTCATGACCCTTCTACCCACATCTTCTTTGAGATATCTTTGGGAGATGTCTCATGACCTTAGTACTCCCAACTCTTATGAGATATCTTTGGGTGATATATCGTGACATTGTTGCCCCTAACTCTTATGAGATATCTTTTAGGTGATATCTCATTTCTCTCATAAGCCTCAACTCCTCTAAGATGTCACATGGGAGACATCATATGTATCTCATGTCCTAAAGGTGCTCAAAATATATCTACAATGATATCTTATTTCCTTGTTGATTCTAGCTTCACCAACATCTTGTTGAGGAAAGATATCTTACTTGTTTTAACCCAACCTTACCAACATCTTCTTTATGGAAAGATCTCTTCTAGATTTTCTTCCTTACATTTTTTTATCTCCTAATATTCCTTTTCTAAATATTGTTGTGGCATGATCTTTTTATCCTTCATTTCCATAAACACGACATTCTAAAATAAATAGTCTTTTGTGTTCATGGATTCCATAGCTTGTATTATTTCACACCATTTATGTACCCAATAAAGATGCACTTTTCAAACCTATAGTCAAGTTTAATCCTTTTTCCTTTGGATATGCATGTAATCTTCACAACCGAAGACTCTCATGTGTCTTAACAACAATTTTAAACCATACCAAACTTCTTCTCGGGGTCTTATCCACCAACGCTAATGTGGGTAATCTATTCAACAAGTAAATAGCAATAACCACTACTTCCACTAAATATTTATACTCCAAGCTAGCACAACTTAGTGTACTCATGGCCTTATCCATCAAATTTCTATTCATGTGATCATGTCACTCCATTCTATTATGAATTATAATAAATTTCCTTTTTCCTGAGTATTCCAAAAATTTTGCAGAAATCATCAAATTTCTTCTAGAAATATTCACCTCTCAATTGTCTATTCATAGAAACTTTATCCTTTTCTCAATCTAATTTTTAATGAGGTCCTCTAACTCTGTTAAGAATCAAGAGGATCAAAACTCTCCTAGTATCTTCCACATTCATATTTTGTCTAGGAATTTGATCTTTATGGGAAAAGTGAATGATACTAGTGTACAAGTTTTATTCAACAAAGATGAGAGAAAGATGGTGCACGATGTCTTAGTATTGTCAAGAGGTGTGAGGAAGGGAACTTTGTTTAGTTTTGATACTAGTGTAGTTATTGGTGCTCTTAACAACTCTCGGTTCTTCTAACCCAATCCCGGACCGGACATGAATCGATAACCTAACATGACATAAAGAGGCATATTATTTAGTATGTTGATTCTCATAGACATCATATACTCACTATATATCATTCTTTCTTTATTCCAAGATATTAACTTTCTTCCCTCATAATTGGGGCCTAATTAGGGTGGATTAACACTGATATTTTAAATCTCTCATGCACATCCCTCTCATTTCATGTTGCTTGTAATTTCACCCTTTGAATGGAATAGTTGGAAATTAATATCTTTCCCCTTGTCTATTGAGAGAGAGATACATTGACTCATTTCCCACTAAAAATTTCAAGTATAAACTATCATGTCCTTGTGGTTCTTGCCCCATGAATAGTTAGTATAACGAAGGGAGAATATACGTGCATCCATCCATAGGTACTTTCACTTTTGATGCCTCCCAAAACTCTCTTTAGACCTACTACTATACCCCTCCGCAAAGGAAACTATTACCTCAAATCATCCTTTGGGTTTGTGCACTTATGTCAACTCTATGTATGATATTCTAGATCACCCTAACATTTCGCATTGTTGCTTTTTCTATTTAAGTTTCCTCACAGACATATTTGGAACTTACTTACTAGAAAATAAGTAAACTACCCAGGATACCTACTTATTTTATTTTAGTGATATTTTTGCTTAGGGCTCAACCTTCTTCGACTCAACACATGATTCATCCCATGTAAAAGTAAGGGGATAGTTCTTACCCAAGCAAGTATAGGATTGTTATGCGTAAGCATACACATGTCGTATTTGATGCTATGATGGTTGACATAATGCTTCTCAAGTACTTGAATCATGGAACTTTTAGACCCGATGGAACATGGAAGCTTCAAGCTTCCGGACTATTGATTATATTTTCACTCTTTGGTCTATATTTAGGTAAGGCTCGTTAAAAATATCCTAAATTCTCATGTAAAACCTTTTACAATGTTATGAGACATTTGTTTCCAAAGGTTGTGCTACTAATGTCTCATTGAATGTTAATTACCCCCATATTAAATATCTATTTGATTAGGTGGTCAATTTGGGGCTCACCAAAAGCTCTTACATTTTGAATAGTATTGTTGAAGTCAAGCAAAAGTTTCATCCCTTCTCAACTCTTTTTAGGATTTACAATAATGAGCTTGAGAAACTTCGTCGGTAGCACTCATGTTAATGATGGTTTGATATTGCATCATGTTTTATAGCTATTCTCCTTTTTGTTGATAATGTTGTCCTTTCTCATTCCCCTAATGACTTGTAGAGATAGATAGATGCCCTTGTTCATTTCTACAATCTTCATTATCTTGTGGTTAGCTTTTCGTTAAAAATAGTAAAACTAAGGATATAGTTTTTAATACTTCCAAAGATGCTCTTTCTAAGTTCTAGTTGTACCATAAAGAGGAGCATGTGAAGACCACAAAAAAGTGTCAAGTAAATGTAAGAAAATAGAAGCATCAAATATAATTACTGGAAAATTGTCAAGTGTACATAAGAAATTACATATAATTTTCCAGCAAACTGCCTTATTTTAGTTTTCACTGGTTGACGTTACTTTTAGATTTTAGTCATATATTCATTCGTTTTAAATAATTTAGCACAATGTTACTTTACTTCCACTGGTGCGGTAAATATTTATCTAATAAAATTATAGAGCATATAATAGATTAAGATATTAGAAAACTAGAAGTGAGTATGACATGACATTTGGTCGTTAATTATTGATGTCACAAGTGATTTTTAAAACTATGTTTTACAAAGTCATTGATCCATATGTTTAATATTTAAACTTATTAAAAGTGCACATTAGTTTAGTAGAATGACAATGAGTAATAGGATCATTCCTATTCTTCTTTGTTTAAAGCATGAGGCGGTTATTAATGTTTATTTAATGCATAAGATATACATGTGGAATATAGTAGGTGTTACTGGTCGAGCTCGAGGTGACTATGGTGACGTCGTCGTTATTGCAGGTTTAACAGGTTTTGCAACATACTTAATGTCGGTGTAATTGACCCCTTTAAACACACCATCTTTTCGGGAGTAAGACACTGTTTGTCCAGAAGTAAGCAGGTCTTCTTGAGTGTAGGAGAATTGGACGGTGCATTTACCCCGGGTGGCCATGAGATCAATACTAACCTGCTCGCCAGGGTCGACCAACACATTGTAAGTAGACCCTACACGTGTCTCCGTTTCCAATGTATTACCCCACTCGGTGCTGGCGCTGATTTCGGTGGACAACTTTACAGTGGCGCTCTCCACCAAGGGTACTCCTCCCGTGAATTCGAAGCCGATCCCTGTGGTGAAAGACACCGAGTTACTCCACGACTGGCTCTTCTTGTCAGTGTACGAGAAGTCCATCGCCAGCGTGGTGGGCTTGGTGGTGGTGTTGGCAGCGGTGCTGCTGGCCAGAACCATCGCTTGCAAGTCGTAGATATGAGCAGTGGACATGTCGTACACTATGGACGTCACGCGCCGTCTCTTCACGCATTCTACCACTGTAAAAAGAGCGGATCTTTCCAGCGACCGGGCATACGCCCTTAAACAGGGCATGTTGTTCGGATCATTGTATCTATTACAAAACTCTTGGGCGCCCTGGCTGCATCGCAGCGCCACCGTTGCTTCGTCCACTTGTATGGGTAGGAATTGCATAGACATGTCTTGAGGCGAAATATTGGACATGTCCGCCAAAACCCAGCGAGACTCTGGGCTCACCTCCCAGTATTGGTTCCAGTATAAATTTTTAATCCAAATGTGTCCTTCTGAGTCGCCCACCGCCTCCACCTGGTGCCTAATCAGGTTGTCACCGATATCGCTGGAATTGAAAATGAGAGAATTGAATCCATGGTCCAAAAAAGAGGCCAAGTACTTTTCGTTGTCTCCTTTAAAGGCTACGTATGGCGGAAACTTAACCAGCGACACCGCCTCTAGTCCACCTCCGCCATTGGCAAACAGGCGAGGCCCGTGCACTTCCAGATCATTGTTGTAAGCTTTGGCTTCCCACACCCCCCCGAGGTTGTTTCCATATCCAGCTTGCAGTACTGAGAAGAGAGAGATTTTGCCGGCGTAGGAGTGATGCGGCGCAGCACGGAAGAGAGTGGAGGACCAGGTAGAGCGATCAGCGTTGGGCGAGTCCGCGGCAGCAACGATCCACTCCTCTTGGGGCTTGTTTTTCCTCCAGAACTTATCGTTGTAACAACATTTCACATGGGCTTCGCCGTTCTGCGCCTCCACCACCTCGTGCTTTACACAGGGACTCGCCAGATCATCGTAGCAGAAGCTTAGAAACCCACGGCATGGATGGTCTCTCACATAGCCCAGGTACTTTCCATTGGGTCCTCTCAGGGCAAAGTAGCGGGGAAGAGCTGCACGACTAGAGACGGCTTGTATGGCATCATGATCACCACTCTTAGAAGACGAATCCATGTCAACTGCAAACACTACACCAACTACTACAAGCACAGATATTATTATTACTTGATTTTGAACGTATGGATGCTGCCGTTATATAGCAGCGGCGAGAGAGAGTCAGTGACGATTGAAACTGATCAATTTGGATGATGATTGGGCGCGAGCGAGCGAGCTAATTCCCTTGTAAAAGGCCTTAACACTTGCTTACGATATGTCCATAATTGCTGTTCAAGATTGAAATTATATCCGTGTAAGATTAAAAGTATGTTAGCTGTTCACATGTTTTAATCCAGGTCAATTTATACTCAACATATTTTTATCTTCACGGCGTACTAAGATTATGCGTTAAATAATGGTATTCTTATGTGACTTGAAAGATATAGTTTTGGTGTACTAATATTATACATTAAATAATGATGTTTTTATGTGACTTGAAAGACATGGTTATGTTAAATAATGGTGTTTTAATATAACTTCAAAGCTAATCTATTCATAATATATTTGTTTCCCATTAATTTTTTAATTATATCTTCGTCTATTTTATTCCCAAGGTATGAGGTTCTCATACAAGACTAACTCAAGATCGGGGATTTAATTCAAAAGGGTGTCAAACCCTAATATACGTTTAATTAATTCCTACCAACAATGTTACATTTCATAGGATAGATCTAGTCTAGATTATTAATTAAATATTCTTAATCCATATCTAATGTCAATTTAATTATCATCACTAGATAAGTGTCCATTAATTTCTCTTACTAGGTTAAATAGTTTCCCTCTTGAGAAATTAACATTCAACCCACATTTAATAAACCCTTATCCTTAGTTACCTTAATTCTCTTAAATTATTTTCTTTAATGTCCATAGAATCATTCACTAAAACCTACTAGAAGGGTTACATTTTTAACTTAATACACTAGATCCCGAGTGGCCCCCATTCACCCATTTACACATACATTTGATTTATTTAAAATTTACAACCATAGTATGAATATTATCACCTAAGAATTGTAGGGTTGATTCTTGACCCTTGGATCAAATCCATAGGGACCACAAGATTAGATCTACCCAAAAGAATCCCTAACCATCCTTAAGGGAGTCTTCTTAAGCATTTCTTACCCTAAGCTCATTCATTTGTTTCTCTTTGGTTTGCAGGTTGAAGGAGTGGATGTCATGGATCAAGGGAAATCATGAAAGAGTCTTCTTGGAATCAATGTGCAAGAAGAAGGGATTCCATCCATTTGGCTCCTCCTTTAGAATAGTTGAATCTTAGATTAATCATGCATTCTTAGTTATTTTATTAATAATACAAGATATCTATCATAGATCTCATTTGAGATCTATTGTTGTTAGTTTCCTTTTTATCTTGGATGGGGAAAACCCCATTTTGTAGATCAAGAATATTATGCATTTAAATCCCTATATGTAGGTTGGATTATGGTCCAAACAAGAATACACGGGCTTCACAGGTTGGATATACATTAGGTAAAGTCCGGATCCATAAGAGCCAATGGTTTGGCCAAAAATACATTTTCTAAAAAATATCCACGCTTGCAGGTGACCGACGGCGATCTCTTGACCGACCACGGTAACCACTATGCTACCGACGTCATTTCCATTACCGATGCCAGTTCCTATGTTAATGATATTTTTTAGAATATTGTTTTAAATGTAGGGGGTAAGAGATTAATTCTATGAGCAACTTCTTATTCAATTTTAAGAAAGTATAATAGTCTCAGAAGCATTGGATATAAACAAAGGCACAATAAATGACTATCAAATTTGTAGAAATAAAAAAATTTAGTATCCAATGACCGATGTTGGTCACAGGAATACCAAAGACGGTTCGAGTAGTCGCCTTGAGTTCTTGTTAGATAAGTCCATTTTATAAATCTTGACATATCTTCAATATTTTGTGCTTCACACTTATCTAAATGATTTTCCATAATTATTCATTGAATTTAAGGTTGTTGTGCAAGCCATGATATCATTTAAGTTGATAACTAAACTTGAAGTTAACATTTTTAAAAACTGCAATATGAAACAATGACCGATGTCGATCGAGTACACCAACATCGATTAAGGCCGCTAGGTGCCGATTCTTTGTGTAGGCCAGAGAACTCTAAAAATGAATGTATAAAAGAACATAGATATAAAAGGATAAATTTAACTTTAAATATATCAAAACCAAAGAGTGTCTAACTATTTCAACCCATAATAAGGCTATGAAAACCTCCCAATTCACACTTAGATCAAAACATTGATTTACACTTTCTTTTCTTTCAACACAAGGTAAAATTTAAACATGATATCCATTTAAATAATTCCTTTATATGCAACTAATTTGAAGAGGAAGGAAAGACACATTCTTTAATGAGATTTCTTCAAATATGATATTACAAATTAATAACAAAATATAAAATACAACTTTTCTTTCAAATACAATCTACTAGTCTTCCACCTTAAGTGGGAATTACAAGAAAATTTCTATGAAGGATTTATTTTGATTTCAAAAAATAATCCAAGTCCCAAGTCTTCCACAAGAGCTCTACCATTTCTTCACTTTAATCACAACAAAAAAATGGGGAGAGGAAACACTCTCCACCCAACCAATAATTCAATGAGGAGAAGAAGTTATCCTCCTCATTGGCCCCCAAGCCCCAACCAAAATTCAATAAAGGATGGATCTAACTCATGAAAACTATCACAAAGATTCCACAACACAACATCAATTTTCACAACCATTTTAAAACACATTCAACACAAGATACAATTACAAGAAGGAAACTAATAAAATACACAAAGCTTGAAAATACAAAGTCAATGGAGAAAGGATCTATGGGGAGATCACTTATTCCTCCTAATAGAATTAGGTGCCCACCTTAAAACCCTCCAATATACATCTCAAAACCCCTACACAACTCTTATGACTCCCTCAAGATCCTCTTATACCTCCCACATTCTCTTATGCCTCCCTATAATCTCTTATATCTCCCTCAAAAGAACCAAGTAAGAAATGTAATTATTCTCTTATCCAAGGTGGGGCACCCAACCCAAATCCCTCCCAAAACATGAAATAAACTCTTATGCCTCCCTACATATAAAATACCCATAGCCTTCTCCTACACCATACTTAGGCATTCTACCCAAGATCCCAACAAGCATGCAAACCATTCACTTGCATACAAATATACACATATAAAAGAAAACAATTAAAACAAGGGTGTAGTTCCTACCTTTCCATGGTAGAACTTGATCAAAGAGTCACACACCAAGATCCTTCAAGCTCAATCAAACTCCAACAAGCTTCAAAAAATTGAACAAGCACTCCAAAAATACAAGAGCACAAATGAAATGAAGTAACCCCCAAACAAACAAATAAACTTGCATATAAAAAAGAAAAAGGAGGGTGAGGTGGCTCCATGTAGGATGTCACGTCAATTATCCTCAATTCCACCCCACAAGTCAATCCTCAACCCCAATGCACAATAAATTGGTGGTTGAGAGGAATGATAAGCCTCTTACACACATAAACCAAACCCACACCCCTAAGCACAAAGCTGTTGATGTGAAATTACAGCACCCCCGAATGTCTTGATTTTGAATGGGGCATTTAGTGTAATCTGCATAACATTGGACCATCTCTCAAGCTATGGGACTTGTGGGCTTGAGATGGTCCTCAAAGAAAGTCGGCTTCTTCTTCCTAAACTACCTGCCACAAGCTACTCTAATGCAGGAAAACTATCTAATCCTAATCTAACCTTCCAAGGGATCGGGAGAGAGAGAAATGCATGAAAACAGAGCCTACACTAAAGTGGTGATACACTAGAAAAGGAAGTTGCTGATCACAAATCCAACTTCCTGAAATGGAGAGAGGTGAGCAATGGAGAGGATGGACAAGATGCATCACAAGCCAAAGATAAAGTTCACACAAAACACCACTTCAAACCCATTAAACACAACTCTCAAAACCTGCAATAGACATTAGAAATATGCACAGTATACCCTACAATGGTGAGAGGCAAGAAGAGACAATAAAATAAGAAAAGGATGGACAAAATGCATCATGAAACAGATTTTATTACTCCATGAGTTCACACAGTACATCATTAGTGGGCAAGAGGCAAGAAAACTCCATTACAAAGCAAAGAGAGGAGGCTTAAACTCCACATTCAACCCTAGAGAAGAAAGAGGGAGGGGGTAGGAGAGAAAAAATGACCAACCTTTAGAAAAATGCCCCTCCTTATAATATATAGGAAGAATTAGAGAAGGAGATAGAATAAATCTGAATTCTTTTCAACCACCCCAAAAGAGCAATGAATTCACCTACAAAAATGATGGGTTCCACTATAAAAACCCACGGCTGCATGTGTTATTTGTAACGCCTATTAAAATAACCCACTTGAGACCCAAAAACAACCTGGGATTAGTTAGGAAAATTATGGAATAATTTTTTGAATTAAATAATCTACAACTAGGTTATAAGGTAACATCTTCCACTAACAAGTTCCAGAACAATTCAAATCCACTAGAACATACTTTTCTTTTATTAATATTTATTAGAGGTCATAAGGTCCAAAACTAAGGGTTAGAAGGTTCAATAAGGTTCAGAGGGTAATTCCTCACCATACCCACTCTCTAACAAGATTAAAGATTTAACTTGATTTTTCTCACACTTAACGCATTCAAAATTTTCCTAAATCATTCCCATTGGATAGGAAATTTCCTCACCTTTCCAATGATATAAATAAGTCCTCCTAACTCCTCATATTTCTCAAGTTATGGGTCGAAGACCTTGGGAGAAAATTTTCCCAAGGGCTAACGTGCGGGCCTAGGGTGAAAATTTTCCTTTGCGGGTCGGTGGAGTGGGGAAGAGTTTTAGAGTTTTTCCTTCTTCGGGGAAAAAGCGTGATTTTCCTCATGTGCCCACGAGCCCAAAGAGGACACGTGTCGGCTTGAGAACGCTCTAGTAGGAAGTCGGGCCGTCAGAGAGATTTAAGGCATTAAGCCTTTTGGGTTTGGAAACGCAAGGGGAAAAACTTCCCGCGTGCCTCTCGCCTATCCCAGATGATGCCACGTGTCATCACCCTATTGGTCGCGGCTAGGAGGAGGCGGAGGAAACTAAGAAAATTTTCCCAAAGAAAAAAATTTAAAAGCGCTAAGGTTGGAAAGGGTGCTACACCTCCATTGATGCCCCACAACGCCACATGGCATCCTGATTGGTCGCGAGCAGGCGGGACAGCAGGGAAAATTTGGAAAATTTTCCCAAAATTTCTTGAAATGCTAAGTTTAAAAAGAGGTCCGCCCATCCACCGACACCTCATGGTGCCATGTGGCAGCCTCTGATTGGCTGCAGGCCAGTGGGGTGACAGAGAAAATTTGAAAATTTTCCCAAAATTTTTCCTAATTGTTTTAAGGGAAAAATTCGGGCTGCGGGCCCACCAAGCAAATTTTTCCTAAAATTTTTCGCCAAGAAAGAAAAACTTCAGAGGGCCATAACTTTTGATAGAGAGCTCGATTTTGGGAAAACGAGGACTTTTTGGAAAGATCTCGATGCCCTCTTTGCACAAAGATCATTAATTTTATATTTTGATAAATTTTAAGGGGTCAATTTTAAGAAAACGGCCTGCAGGATTTTTAAAAGCAAACTGGTAAATTTTAACTTATTAGATCTGTTCAATTTGATCTTCTCCTTCACTCAACATGCCAAAAAGACATGGATAATTATTCTTGGATGTATTTCAGGAAGTTTTCAAGATCCAATTGGTTTAATTGAGTTGCAAATTAAAGTTTTACATCTCTTGACAAAAAACGACTGTAAGAGGTTTTTGACCCGATTTTGCAATGTTTGAAGGATTTTTCCTAAGTGTTTTAGTCCAATTGAGTTCATTTATATCATAACATGTTATATTTTAATGTTTCATTGTTATTTCTTGCTTGCAGGTTCAAACTATTCATTTTAGATAAATTATTTGCAGGATGAAATACAAAACAGAGATCAATTTCTAAAGGATTTATTTATCATTTTTTTCACCTTCCAAGTATGGAGATTCATTCTAATCCTAGTCAAATCCATTTAGTTGATTCAACAAACCATTTAATGGCTAAAATGTAAATTTTGGTTTCCAATTTGTCTTATTTTCAAAAGAACAAAGTAATACAGATTCCTTCATACATATTCCTTTCTTTCAACTAGAGATTTCAATAACATTTAAAGATCATATTTCAATGCAACAATGCAAATGAAGAAAGGTATTGCAATCCTTTATTGATTTCAAATACAACTTTACATCTCTCAATTTCTTGAATGCAAATAAAATATTTCAATTTCTTCCTTTCAAAATGTATATATATATATATATATATATATATATATATATATATATATATATATATATATATATATATGTGTGTGTGTGTGTGTATGTATATGTATATGTATGTATGTATGTATGTATGTATATATATATATATATATATATATATCTTTCACATTCTTTCAAAGCAAAACAGAGTCTATCTCTTTTTCATTTCACTTTACAAATTTCATAATCCATACAACATCTTTCCATTTCAAACATTTACAAATTCATCCACTTTAAAGTGGGAAGGGTTACAATGAGATTTTATTTCACATGGAACTATCAAACAGTCTTTCTCCTCTGCTCCAGAACAACAACATAAATTTCTTCTCATTCATCCAATTTGATCACAACAGGAGTAGGGGAAAGGCAACGCTCTCCACCCAACCAAGACATCCAATGAAAAGGAGAATCCATCCTTCTTCATTGCCCCCGAGCCCCAACCACAATGCAATAGAAATGTGATTTCAACTCATGCAACAATAGGCTTCCACACACACACACAAATATTTCAACATGCACATTTCAAAAAAACACAAGTTCAAAACAAAATGTAATTTTGCAACTACATGAAAGACATACAAACAAAGACTAAGGATTCACCAAGCAAGCCAAAGGAGCAAGAACTATGGGGAAGTTGTTTATGCCTCCCAATGGGAATTGGGTATCCACATGTAACAAACCGCTAATATAAACATCTCCCATATATCCTTATGCCTCCCACAATCCCTCCTTATGCCCCCCCACAAATTTCCTTATGCCCCCCCAAAAGTAAGAAATGTAAGCTATTTATTTTCCATGGTGGATCCCAATCCCAAACTCCCTCCACAATAAATCTAATGCCACTAGCATTCCCTTATGCCCCCTCATGATTCCCATAGCCTTCTCCTACACCATTCCTAGGCAGTCTACCCAACCAACCAACAAACACACAAAACATTCACCATTCACACAAACATAAAAATAAATAAAAGCATATATGAAGAGTTAAGCTCCTACCTCTCCATGGTATATTTTGTTCCAATACAAAACAAGATTTCAAAATGTCCCAAAAAAGCAATTCCCAAGTATGAAATGCTCTCTCAATCTCCTCCAAAATCAACAAGAGCTCCAAAAACAAGGAAAATTCACCCCAAGGAAGCATTCCAAAAGTTCAACAACCCAAAAAAAAGCAAGGAGTTCCAATTTTATAGAAGAGGGAAGAGAAGAGGATGAGGTGGATCCATGTAGGATGCCACATCACACATCCTCAACTCCAACACAAAAAGTCAAATTCATTCCCCCAAGCATAATAAATAGGTGGGTGAAAATATGACAAATTACTTACACACTCCAACCAAGCCCACACCCCATAAGGATTGAAAATTTAAAACATGAAGAAAGTGTAATTAAAACATGCAACTTGACTTATAAAAATGCATTAAAAAGGTCTAAAATCAACCCTCCAACCATAGGTATGGTTGGTAAATAAAATTAAGAGGTATGGGACAAGTTTTACTTGTCCCACAAGCCTCCAAAATCAGCCTCCAAGGACAAATTCGAATTTCCAAGGAGGTGGAGTGTTTCATACTCCAAAATCTGACTTACACAACTCTTACACATACTTACACATCACTTACCACATTTAATACAAGAGCCAACAACTTCTATAATTACTTTCTTATATCCCAAATTTGATTTATTTATTTATTTTAACAATATGATTACTCACATTAATTCTCCACAATTAAAAGAATAATGAAAGGGGTAAATGCATCACAAAATAAACACATGCAAACAATAATAAAAGGAACCACATTAATAAAATACACAAAATCCCTTGGTCACATTCAAAGGTAATCCCCCATGGGAATCCCTAATCAAAAACAACACACACACACAAAATATGTTGCCATGGTGACCTTGTTGAATTCATCTAGAATTCCAATGTGGTTTGTCTCAATCCCCGATGTTTGTTGTGATAGTTTAACCTGCAAAACACAAATACCTCCTTTGGCCTCGTGGCCATATCAGAACATCCAACATGATATAAATATAATCACAAAATCATCTATACATATGAATCACAACAACATCAAAGTAATCAACAATATCACTTACAATTTATATCAACAACTATATCATCATCATATAATGTCCATTTTCTAGGTCTACTCATAATATCCAAAAATCACATGTCCGAACAACATTCATAATATATCCATGTCAAATAGTATATCATCATCCACATATGAAGTGTCTCTAATAATCATCATGCATCATAACTAAATCAAGATCAACAATAATCCATGGTCCAACATCTAACATCATACTAAATCAAAACTATAATAATGTCCATAATATAGTCAACAGTGTCATGGTCAATATCAAAAGGTGTCAAAGGGAAGTGGGCACTACATCCCCTCCCCTTAGACTCGAACTTCCTCCTGGAAGTCACTGGAACAAATGTGGAAACTGAACTCGTAATAAGGTAGCATCCTCCCATGTAGCTATAGTCTCATCATATCTATCCCACTACACCCAAACCTGATCAACCTCTCTACCTTGAAGGCCAGGGTCCTATGATCTAGGATGTGAACGGGCTCCACCATCACCTTCCCCTGATCCTACACCTGCAATGATGTCCAATCTAACACATGAGAAGGATATGTAACATATCTCCTAAGAATTAAAATATGAAACACATAATGTACGCGAGAAAAGCTAGAGGTGGAAATGCTAGATGGTAGGCCAAAGGTTCGATACACTATAAGATCTCAAAAGGACCTACGAATCTAGGAGATATCTTAGAACCATAACGTATAGGGCTCTTATGTGGACTAACACGAAGGAACACCTTCATGCCCACATCAAAACTACGGTTAGGTCCTATGTTGATCTGCATACTTCTTCTACCTATCTTGTGCCTCCTATAGTCTCTGTCTGATCAATACCACCTGCTGCTCCATGTCCTACAATAAATTTGGTCTAAGAGAAACCTTGTCCTCTAGCCTATCCCATCTAAGAGGTGTCCTGCACTCTCTACCATACAAAACTTGAAAAGGAGCCATGCCTATAGAACTCTTGAAAACTATTATTGTAGGAAAACTCCACTAAGTACAGGTACTCCTCCCATCTAGACTGTTGATCCATCACATACATCCTGAGCATATCCTCTAAAATCTTATTCACCCACTCAGTTTGTCCATCTGTCTCAGGGTGATATGTTGTGCTGAAATTGATCTTGTCCTAAGGGCATGTTGCATGGTAGTCAAAAATGGGAAGTATATAAAGGATCGTGGTCACTAATGATCTTCCATGGAATCCCATACAACTTGACAATCTCATCCAAATATACATGTGCCACTACTCTAGTTGTATAAGTGGTCTTCACTAGAGAAAAGTGAGCCACTTTTTCAATTTATCAACCATGACCATGATGGCATCGTGGTGATAACTCGACATCGGTAGCCCAAAAATGAAATCCATGGAAATGGTGTCCCACTTCCATTCCGGTATAGCATGAGGAAAGAGAAGGCTAGCTGGATGCTGATGCTGGCCTTAACTCTCTTGGCACTCTAAACATCATGACACGAACTAGGCCATGTCTCTCTGAAGTCCTCTCAATGATACAACTGTCTCAAGGTGGTGTGCATCTTCTTCACCCCGGGATGGGATTGAATAGGGTGCACGATGTGCCTCTGCCAAGATGTCCTGCCTCAAGCCTCCATCTCTAGGAACATAAATCCAGCCTCTGTGCCTAAGAAGACCATTTTCCTCTAAAGAAAAACCATCAAAATTCCCCTCGAGGGGTCTCTGGGACTCGATCTCTACTCAAACTGTAATGTAGAAGTTGTCAAGAGGAAGCTGTTGAAGAATCCTACTCTACAAATATGTGCTCATTGAGGTGGCCATAGCCACATGTCTCCATCTTCGAAAGCATCTACCACCACATTCTCCTTCCCTTTCACATGCTCTATCTCCATATCATACTCACAAAGAAACTCCATCCAACGCCATTGATGAGCATTGAGATTGGGCTGCGTGAAGAGATGCGAAGACTCAGGTGATCTGTCCTAAGTGTGAATCTCGACCAAGAAGAAAGTGCCTCCATCAAACTAAGGTGTGCATAACTGCAAGCTCAAGATCATGATTCAGATAATTAAGCTCATAATCTTTGAGTTTGTGAGACTCAAAAGCCACTACTCTACCCTCCTGCATCAACACACCTCCAAGCCCTGCTAAAGAAGCATCCATGTAAATGAAAAACTCACCCTGTGGATCCGGCACTATAAGAATAGGTGTTGTAGTGAGGCACTCCTTTAGTGTACTGAAGGCCTTCTCGCATCTATCGACCAAACAAACTTCTTCCCTTTCCTCTAAAGGGAAGTGATGGGGTGTGTAATCGAGAGAAGTCCTGAACAAATCTCTGGTAGTACCTTGCTAATCCCATGAAGCACACCTCAGTCACAGTAGTGGGTGTTGGCCAATCCATAATAGCTCTAATATTGGAAGGATCGATGGTGATACCTTCCCCAGAAATGATATGACCCAAATACTGCACCTCCATCTGAAAGAATGCACACTTCTCCAAGTTCCCGTAAAATTTGCTACTCCTAAAGACACTAAAGAACCTAGTGAAGGTGCCCCTCGTGCTCCTCATGCGTACGTGAGTAAATCAAAATGTCATCAAGGAAGATGAGCATGAAAGTGATCTAAGAAGGTCCTGAATACCCCATTCATCAAACTCATAAACACTATGGGGGCATTAGTCAAACCAAAAGGCACCACTGTGAACTCATAGTGCCCATATCTCATATGAAAGGTGGTCTTATGAATTTCTACCTCTAAAATCCTCAGCTGATGATGACATGACTTAAGATCAATCTTAGAGAAAATCGTGGCTCCCTTCATCTGATCAAACAAATCATCAATGCGAGGAAGGGGATAACGATTCTTGATCGTTACTTTGTTCTACTAATGGTAATCAATACACAACCGCAAGGATCCATCCTTTTTCACAAAGATCACTGGTACACCCCAAGGGGATACACTAGGATGGATAAGGCCTTTCTCCAAAAGGCCTCAAGCTGCAACTTGAGCTCATAGAGCTCTGGTGTGGTCATCTGATAAGGTGCTCATGAGATAGGATCTGCTCCCGGAACCAAATCTATATGAAAATCTATCTCATGTGGGGTGGTAACCCCGGTAGCTCCCAAAAAGACATCTGCAAACTCTCTCAAAATGGGGTGATCATCTAGCGATGGTCCACTAGACCCATCCTCTGATCTGTCACTAATTGTAACAACATACATCTAGCAATCACATACACACTACTTAAGCTACATAATAGAGATGGTGTGAATAGAAATGGGTCTCCTGACCCCTAAAATCACTGACTCAACTCCCAAATCATCCACACAAGATATAATCTTTGGTAACAATCCACTCTAGCCTTGTGTGTAGATAACCAATCCATACCCAAAATGACTCCATATGAGCCCAAAGGAAGGATACAGAGATTCGAGGTAGTGGTGAAAGGTCCCAAATCCACCACACACTCCTTAACTAAGGAGTCTACAGAGATCTTGGCTCAGAAGCCATCTCAACATCCCAACTATGACCCTACCTAATTGCCACCAGCCTGCATCGCTCTACTAAAGATGGTGCAATGAAAGAATCAAAAGAACTAGAATCAAACAATATAGAGGTAGGAATACCCCCAATGCTACTGTAGTCTCAATGAATGTACTCTAATGCTCGGCTGGTGGTTCTCAACCACTGCATAAATCCTGTGGCTATGTCCCATGTCACCAATAATCGGCTCTGAGATCTGTGTCTTACCCTTGTTATTAGGGTTATGAGGGCAATCTCTCCAAAAATGTCCCACAACTCCACAACCAAAACAACCACCTGATCCTCCCAATGAGTAGCACCTCCAGTAGGTGCTCTGGAAGTCTGTGTTGTGGATCCTAATGATCCAGTGGTGGTGTATTGTGGCCTCTATTTGTGAGCTCCCGTTAACTGAGCTCTAGGTCCACCCTGTGTCCTGATGGGACCCCTAGGAGGAGGCCCCATACTCGACCTCTTTGTGCATCAACTCTCTGTGGAGGTCTATAAGGTGGGTGGGACTGTTGTTATTGCTACTGCTGGGGTCTAAATGATGACTGTGAAGAACTTTGGCCACCATGAGGAGGAGGTACTGACCCCCTCGATCTATTATCCTACATCTATTGTATGTATGCGGCTTCGGACTCGGTCTCTAGCCTGCTTGGATCTTCCCATGAGTCTCCTCTGCTATATAGGCCTTCTCAATGGCCTATGCTAAAGTCTGTGGGCATTGGATCTAAACCACACCACCCGATGTCTAGATTCAAGCCCCGAATGAACCTATGGATCCGCACCTAATCATCCTACATGTACTCAACATATTGGAGTAGATCCAAAAACCTACTCTCATACTCTACTATTGAAAGAGATTTCTATCGAAGGTCATGAAACTCATCTATCTGCTGCTATATAAACCTTTGTGACAAATATCTGTTCTTGAAATGCTCCTCAAATATCTCCCAAGTAACTATCTCAGAATCAACATGGAGATTCTGCTCCTCTGTCCTCCACCATACTCCTGCTCCATCCCTCAATAGATGGATCGCAACATGAGCTTTCTGTGTTGCTAGAACAAGGAAAAAGCTTAAAGCAACCACTCAAGCTCACTAGCTAGGCCTCTTCCTAAAATCCACTGTGTCACCAAAGTAATGTGATGGTGAAGCTTCAGGATCTCCTTGATGTGATCTGCAGTTGTGGTCTGATGACCTCTAGGTCTCTCTACATGCTCATCCCTAAGCCTAGGGCTTTGAGACCTCTCTCTATGCTCTAAAACTCGGTCACCTTGTCCCCTCTGTGGTGACTCTGCCTGCTACTGACTCGCATGGGAGTTCTCTCCTCTATGCTCCTCGCTGGGTCGAGGAGATACCTGACCCTCAATGGAAGGGACTCTATCATGTCTGGCTGCACATGTCCTCCTACTGATCCTCCGCGTAGAGTGACATTAACATCCTAAAGAGTCTACAAAATCTAGGGGTAGGATGGCTGCTTTACAGACATGATCTGGTGGTGGTAAGTCTAAGTCTATGTGAAAATGCTCCTCATCTTTTCTGCACCTCCTACAAGAAAAAATGAGAGTTAGTTCCTTATTCTAGGTCTTACTCAGTTTCCATGTTTACTAAAATGTGAAAATTCCAAACTAAACTATTTTCTAGATTTAAAAGTGTGCTAAGTTTTAAAGTTCATGTCTCAAGTTTCTAGTGTGCCCAATGGTCCAAGATTTTGAACCACTACTCTGATACCAAGTGTAACACCCTGTTAAAACAACCCACTTGAGACCCAAGAAACAACCTAGGATTAGTTAGGAAAATTATGGAATAATTTTTTTATTAAAAGAATCTACAACCAAGTTACAAGGTAACAATTACCACTAACAAGTTCCAGAATAATTCAAATCCACTAGAACATACTTTTCTTTTATTAATATTTATTAGAGGTCATAAGGTCCAAAACTAGGGTTAGAAGGTTCAATAAGGTTCAGAGGGTAATTCCTCACCATACCCACTCTCTAACAGGATTAAAGCTTCAAATTGATTTTTCTCACACTTAACACATTCAAAATTTCCTAAATCATTCCCATTGGATAGGAAATTTCCTCACCTTTCCAATGATATAAATAAGTCCTCCTAACTCCTCATAAAACTCAAGTTATGGGCGGCGGACCTTGGGAGGAAAATTTTCCCAAGGGCAAGCCTACGGGCCTAGGGGTGAAAATTTTCCCTTGCGTGGGTCAGCGGAGCGGGGAAGAGTTTTAGCAGTTTTTTCCCTTCTTGAGGAAAAATCACGATTTGCCTCCATGCGCCTGCAAGCCCGAAGAGGACACATGTTGGCTTGAGAAGCTCTGGCAGGAAGTCGGGTCATTGGAGAGATTTAAGGCATTAAGCCTTTTGGGTTTGGAAATGAAATGGCAAAACTTCCCGCATGCCTCTACCTATCCCAGATGACGCCACGTGTCATCACCCTATTAGCTGCGGGCCGATGTGGGAGACAAAGGAAACTAAGAAAAAAATCCTAGAAAACAAATTAAAAGTGCTAAGGTTGGAAAGGGTGTCGCGCCTCCATTGTTGCCCCGTGACACCATGTGGCATCACCTGATTGGTCGCGGGCAGGTGGGACGATGGGGAAAACTTGGAAAAAAATTTCCCAAAATTTTTTTGGATGTGCTAAGTTTAAAAAGAGGTTTTCCCATCTGCGACACCTCATGGATGCCATGTGGCATCCTCGATTGTTTGTCGAGGCCGGTGGGGTGGTGGAGAAAATTTTGAAAATTTTCCCAAAAAATTTTCCTAAGTGTTTTAAGGAAAAAAAAATTTGGGCCGCGAGCCCACCAAGGAAAATTTTCCCAAAATTTTCCACAGTGAAAGGAAAACTTCAGAGGGCCATAAATTTTGATAGAGAGCTCAGTTTTGGGAAAACAAGGACTTTCTAGAAATCTCAATGCCCTCTTTGCACTAAGATCATTAATTTTAGATTTTGATAAAGTTTAAGGGGTCAATTTTAAGAAAAAAATGGCGACAGTAGGATTTTTAAAAGCAAACTGGTAAATTTTAACTTGTTAGATCTATTCAATTTGATCTTCTCCTTCACTCAACATGCCAAACAGACATGGAGAATTATTCTTGGATGTATTTCAGGAAGTTTTCAAGATCCAATTGGTTTAATTGAGTTGCAAATTAAATTTTTACATCTCTTGATAGCAAAATGACTGTAAGAGGTTTTTGACCCAATTTTGCAATGTTTGAAGGATTTTTCCCTAAGTGTTTTAGTCAATTGAGTTCATTTATATCATAACATGTTAGATTTTAATGTTTCATTGTTATTTCTTGCTTATAGGTTGAACTATTCATTTTAGATAAATTATTTGCCAGGATGAAATACAAAACAGAGATCAATTTCTAAAGGATTTATTTATCATTTTTTTCACCTTCCAAGTATGGAGATTCATTCTAATCCTAGTCAAATCCATTTAGTTGATTCAACAAACCATTTAATGGCTAAAATGTAAAGTCTGGTTTCAAATTTGTCTTATTTTCAAAAGAAAAAGTAATACAGTTTCCTTCATATGTATTCCTTTCTTTCAACCAGAGATTTCAATAACATTTAAAGATCATATTTCAATGCAACAATGCAAATGAAGAAAGGTATTGCAATCCTTTATTGATTTCAAATACAACTTTACATCTCTTAATTTCTTGAATGCAAATAACAAATTTCAATTTCTTCCTTTCAAATGAATAGAACGTATGTGTGTGTGTGTGTGTGTGTGTGTGTGTGTGTATATATGTATGTGTGTGTGTGTGCGTGTGTCTATATATATATTTCACATTCTTTCAAAGCAAATAACAAATTTTAATTTCTTCCTTTCAAATGTCATTCGATCTCTTTTTCATTTCACTTTACAAATTTCATAATCCATACAACATCTTTCCATTTCAAACATTTACAAATTCATCCACTTCAAAGTGGGAAGGGTTACAATGAGATTTTATTTCACATGGAACTGTCAAATAGTCTTTCTCCTCTGCTCCAGAATAGCAACATAAATTTCTTCTCATTCATCCAATTTGATCACAACAGGAGTAGGGAAAGGCAATGCTCTCCACCCAACCAAGACATCAATGAAAAGGAGAATTCATCCTTCTTCATTGGCCCCGAGCCCCAACCACAATGCAATAAGAAATGTATTTCAACTCATGGCAACAATAGGCTTCCACATCACAAAGAAATCTTTCAACATGCACATTTCAAATTAAAACATAGTCCAAAAAAAATGTAGTTTACAACCACATGAAAACATCACAAACAAGACTAAGGCTTCACCATGCAAGCCAAAGGAGCAAGAACTATGGGGAAGTTGCTTATGCCTCCCAATGGGAAATGGGTATCCACCTGTAACAAACCACCAATATAAATCATCTCACATATCCTTATGCCCCCCACAATCCCTCCTTATGCCCCCAAAATTTCCTTATGCCCCCAAAAAGTAAGAAATGCAAGCTATTTCTTTTCCATGGTGGATCCCAATCCCAAACTCCCTCCACAATAAATCTGATGCCACTAGCATTCCCTTATGCCCCCTCAATGATTCCCCATAGCCTTCTCCTACACCATTCCTAGGCAATCTACCCAACCAGCCAATAAACACACAAAACATTCACCATTCACACAAACATAAAAATAAATAAAAGCATATATGAAGAGCTAAGCTCCTACCTCTCCATGGTAGATTTTGTTCCAATACAACAAGCTTTCAATGTCAAAATACAGTCCCAAAATCAGCAATTCCCAAGTATGAAATGCTCTCCAATCTCCTCCAAAATCAACAAGAGCTCCAAACAGCCAAGAAAAATTCACCCCAAGGAAGCATTCCAAAATTTCAACAACCCAAAACAAAGCAAGGAGTTCTAATTTTATAGAAGAGGGAAGAGAAGAGGATGAGGTGGATCCATGTAGGATGCCACATCACACATCCTCAACTCCAACACAAAATTCAAATTCATTCCCCCAAGCATAATAAATAGGTGGGTGAAAATATGACAAATTACTTACACACTCCAACCAAGCCCACACCCCATAAGGACTGCAAATTTAAAACATGAAGAAAGTGCAATTAAAACATGCAACTTGACTTATAAAAATGCATTAAAAGGTCTAAAATCAACCCTCCAACCATAGGTATGGTTGGTAAATAAAATTAAGAGGTATGGGACAAGTTTTACTTGTCCCACAAGCCTCCAAAATCAGCCTCCAAGGACAAATTCGAATTTCCAAGGAGGTGGAGTGTTTCATACTCCAAAATCTGACTTACACAACTCTTACACATCACTTACCACATTTAATACAAGATCCAACAACTTCTATAATTACTTTCTTATATCCCAAATTTGATTTATTTATTTATTTTAACAATATGATTACTCACATTAATTCTCCACAATTAAAATAATAATGAAAGGGGTAAATGCATCACAAAATAAACACATGCAAACAATAATAAAAAGGAACCACATTAATAAAATACACAAAGCCCCTTGGTCACATTCAAAGGTAATCCCCCATGGGAATCCCTAACAAAAACAACACACATACACAAAACATGTTGCCATGGTGACCTTGTTGAATTCATCTAGAATTTCAATGTGGTTGGTCTCCAATCCCACGATGTTTGTTGTGATATTTTAACCAACAAAACACAAATACCTCCTTGACCTCGTGGCCATATCAGAACATCCAACATGATATAAATATAATCACAAAATCATCTATACATATGAATCACAACAACATCAAGGCAATCAACAATATCACTTACAATTTATATCAACAATTATATCATCATCATATAATGTCCATTTTCTAGGTCTACTCACAATATCCAAAAATCACATGTCCGAACAACATTCATAATATATCCATGTCAAATAGTATATCATCATCCACATATGAAGTGTCTCTAATAATCATCATGCATCATAACTAAATCAAGATCAACAATAATCCATGGTCCAACATCTAATATCATACTAAATCAAAACTATAATAATGTCCATAATATAGTCAACAGTGTCATGGTTAGTATCAAAAGGTGTCAAAGGGAAGTGGGCACTACATTATTTCTTGTTAGGAAAGAAAGGAAGCCTATACCTCATTATGGTGGTAGGTGAAAATCTTGAGAGCCTCATAGTTGAGTAGCAGACATCGAGATCTTTCTAAAAAGTCCTCTCTTGCTCAAATCCGAGCTTTCAGTCAAAAGTTTATGATCATGAAGGTCGGGCGAGCGTTCTAAAGGGCTCTCAAAATATTTTAAAAGATCTAAGAATTTAAAATTCTTGGTGAGCTTCATGATTCATTTTTCATTGAATTGAACTTTTATCTTTTCCAAATTTTTGTGGGTTTGGAGTCTATTCGTGCAAGATCCACATGGAAGCCCCACACATTCTTAAGATTTTTGCTACCTTTTAGGGTCTTGGGAATGCGACGTGCTGACACTTGGCACCATCCGTGAACATGTTGCTTCGTTCCTTTGGGTGAGTAAAGGGCCCCACTATATATAATGTCAAAACCCCTTTTCGGGTGGGACCTTTGTAGTTAGCTCCACGTGGAAACCCTACGGGCTTCCAAGACTTTATCCCCTCCTTTCACTCTTGAAGTTGTGACGGTTGGACACTTGGCATCGTCTGTGAGCCTGCTCTGCTTTCTTTGTGTTTTTGGATTTTCCACCTATTTAGGAGCAACTTGTTGGACCCTAGACATGTGGAGGGCTAGCACACATTTGGGGACTGCCTTTGGATTTTACCTTTGAAGTTGCGTTGATGAGGCATGTGGAGATTTCTGCTAACTCTTCTCATGCTTAAACTTTTCAAAGGTTAGTTCTACCTTTTCTACCTATTTAGGAGCAACGTTGTTGGACCCTAGACACATGGAGAGTCTGCCCTCATTTAGGGACCTACCTTTGGATTTTACCTTTGAAGTTATGCCGATGAGACACGTGGAGGCTTCCGTTGACTCTTCCCATGTTTAGACTTTTCAATGGTCGGTGTAACTTTCTCGAGGTTTTGACCACATGGAGAGCATGCGCTCATTTGGGGACCTGCCTTTGGATTTTACCTTTAAATTTACGTCAATGAGGCACGTGGAGGATTCATTTGGCTCTTTCCATGTTTGACTTTTCAACGCATTTGCGGTTTGCCCTCTCGGGCTCGACCATGTGGAGATCTTGCGCTCATTTGGGAACCCTACTTTTTTACATCTTTTGAATGTGTCTTTGGTGACATGTGGCACCTTTCACGGTTCTCGTTGCTTTGCTTGAATCACCTCACTCAGGCTCAATTTTGACTTATTAAGTTAGCTTTTCTTCAACATTTCTATTGGCCATTCATTTTCCTATCTTCCATCGCCATTTCCAAGACTTTCTATAACCTGATGTTAGATTTTAAATGTGGGCTTGCATGACTAAACCAACCTCTTCATTTCTTTGGTGTGGAAGGTCGTGTTTGATTCAACTTTTCCTGAGGGGAAAAACTGGATAACAATTTGGTACCTCATAAGATCACTTGCCTGCTAGGCATAAGATCAACTACCTTGAAGTATCCATTGGGCACGGAGTCATGAACGATAGCCTAATACTGATCTTGCATTTTGAATCTTGAACCTACCTCGTTGCTTGTACTCTCAATTTTCATAAGAAAATCTTGAAAATGAGGTTTCTGAGAGTAGAAAATTGTCTTGACTGGAGTTTTCACTTGTTCTGAAATGGATTGTTACAACATTCACTTGGAGGCACAATGAACTACATAGTGATACAACCTTGGAGAAACAAGACCTATGCCGAAGCACTTAGGGAAATTGAAACCTACACTACAACAAGACAATGGCGCGTGGAAATAAGGTGATAAGGAAGCAAGGCACATGACAAGATGCAAACACGCGAGAGGAAAGAGAGAGAGAATGTGTACGCATGGATGCGTGCATAGTAGAAAAGAACACATACTTGTGAAAGACAAGTATAGAAGTAGGGCACGAATATCCAACTAAGAAAGGGCGCACAGTGGTAGAGAAAGAAAATAGGGTGTGAGACAAGAAGACCCATAACTTAACTAATTTGGAAGGCGTATGAAGAGGGCGTGTGGGGAAATACGGCCTATGCAAAGTGCTAAATAAGCAAGCTTGTATGAGCGCAACCTAAAATGTAAAGCATTAGAGTTGGAATGAAGTAAAAATTCATCCAAATAGCTAGGAGAGTTATTTGGATAACAATTTGGTGACTTTCGGGGGCATCTTCCTACGATAGATGAAGAGATTAGTAGCCTTAAAAGTATCCATTTTGCATGGATTCAAGCCTGATAACACAATTCTGATCTAAATCTCTGAAATCTTTTCCCTGAGCCACTTGAAACATTATTAGAACTGGATCTAATCTCCCCAAGCACAACATCAATGGACTATGCACGAGTATCAGATTTGAGGATGCTTATAAAAAGCACCAAGGGTGTTGATGGTGACCATATGTATGATTGGTGCTTTTTATAGCATCCTCATGCCCTATCTGATATTGGAATGGTGTATGGTGACTTGGTGCTTTTGCTTTTAGCTTCTCCATGGTGGAAAGTTCTTGCCGGTTGAAGGATGAATGATGGGGCGGTGAAAGTTGTAATTTCTACTGGGACCCTCCTCATCAAAACATTCCTCCAAGTCGATAGGAAATTGAACTCTTCGATGTCCTATTACAAGTGTGAATTCTGTGAGGGGGATGAAGTCATGATTGCATAATCTCATAGAATGGAAGAGAATGAAAGAGATTAAAGATTTGGAAAGAAATTTTTTTTCCCACCTTACACAAACATAAATAATTTCAACATAATGTGGAAATACTTGTACAACATAAACATAATTTCAATTTTACAATTTCATCTTTATTTTACGTACTTTCTTTAACTTCGTGTTGTGTTAAAAAGGCTATGTAGTCATGTAAGTGGTCTCATGCAAAGGAAAATTGTCTACTTATTTGTAATAATATATTTGTATCTATGTCAATACAAACTCAAGTAAATAATTGAAGTTTTTGTACACACAATTTATTTGGAATAACCATATAAATAAATATCTTTTGCATAAGTTAGTTGACATTGAATTTTTCCTTTAACATCTATGCAGTGTAGATTTCCATGTTATTAATGAATGATTTTTTTGGCAATCTAAAAGGACCAATGAATACCCAATGATCCTAAGCTTCAAAGAGAGAAACTCTAACACAAGGCGAGTTTCATTGATGAACATCATATGGAGAAACATGCAACTAACCCTCGACACATAATTAAATCGTTATCTTTAACATTATTATGATGTAAATCATTTTTCAATATCATTATTTTTTAAATGCTAAAATATTTTCTTACCAAAATAAAAGGGTGATTAACATTGCAGGTCTTAGTCAATAAGGTGAATGGAAAACACTAATAATCTTTTGGAATGCGTACACCATTATTGAGACATAGTCAAGCGATAAAACATTCTCCCACACTAGATAATATACTCTTATAACATTTTGCAATATCCATTCTTCAATAAGTGTCAATATTTTCACATTGTTAACTATTATGCTTATATTTTAAATATACATTGCACTTCTTTTTTAATTTCATTTTAACATCCACTTTTTTAATTTCATTTTAACATCCATGGTAGTAAATTAGACATTTTCCAATTTAATCTTTGAAGTGATGGAAATACTCATATTTGAAACTCTATAAAAAATTATTACTTTTGGACTTTCATGAGAGATACATAAAGCCTTTATTGCCTTAATATGGTTCCAAAGTATAATATGGAAAAACAATTAGATATAATTAAGAATCCAACTTCTCTATTTAACCAAAGAAGCCCTCATAGGATATTCAAATTTTGCTGAAATATTTATGGACATTTTTTTACAAATATCTAGTAATAGGAGTCTTGTGAGTGAACATAATTTTGCATATTAATTTAAGTAGGAGATTATTGAACTACCGTACCCATTATTTAAATGAGAATAACTTTTTTAACTTCAAAATAATAATTTTTAAATTGTAGAATGATCACTTAATATGAATGGCTGCGATTCATAGATAAACAAAGTGGTTATCACTTGATAAAATAATAAATAAAGAGTGTAAAAGGAGGTCATAAAGTTAATTTATGTTAATTTTCTATCTAGTCCTAACAAAATAATGAAAAATAATTAAAATAGAATGGACATGTGCTTAGATTATAAAAGAATGCACTCTCAATTAGATTATTAGATTATGCAAGAATGTACTTTCAATTAGAGTATCACAAGGAAAGAAGAAAAAAACATATGAGGATCACAACACATAGTTAATACTAAACACCCTCATTACCACGAATTCGCTATAGTCCAATGATTTAAAGTGACACTAGTGTGCATTCTCATGTAATAATATGAGAAATAAAAATAATAGTGAGCCATGAGTGTGTTGTTGGATATATTATGGCTTCCTCTTCTTTATGATCAACCCAAAGTCTTGTAGTTGTACCAATTATTTCGGCATAACATGTGATCAAGAGGTCCAAAGCACATTTGGCCACTTATGCGTTGCGGGAGCTGGAATAACTCTTGATGGGAAAAAATTTATGTTATAGAAAATAATTTCCCTCTATGCATTGTATATATATGAAGCCCTTCAACGCAACAAAATGAAATAGTGGGTCAAGTCCCTTAGGATAGTATTTTTGTATTGTCTACGTAAGACCAAGAATGAATAATTTTGAAGAATCTCATGGCTTTCACTAAAAAAATTCCTTGAAATATTGAAGCGATGAAAAAAATTAGGAGATAGAAAGCGAAACATAAGTAAGTTGGGAGAATTTTGAAGATCAAGAGAGGCGAGATATTTTGATTTTAAATCTTACCATATGACACGTGGAGGGAATTATGTTTCACCGAGAGGAACTGATAGAAATGTAGGGTGTGAAGTTTGAAAATTATAATGTTAGAACAATGGATAGGAAAAAATGGTTTGACCATAAATTCCATTGGATAGTTTAAGGGATTTTCAAAAAGTTGAGTCGATTGTGACCAAGAACATACAGGATACTTATGCTCGGCATTTTGTGAGACTATAACTAGAAGCGCACACCATGCTTGTGTTCATTATAAATAGTTTGAACTAAGGAATGGACTAAAATCGTAAAGCATTGATACCATAAGTAAAGAAAAGGTAGAGGATAAAACAACAATTAACCTTAAAAATGAACTAGATTTTTATTATATGTAGAAACAAAGCTTGAGCTCAATTACATAACAAATGTAGTAGAGCTTGGATGTTAAAAATTCATTACAAAATTACTAAAAATAGATACATTATATAAACAACTTGTAAGGGTGAGGCTAGTTTCCATTCACCAAACCTCATTAAATTTGTAGCTACCACATTTATCAAAAATATGGAGAATAGAGCACTTAGATTTTAATAAGGAATTGTTTAGAGACAAAATTTAGAAATCATTGCTACTGAGAATAAAGTCAAGTGAACCAAAATTGTAAATGTGGGTAGTTTTTAATTCTAACAAGCGACAATGCTCATATCTTTTGTGAACTTAAACAAGTATGGTATACCTTAGTCAACTATGAGGCTTTTAGTTCTAATTAACACGCATGATATTATTATAATTAATTATTTCCTATCATTATCCGATAATTTAATTTTTCTTTTGTTCCTTGTACCTCATTTGCTTCATGTTCCTTATATCGTCACTCTCAATCTTCCCATGTATCTTAAATGGAGTGACTCTTCTTAGGATATTGGTTCATGGTTTAGGTTCTAAAGAAATGTTTATTAAAAAAAATTAAAATTTTCAAAGTTTAAATGTAGAGATACAAGTCGGGAATTCTAATTCATGGTTCGGAGTTCTAAAGCAATGTTCATCATTAGAATTTACACTCAAAAAGTGAATTACGGACATCGTGTTTGGATTCTAGGAGAGGATGTGGTTGATGAAGGTTGGCTATGAGGGATAATAAGTGCGAGGGTGGGGATAACTCAACATGGAACAAGTACAAAACTATTTTCTCCTACATGCACATGTCATGTTGTCAATTATTTGAAGGTGATATGGGGTGATGTGCAAGACAACGATGCGATGAATTTGTAAATTCATTCTCATTCGAAGTATTTAGGTGAGCGCAATTTGTATTGTTTCTCTCATTCTCACTATTCATGAGAGTGTAATTTTTACTTTAAGATGTCAAAATAAAAGGGTGAAATCAACATGGTTTCATGTTAGGGACAAATCTGCAATACCCAATTCTTATAGAACTTTTTCAGCCCACTTTTTAGTTGAAAGTTTGAGTAATTATAGGAAAAAAAAATATTACGGGTAAATGGTTTTATACTATGATCCTACCCAGGAAAAAAAAAGTGGCCAACGCCTTAAGATATATAATGATAGCTCGGAACAAGAACAAGTCTGGAAAACAAGAGGCTATCAACCAAAAATATAGTCTAAAAATAACAACATCCTATTTGGATTCAAAAATAAATATAGAAGAACAAAATACAGCCCAAAGTCATTTGGAAGTCAACACAAAATCGGTAAAAATTCAGCAAGGAATCAATCTAAAATCAGCGGGTAAAAATTACAGGTAATATTTATGCGCAGTAAGAATCGATAATTGGTAGCGCTTCAATGATTTCATATGATTTAAATATAGATAAATGATTTCAATTGGATAAAATTAATTTTGTTAGACAAGGAGAATAACTTAATGGAAATATGAACATCATTTTCTTCTTATAGTAATTGTGTTGGATCCCTTTTCAATTTAAACCTTGAGTAATTGGAGGGAAGCAGGAAATGTAACCTATTGGGAGTATTACAACTATATTAATATTTATTTTAATAACATAAGCATAGAACTGGTGTCCATGATTTCACCCTAAAATCGAGACTACCCCATGTAAAAAAATTCATTCTTTTAAAATAACAAGTTGTTTTGTGTTTTATTGCCATAAAATGTCTCTATTATGTTAGGATATTACCGAGTGTATCATACGAGCCAATTTCGACAAATACCTAGATCCCCAAACTCGTTTTATCCTTTCACCAAGTTTTTACGTAGGAAGTTTTTATTTAATTATTTAGAGCCCGTTTGAAGTAAATTGTGTTAAATTTTTGCATGTCAATAATCACATATACCAATAGGGTTTTCACTAGGAATGGATCTGGGATTTATCGTGACTTCGGCAATGTTTTTGTTTTTAATAGTTTTTGCATGTTTTTCTCTATGAAATTCCCTAGGTCAATTCCTTCACCTGATCTGAGTTTTTCTTTCTGGAGTATCCAGAGATCACCTATGACCACCATGCCAAAAGGAATCAGCCTCTGGAATTCATATTCTCTTTAAAAAGATGAAGTCGTGCACAAAAAAGCTTCTTCTAGATAAGTCGCATTTTTGGGAATGGATGGATTTAAGCTATAATGGGATTTTTGGTCACAACAGGCAGGTGGGATTTTTGTACCTACCTTGCAGGGTACTTTTTCCCATGAAGGCAAAGTCACTTAAGTTACGATGGGAAAATTAGAGGTAGCAGGCAAGTGGGAATTTCTTACCTGCCTTGCAGGGTGAAAATTCTCATTATAAAATAAAGAAAAATCACTTAAGGCATTGATGGGAATTTCTTACCTGCCTTGTAGGGTAAAAAATCCCATTATGGAAGTCAAACAACTTAAGTGGATAATGGGATTTTTGGAGCTGCCATGCAGGGTGAATAATCCCATCAAATTTGACTTTTAAAAATAGAAATCAGCCTTTACCAAAAAGTGCGACCCCTTTGGAGAATTGATTAATTTATTTAATGGCATTTATTAATAATCTCTCTTCCAATTTTGGCGCCCAGGGATGAGGAAAAGTCAATGCATAAAGGGAAGTCAAAGTAGATTGGAAGTAGAATGCTAAAAATAAATTAAATTTATTTATTTAATGCAGCCCATGAGCATGCTAAAAAGTGCGACCCATTTGGAGGAGAAATAATACTTTTTGAAGTATTAATTAATGGCTTTTTATTCCTATTTTTGGCGCATGGAGAAATAGAAGGTCAAGCATGATGTTAAGTGAAATTAGAGGGCTAAAAATAAATTAAATTTATTTATTTAATGGCAGCCATGAGCATGCACAAAATAGGCGCCCAAATTGAAGAGAAAAGCATGTTTATTAATTAATTAATTGCCAGGAATAGGAGAGGCAATTATTAATTATAGAATGATGAAGGTTATATAAGCATGGGCTGCCATAAGTGAAGGTGTAATTAATTCTTCTTGCAAAGGATTACAGCCTGGACAGTTTTGGCACCCAAGGAAGGAGGATTTTTGCATTGAAGTTTATTTCCCTTCTGGGAAGCTTCAAAAATTGGCACCTAGGGTTGGAGGAACTTGATGTAAGCCTTGTTAATTATCTGCATGTTGGTATGAGTGCCCAGGTGAAGTTAAAAATATTTATGCTTGTTATGCATATAAGTAAAGCCTCAAATTTTAGGGCAGTGGGCTTAATATGCAAATTTTTGTGATAAAAATCAAGTGTTCATGCTCTAGAATCTGTCTTTATCGAATTAATTACAGGTTCCCAGTGCTTATATAATTGAAAGGGAGCTCAAATCAATGTCAAATACATTGAACATATCCTCCGAATCTGAAGAAATCCCAGATCTGCACCTTAGGTTGTAAAGAATTCCGTGATGGTAGAGAGAGATGAAAGAGAAAGCTCGGTGAAATCATGCATTACATCCATATTTGCTAACATCGGAGACATAGATCTAGATCCATATCTCATAATTGCAAAAGCTTACGGCAAAAATTCATCCTCTTGTTTACGACGCAGCCCATGTATGTAGAAGTTAGTATGTGGAAAATTCCTTCCGAGTTCTTGTGCATGTGCTCCCAATCTTCCAATTGAAGCCCTCATTGAAGTTGCATTCACCCGCGAGAGTGCTTTCAGGAATTTTTGATTGCTCATATGCAATTACAAATAAAAAGATGAGTTATTTATGACAAATATTGCCTTTGTTGCATGTCTGAGAGAAGAACTACAAAAGCTTTGAGGATAAGAGGAAGACAAGGAAAAGGCAAGCACCAGTAAGCAAAATTCTAGATCCGGCCGCTTCCAAATCCATTTGCTCCTAGATCCGGTTTGGTGAGAATCAAGGGAAAAGAATCAGCTGCATGCGAGAATGTGAAAAAGGACAAGACTGCTGCACTTTCCTCTTTCTTCTTCTTTCTCTTATTTCCTCTAACAAAGTAATTGAGCGGTCAATTAAATTATAAAACCTAAGTGATCAGTTTAAAATACATTACTTAAAGAAGTCAACTACTTGGAAATAGGTGGTAGACATGCAAAATAGAAGGTTCTATCTTCAGTTATAAATCATGCATGTCATGCAAAGAGGAATTCTAGGAGGGAGATTGCCAGTTGTTTCCTTTACAACTTCCACATGTGTCAGTTCACTAAAGGCTTCCTATTTGTAATTTCCCCTCTACATGTTATAAGTAGAGGAAGAACCTATGGGTTAAAGGATCAGAATTTGTAAGTAGCATTCTTGTGTTCCAAACTTTGTGTTGAAACCCTTGATAGCTATTTGAAGCAAAGGAATAGAAAGGAGAGATTTCCATAGAAATTTGTGTCACAGTGCATTTTGTTTCTAACCTTTTGTCTTAGATCTACTTATAAGCGTGTTATTTTAGATCTAGATCTAAAAGCTTCCTTTCCCATAATTCTGTGTGTTAATATCTATTGGTTCTGTCTATGTGCATGCAATCAACTCTGTAATCTATTGATTGGGTTACACATCTTCCCTCTTTCTTTCTGTGTTTATATTATTTCCTTCTTCATCAGATATTTCCTTTCTTTAAATTATTGCTTACTTGTTGCAAAACTATACAACTATGGTTCATGAGCTGCATGGTTAGAGTAATACCCCCAAATAGATACTAGCATATTTAATTGAAAAATCTTACACGGGAGCCTCACCAGTAAATGAGGGAGATTTATCTCATGACTGCCTAGGTTTTCACTATGTAGAAAATCTAGACAACAAGAACCGAAATAAAAAAGTATAAAGATCATAGAAAATACCTCAAAACAAAACAAAAATGTTATATTAAGAATAAATTTTGACACAAATTCAACAAATTTTAGTATTATTAATAAATGGTGCATACATTGGAATAGAAGGGATAATAGGTTATGCATAAACAAGCATCAATAATTGAACTTGTCAAATGTTGTCAAAGATAATAGGGTTTGTAACCACCTCTTGGTCTTCCATGTTGTATGTTGTGCCCCATGTTTGAATCCTCATGAAATTTGTGTAAATGTATTTAATAGATGACCATACTGATGATTGAAACCATAACCGTTGATTTTCACCATTTTTATCAAATACAAGATGAAACTATACAAATGCCTTTGGCATAGTTAAAATGTGCATCGAGATACTAAAATTACAACTATGGTTGTTCCAATTACAAATTTTTTAATTAAAAAACATGTAAATTTGATAGAGAGCATATATGTGTAGGTTTGTAATTGAAGTTTTAGGAGTTACGTCCCGGACCATTTTTGATAGAAAGCGGGAAACCGACGTCTTGTAAAATGTATGATGGAAATGTGAAAGGGGATTCATCACATAGGTCGAGCATGAGAGAAAGAATTTGGTAGATAAAATGGGTGGAGAAGAGGGGATGAGGGATGAGAAGAGATAGGGTGGGGAAAGAAGAAGAAATAAATGTGAAACCATACTCTCCTATAAATGTGGACATGATATTTTTATAAGTTAGTAAATGGAGGAAGGGTTTAGTGTGCAAGTCGGGGAGACAACATATTTCAAGTACATCTCAAAAAATATAGGATAGGTTGAATAATATTTCACGGTTGATGAATGAACAATCATTATTGACTAATCTCATCCAACAATTGATCATGTGAATGAAATTATCTGTCGATTGAAATTTTCTTTGTTTATGGATTGAAGGCCACATATCGTATGACGTTTAATTTAGAAGGTAAGATGAAGACAAAAACATAGAGTTGAAAATAACATGATGGAAACTAAATACCTATAGGCCTTGTACCTATTATACATCTCATATTGTTCTTTCTAAAATAATATATGTTATATGTTATGTACACACCTTAGTAATTGATGCGAGATTCATCACCTTAGCGGATGTTGTTAGAGAAAATAGGTTTAGTAACCACCTCTTGGTCTGTCATGTTGTATGTTATGTCTCATGTTTGAATCCTCATCGGGATGGTGAAAATGTATTATTTAGATGACCATGTACCGATTGAAACCACAACCGTTGATTTTCATTGTTTGTGTCAGATACATTAGGTTTTATGTAACTATGAAAATGCCTTTGACATATTTAAAATGTGCTTCTAGATAGTAATATTACAATTTTGGTTGTAATTACAACTATGTTTTTGCTACAAAACATACAAAGTTGATAGAGAGGATATGTGTGGAGGTTTGTAATTGAAGTTTTAGGTTGCGACCACGAACGTTTTTATCCCAGAAATGGGGAAACTCCTTGAAGGGAGCAACACTAGATCTTTGCAAGAAATCCAAGCACACAACTTCAAAATGAATGCAAGTTGTAGAAGAAAATCCAAAAGAAATATTATTCAAGCTTGTGTATTTCACGTCCGTGAACACACAATTATATATTGTTTACAAAGCTAATCCTCAACCAAAAAATAGGAGAAAACCTAAAACAAGGAGATAATCACATCTCCATAAATCAAGGAGTGGAGGCAACAACTCAAACAACTCCAATAAGTTACGGGAAGCAACAATATCCCATAAACTAATTAAAAAATAATTATAGCCTCTGCTCTCAAATGAGCTTATTTAAGGTGAAAAATATCTAGTTCACAAAGACAAGTGTGAACGTGTTTACACCAACACCCTCCCATAAGTAAATGCAAGGGAGAAGAAAAATAAGAAAGGGTCTTGGATACTATGCCAAATAAAGTACCCACTATAAACAAGAGAAAAAGAAGAAGGAAATAAGGGACTTCATTTTGAATTCCCCCTAAGTATAACTTCCTTGACTCCAATTTTCTCGTAGAATAAGATATCGAGGATAAGTAAGTGGTTTAGTGAAGATATCCATTATCTGATATGCTGTAGATACAAACTTCAAGTCAATGAAATCATCTTGAATCAATTTCGATGAATTGCATATTAATTTTGATGTGTTTTGTATGTTGATGTTCAATAGGATTATGTATAATTTGAATAGCACTCGATTATCACACCATATGTGAATAATATTCTTGTGGAAATCTAAACTCATCAAATATTTGGCAAAGCAAAAGAATTTCCGACCTATTTTTACTACACCTCTGTACTCATCTTCAATGGATGAAAAAGTAACTACATTTTCTTTTTGACATGCCCATGCTATTGGATTGGAGCCAAGGTGAAAAAAGAAACTAGAAGTATATTTTCGTGTGTCTAAAAAACCTCCCCAACTGAGTTTGTATAGCCTTGATTTCACACAATAATTGTGGTGAATAATGTATCCCAAAATTTAATGTCCTTTTTATATATCTTAAAATTATCTTTGTGGCTTTTCCGGTGACTCTCATGAAGCTCATGTGAAAAATGAGACATAAGGTTAACAAAGTAAAAGGTGATATCGGGATGGGTATGTGTCATATACAAATTACTCCCATTTGTATACTTAGTCTTAAAGATCCATTTACATTTTACCACTTTCCTTCCCTTAGGAAGAGGAACCAATTCCCATGTATTGTTTTTCATCAAAGAGTGGTATTATTCTTTCATAGCTTCATTCCATTCAAAGTTTCCATAAGATTTAGAAAAATTAACAGGATTAGAGGAGATAGCTTCACTTACAAGATTCATTCCCAAAGGCATAGACTAAGTGTAATGATAAGAAATGTCACCTGAAGTCTTAGATCTTATGCGTCGAGGATCACTCGAGATCTCCTACCAAGTTACCATTGCTACCTGCAGAGTAGATTGAATCAATTTTGGATGTCATTGTCCTTGAGAAGGAAGGGAAGGAGGAGCTGGAGGAGGAGCCTCTTCTTCGGGAGAATCATTAATAATCATGTCAGATATGTCAAGTGAAGGAGTTATTGGAGACAGATGTTGATCTTCATCAGAATTCTCAACACAATTTGTCTCACCAACATGAACATCCCTTTGAAAATGAACTTCCAGAGTAGAAGGATCCAGAAGGTGGTATACCTTCACGTATCCACAATGGCCAACAAAAATGATTTCCTTACTCTTTGGTTCCATGGACTTCATTATTTCATCAGGAACATGAGCCCAAGATGGACTTCCAAAGACTTGAAAATCAGATCAATCTTCTCTCAGACCATGCTTCCTCAAGTGTGATCCCTTAAACAACTTTGTGGGGAATCGATTCTGAATATAGTTAGCACAATTCATGGTTTCAGCCCAAAATTTAGGTGTAAGGTTCTTTGACTGAATCATGCAATTTTCCATCTCCTTGAGTGTCTTGTTTTTCTGTTCCACAACACCATTCTATTGAGGAGTGTAAGGCATTGTATACTGATGTAGAATTCCATGGTCAGTACAAAAATCTCTAAATGTATTACTAATATACTCCCCCCCATTATCATTGTGAAGATTTTTGATGGAATGAGATTATTTTTTCCAACAAAATCCTTAAATTCTTTGAAAACATCACTCTTATACTTGAATAAAATACACCCATGTTTTCCTCATGAAATCATCAATAAAATTCAATACATATTTGCAACTAGAAAAAGAATGAGAAGGAAGAATCATCAACTCATTATTTACCAACTTGAGAGGAGCCTTAGTTCTCTTAGCCAATCCTTTGGGAAATGGATCCTAATGTTACTTATCTAACATACAACCTAGACAAACACCATCTTTAGGAGAAAATTTAGGAAGGCCAATTACCATGTTCTGAGAAGATAGCTTATGTAAATATCTATAATTTATATGGCCAAATCTCTCATGCCACAACTTTCTCACCGAATCCTAGTGAGAAAGAAGATAAGATCGCTGAGAATTCTCAAACTTTTCAAAGATACACAACCATGAATCTGGATCCACAACACTTGTAGCTACAATTTCATTAGGATCATTCAAATCTCTTATTACAACTTTATCATGTGAGAATTTAATAGTCTTTCCTTTCCCTCAATTACAAATTTGATAAACAAATAAAAAATTATTAGAAATGTGGGGAACATGTAGAACACATCATGCATTGAACCATTTGGCATGTTAAAAGTCCCCTGCACTTATGAATTTTAATGAATTATAATTTCCCACCATAACTAAGAAACATAATGAGAAACATTGCAAGGAGAAACTAAACTTAGCAAATTCTCTTAATGTGTCATGCGATGTGTGGCACCTGAATCAAAAACCCATCTATCATCCAATGGAGTGAACTCACGATCTAGAAGGGAATTTTCCCTTACCATAATTGGAAGAGGTTGAAGGTGTAGGAATAGAAATCTTATGTTGTTTAAGCATCTTCTCAAGTGCTTCAATTCTCACAAAATAGTGTGATTCTAGATGGTTTGTTTTTCTATAGAAAGGACAATGATCATACACCTTTCTTTTGACATTATTTTTTCTTTTCCTAAGACAAGAAGGTTTAGGGAATTTAGAACTTTTATTAGTGGCAGTAGAAGAGGGTTTAGGAGATTCTGAAATCTTGGGTCCTAGCTTCAATTTAGGTTTCACTTTACCCTTAGGAGAATTTGCCAAAAGTGCATGGTTTGAGGTTGGCAAGGCATCAAGTGCCATTAACTTAGTTTTTTCATGAGATAACCTCTCACAAAAAACCTCAAATGTTGGAATTTTAAACTCATCCCCTAGAGCATCCATAGTTGAAAATAAATTAGAAGTGAACACAAAAAATGGACCTTTCAATTTTCACATAATCAACAAAATGCATTCAAGATCCTTTTTTTCTTTACCACCATCATTTAATTTACTTCTGAGTTCTTTGAATTTAGTCAAGAAATATTCTATGAGAGGAAAATCAAAAGGTGACAAAGTTCTATACTCCATTTCCAATTTTAGTAACTTGAACTTATTAATTTTACCAAAACAATTGTCAAAAATCTTCCATACCTCTTTAGGAGATTTGGCACCTGAAATATGAAACTAAAGGTTGTCTGTAACATTGAGCGAAATAAGACTCAAGGCCTCATCTTTCTTGCATGTGTATGCTGTACTTGTCCTTATCACTAGTAAACGTTGGCACTCTTGAATCTTCAAAAACACATCAAAGACCACGAGATTTGAGCAATTGTTCCATTTTCATCTTCCAAACATGATAGTTGCATGAATTTAATGGTTCAAATTGGAGTAGAGCGATAATGTTTTGCGGGAATAGACGAAGAAGTCAGAGTTCTTGAAATGGTAGAAAATGAACAATTCTCCCCCGAAAATAGTACTTCCTCAGATGTAAATAATAATTTAATCAATAGAATGGGGTCAAAAAAACATGCACTTTTGCAAAAAAATGGCACTCAATTTTGAGTTAACGGGCATAAGTTATCAAGCTTTCAAATTCCTGTAAAATAGGTCAATTTTAATTTTAAAGGATCCAATGATTAAAAAATTAGACCAATCGAGAGGCAAAGGTGTTCATGTGACCACTCCTTATAATTGAGAGAAGATGTAGATTCTAAATATGCTTTCCATTTATAAATAGCCCTCAAAAATATTAATTTAACCCAAAACAGATTATTATCCCGAAAAAAGTATTTAAGCAAAACTATAGAAAAAATATGTTTTTCAAAAACTATAGTTTTGCAAAAAATAATTTAATTAGCCAATCAGCATTGGATGTTCATGCAGAAACTTATTAAATGAAATAAACTCACGGCAATGAAGATTTGATGTTGTTTGTGGTAGGAAAAGTTTTGTGGCAACAATTGAGATTCGAGCCACTCTAAGCCAAAAAATGACCACCACCAATACTTTAAGAGCATAGTGGCAAATACTATATTTATAGTTTCCATTGGAGTTGGAAACAAAAAAATAAATAGAAGGTTGTAATGGTTTTAACCCCAAGACTAAATCACACTTAGCTAACAACACCACCAAACACAACCAATCACTATTGTTTAAACGTGCATGCAAAATGCAGGAGAAAAAAACGTCCACCAAGCATAAAAATCTAATATTCCTGTCAAAGTATTCAAAAAGTGGTTCTCCTAGCAGCCACACCACTATAGGCCAAGCTTGCAGCCAACAAAGTGATTGAGGCTGATGCAGAGATGAGGAATATCTACTCCAAAACATCTAAACTCCAAGGCAATCCGAGAAGAAAATGATAACACAAAGCCAATACAAGGGTTGTGTAATGAAAGCAAAGCATGAGTCGAGCCAATACAAATGACTAAGCTAATGCAAGGCAAACATTGTTTAAATATTCCAGCAACACAATTCCACATAAAGAACTGGACAAGGAAATATGCAACAACCTCAGAGCTCTGGTACCATGAAGGGAGAAACACTAGATCTTTACAAGAAATCCAAGCACACAACTTCAAAATGAATGCAAGTTGCAGAAGAAAAGCCAAAATAAATATTATTCAAGCTTGTGTATTTCACATTCGTGAACACACAATTATATAGTGTTTACAAAGCTAATTCTCAACCAAAAAATATGGAGGAAACACTAAAACAAGGAGATAATCACATCTCCATAAATCAATGTGTGGAGGAAAAAACTCAAACAACTCCAATAAGTTACGGGAAACAACAATATCCCAAAAACTAACTATAAAATAATTATAGCTTGTGCTCTCAAATGAGCTTATTTAAGGTGAAAAATATCTAGTTCACAAAGACAAGATGTGAACATGTTTACACCAACACAAATGGCTGTGAAATGTACAATATAAACACGGAAGGTGATGCATCAAAGAGGTCAAGCATGAGATAGAAAATTTATGGGAGAGAAAAGGGGTGGAGAAGAGGGGGCTAAGGGAGGAGAAGAGATAGGGTTGGGAAAGAAGAGTGAGAAAGAAATGTAACACCATACTCTCCTAAAACTTTGGACATGATGTTTTTTTCAATCATGCAGATGGAGGAAGTGCTTGGTGTGCAAGTTAGAGAGTTAGCATATTTCAAGTACATCTCAAAAATGTTAGGAGAGGCCAAATAATAATGTGGGTGACAAATGAACAATCATTTTTTAGTAAGCTCGTCCAATGGTCGATCACATGAATGAAATTATTTTTTGATTTAATTTATTTATTTTACGACTTGAAGGCCACATATTTAATGAACTTTAATTTGGAAAGTAAGATGAAGAAACAAAAGGATATTTGGAACTAACACGATGGAAACCAAATACCTATAGACCTTTACCTATTCTATAACTCACATTATTCTTTCCAAAATAATATCTATTATCTTTCCCAAATAAATTCTTCTATCTATGCTCCACTTTATAATTTCGATCTTGTTCGCATTATGGATGTGGTAAATAAATGAACAATCATTGATAATTAATCCTTTTTAATGATTGATCATATGAGCAACATTATCTTTCCATTGAATTTTACCTTTTTACGGCTTCAAGGTCATACATTGGATGACAATCAATTTGGCACAAATATGAAGACATGAAAGGATGGTTGGAAATAACGTGATGGAAATTAAATACCTTTATGCCCCACATATATTACACAAATCAAATTTTTCCTTCTCAAATAGTATCATTATATACACTCAACTCTATAATTTTAATCTCATTCACAATAAATATTAAAAATTTATTTATATAAATATTATAACTGTATATATTAAAAATTATATATTTAATACCAACTCATATTAAAAATATTTAATCGTCCCATGTTGATACGAATGTCGGATGTTCTTCGAGTTTCCACCTGTGTAAACGCCTTTAGAATAAAAATAATTTTAATATTGATTAAAGAAATATATCTAATTAAAAATAATAAATCATACATTTAGAAACAATTCATGCACCCAAAATTGAAATTTTGATTATTCAAATTAAAAATTTGATAAAACTTGAAAAAGAAATTACTTACATAAAAGAAGCATATTATCTAAAAAAATTCATATTTTCTCCAATCTCTATTCTACTCTCCACAAAATGTCCATAATATCCTTGTGATCTCCACTTCCACCCTCCTTTCTCACACCTTAAATCATCTCTTCTATAAACTCGTCAAAATCACAAACATAACCCTAAAATATTTTGTGGACTCCCTCCTCATTCCCTAAGGGTCTAAAAAAACACAAAAATGGGAAAAATTTCACCAACTTTTGGGTCCCACCAATGAGCATCATCTACCTAAGGTTTTCTTTGAACTCGTCATATTTTTTCAAGTCCCTGTTGAACATATCCTTGGAAAATACCCCTTCATGGAACCATTGGTCCCTCTTCCTCCTACAAGTGATGTTTCTCGAAAAGGATTCTCTCATATACATGTGTCTTGATCTCCTAAGTTTATATGGGTACCTAAATCTAACACGTCTATATTGGATGATCATAATACAATAATAAATAATGCAACTACATCAATAATGTAAGAGCAATATACTATGCAACAAAATAATAATCAAATACTATCAAATAATTATAAGGCATTTTTATGGATTCGGTTGATCGTATGTCAATTATCAAGCTAGCTCATCTATGTATAATTAGGCACCCATCGCGAGTCTCGTTTTTGTTCCTAGATATTACTCTTGATTCTACCCTTATACTAAAATAGTCAAGTAACCTATATTTTCCCCATCTATTCAAGCACCTACTAATCAAGTGTTGAGAAATCCTATATTATTACATGTCCTACATAATTTATGATCACGATCATGCAAATCTAAGTCAATGGATTCTTCTAAACCATTCAAGATAAATCAATCATTCCTACTGACCTAATATTAAATTAACACAATCCTCTAAATGTCTCCTAGGTGATATCTCAAGTTGTTCTACATTAATATCTCATTGTGACAAGACCTCCTCCCCATCTAGTGATCCAATATATCTCCTAAGAAACATCTCCTTGACTACATGTGACCTAGTTACTCCAAGATATATCTAGGTTTATATCATATGAATCTCATCCCCCATCTCCTTATATATATATATATATATATATATATATATATATATATATCTAGGTTGATATCTCATGACCCATCTACCCCCATATATCTATGATATATCTTTTGTGTGATGTCTCATGACCTTAGTACTCTCGAATGGACTATGAGATATCTTTGGGGTGATAGCTTATGACCCTATTACTAACTCTTATGAGATATCTTTCAGGTGATATCTCATTGATATTTTAAGCCACTCAAGTTTTAGGAGGTTGTAATCTAGGTGTAATTGATGCCTTTTAGGAAATATCTTTGGGGTTATATTTGTTTGGTCTTGATAAGACCAAAAACGCATGTGGGAGGAGGTTTCATTCAAGCGCAAAGTTCAAAAAACATTTGGTTTTCTATGTAGTGAGCATGGAACCAATTGGTAGTGCCTATAATGTTGTGGAAACCCCATGAGGCTAGATGTTGCACTTGAAAATCCTGCAGATGCATATTCCTCGTCTCTTGGCTAAGGCGGTAGGTAATGACCTATCCCAAGGTAGCCACGATGATATAGAGGAGCATGTAAGGCCAAGAACTGTGGGGAAAGAACAATACCCAAACACCAGTAGAACAACCTTGGGAAATGACCTAAGGATTGGATCTTGTCCCTCTAAGAAATTAGCATCGAGACAAAGAAGACATCGATGAGAAAATTGGACCTATGTGCAGCATACAAAAATTAAGGAGACATGTGGAGATTGTTTTCATCAAATTTAAACAACACAAGCTCAAACCCCAACATTTGTCATCAAATAAGATATAAATATATAAAATAATAACATGAACAACCATCCCACCATCTCGAGTAATAGTCGAGAGAACATGATAATCATTCCTGGAGATGTTAGAAAAAAGATACAAGTAACCATAAATACATGCATAACATCTGATATAACTGAATTCAATCCCACATGATCACTGGTATCTACTCTGTGTTGTTTAAAAGTCTCCAAAACATAAAATTTGAAGACAAATTAAATGATTCTTGTTCAACATTCAGATGAATAAGAGTCATGACAAGATTTTAGAAGGATACGATGCGAGATGACGAACATGATATCAAACACTCACGGGAGCATTTGTGTCACACTACATGAGTATTATAAGCTTGCCTCATCATCCATGTTTTTTACAAAAAAGATCATATATGTCGTAGAGGTTCAAATAAATCAAGACGATGTCCTAACCACAAGGAGATGAAAGGACACATCACGACTCAATAAGAGATTGAATCTGAAGATGATAATTATTTGGGGGTACATTTATAAAAACATGGTAATAAAGGGGGAATTTTAGCATTAACTAATACATATTACATTATAGGTTGTTATGTGGACTGTCTAGGTGGTTAAATAGACTGTGTGGTTACTCAACCACTATTTCTTCCCTCTCTATATTTATACACTCTTTACATTATAATATATCATTCAACATTTGTAAAAACTATGTAATAAGGGGTGAATGTCAGCATTAACTAATACATATTACATTGAAGCTAGTTATGCAGACCTTTCAAGGTGGTTATATGGACTGTGTGATTACTCAACCACTATTATATCCTTCTTTGTATATATACACTCTTTACATTGTAATATATCATTCAATCATTTCCATTCTTATTTCTCCAACAATGGCATTGACTTTATCATTATATGTAGTATCCTTATTTCCATAAAAACTTTTCTTGTCAAACATATGGGTGTCACCTTGTTAAGGTTGTATATAACATGCATGATCATACACATGGTACCTAATTTTTATTTACATTTATGTACCATTATATCAAAATAATAAGTGATATTAGTGTAAAATGGAGCCCAAATAATGAGAGTAGGTAACTTTATAAATCCTTAAAATAAGAGGTTGTGATGCTCCATAATTTTACCACTCAAAAGTATTGAAGACCTAGAAAAAAATCTTATAAAAAGACACATCACTTAAGAAACTATGTACTAACGCTTACATTTATATAAATCCATTGCACACATGGTTTACAGTTTACTTATGTATGCATTGCATTTTTTTACTTAGAAGTATTATACCCACAAAATCTAGAAGAATGACCTAATGCAAACCTTCTCACATAGTAAGCAATGTTCATTTCGTTCGGAATCCATTGCATTATATTTTTCTCTCACTACCTATTTCAAAACATACATCTCAACTTCAATTCTTAACTTAAATAGGTTAGGACCAATCGAATACAAATTTGGAAGACCCTCAAAAACATTATCCATCATTGAGGACATGATGCGTGCATGACTAAGCTACTTACCCATGGTTTATTTTCCTAGCCACCATTCTTATATAAAACTAAGCTCACATGTAGTCTAACTAAACATAGGGAGAATAGTATAGCTTGGAATACCTTTCACAATGTCCATACACCTATCACCAAGATGTTTTATAGGTACGTTATATAGAGACAACACAACTCAAAGTTTCCCGCACTACTACAACCAAAATCCCATCCACAGTAAAATGTGACATCTCAACCAACCTTACCACCAAGGACCAATACTACCCAAGGTATGAGGTTCTCATACAAGACTAACCAAGATCAGGGGTTATTAAGAGGATCACTTACTGAACCACTTAGATTCCTAAGGAATTTCCTTCTAAGAAAAAGGTTAAGCTTGGCTCAAAATATATTTCATGCATGACACTGAACCATCTAATGGAACAACAAGTAAAAACAATTTTCACATATTCCCATATGCCCATAACTTCATTTGATTGAACAATTTTTCCGTTATACACTATGCATTATACACCTCATTGAGCCTAAGTGAAGGCTATATCCAAAATTACAAGGAAGAGGAATGGAAATTATTTTTAATCATTATTATATGTATATTTCATGATTACATTATATACATTATTTGACATCAATATCTCATTGACATCAATATCTGAAAAAACTTCCTCCACATTTGGTTATCTAATATATCTCCTAAGAAATATTTCCTAGACTACATGTGACCTAGTTTCTCAAAGATATCTAGGTTATATCTTATGACTCTCATCCCCTATCTCCTCAAAGATATCTCTGGGATGATATCTCATGGCCATTCTACCCCATCTTCTCTAATATATCTTTAGCGTGATGTCTTGTTACCTTACTACTCCCAAATCCTATGAGATATCTTTGGGGTGATATCCCATGACCATATTATCCCCACTCTTATGATATTTCTACCGGGTGATATCTTAATATTATCCTAACCCACTCAAGTGTGAAGAGGCTGCAATCTAGGTGTAATTGATCTCTTTCGGGATATATCTTTGGGGTGAAATCTATTTGGCGTGATAAGACCAAAAATGCATGTGGGAGGAGGTTGCATTATAATGCACAGTTTAGAAAACATTTGGTTTTCTATAAATTAAGTGTGGAACCAATTGGCTAAGCCTATAATTTTGTGGACACTCCCCACAAGGTTAAATGTTTCACTTGAAAACCTTGTAGATGCATATTCCCCATCTCGGACTAAGGAAACAAGTAACCACCTATCCCAAGGTAACCATAGTGATCTAGATGAGCATGTAAGGCCAAGCACGTGTGTTTAAATAAAAACTTCCAAACACTAGTGGAACAACCTTGGGAAATGACCTAAGGATTGGATCTTGTTCCTTTAATAAACTAACATCAAGACAAGAAGACATAGGCAAGAAAAATGGACCTATGTGCGGTGTACACAAACTTAGGAGATGTGTGGAAATTGTTTGAATCAAATTGGAAGAACACAAGTTCAAACCAAAAATAATTATTCAAATATGTTATAAATCTATAAAATAAGAATGTGAACAACCATCCTACTATCTCATGTAATAGTCCGAGAGCATGAAAATCATTCCCAGAGATGTTAGAAGCATTGCAACCAACCATAAATATGTGCATAGAATCGAGAAATGAAGTCAAGCCCACATGATCATCAATATCTACTCGGTGTTGCTTAAAACTCTCCAAAAATTAGAATTTTAGGACATAGTGAATGAGTCTTGTTCGATGTCCAGATAGAGAATATTTTTGTAAGATTGTAGAAGGATATGATGCGGATGATAAACGCGAGATCAAATACCCACGGGAGCATTTGTGTAACTTTGCACAAGCATTCGGAGATCACCTCTTCATTCCTATTTTTGTACAAACAAGAGCATATCTGTCGTAGAGGTTCACATAAATCTAGATGACGTTCTCATCACGGGAGATGAAAAGAAACATTGTGACTCAATAATATGTTGAATTTGAAGATGATGATGATTCAGGGTACATTTGTAAAAATAATGTAATAAAGGGGGATTTTAGCATTATTTAATACATATTACATTATAGGTGGTTATATAGACTTGTGTGTTTACTCAACCACTATTGCTTCCCTCTCTATATTTATACAATCTTTACATTGTAATATATCATTCAACATTTGTAAAAACAATGTAATAAGGGATGAATGTTAGCATTAACTAATACATATTACATTGTACCTAGTTATGCAAACCTTTCTAAGTGGTTATATGGACCTTTGTGGTTACTCAACCACTATTGTTTCCCTCTGTGTATTTATACACACTTTACATTGTAGTATATCATTCAATAATTTCCTTCTTTCTCCAACAATTACGTTGACTTTAGTGTTCTAGGTAGTCTATTGATTTCCATATAAACTTTTCATGTCAAACATATGGAGGTCACCTTGTTAAGGTTGTATATAACATGTGTGATCATACACATGGTACCTAATTTTTGTTTACATTTTTGTACCATTATATCAAAATAATAAGTGATATTAGTTTAAAAGGAGACTAAATAATGAGAGTATGTAACTTGATCAATCCTTAAAATAAGAGGTTGTAATGCCCCATAATTTTTCCACTCAAAAAGTAATGAATACTTGGAAAAAAATTATTAAAAGATGTATAACTTAAGAAAATATGTATTGATGCTTACATTTGCATGAATCCATTGCACATATGGTTTATAGTAGACTTATTTATGTATTACACTTTTACTTAGAAGTATTATATCCACGAAAGCCAAAAGAATGACCTAATGGAAACCATCTCACATAGTAGGCAAGGTTCATTTCATTCTGGAATCCATTCATTCATATTTTTCTCTCACTACCCATTTCAAAACATACATCTCAACTTCAATTCTTAACACAAAAAGGTTAGAACCAATATAATACAAGTTCGAATACCCTCAACAAATATTAGCCTTTTCTCATAACATGATGCATGCATGACTAAGCTACTTAACCCATAGTAGTTTTTCCAGCCATCATTCTTCTATGGAATCAAGCTTGCATGTAGTATAAATCAACATAGGGAGAAGAGTATAGCTCGGAATACCTTTCACAAGGTCCATACACCTTTCACCACGATGTTTTATAGGTATGATATAGATATAATATAACACAACTCAAATTTTCCCACACCGCTACGACCAAAATCCCATCCATGGTAAAATAGGACATCTCAACTAACCTTACCACCAAGGACCAATACTACCCAAGTCATGAGGTTCTCATACAACACTAACCCAAGATCAGGGGTTATTAAAATGATCACTTATTGAACCTCTTAGATTCCTAAGGAATTTCCTTTTACGAAAAATGTTAGGCTTAGATCAAAAGATCTTTCATGCTTGACTCTGAACCATCTAATGGAAAAAGAAGGAAAAATAATGTTCACATATTCCCATATGCACATAACTTCATTTGATTGAACAATGTTTCCGCTATACATTATGCATTATACAACTATTTGAGCCTAAGTGAAGGCTATATCCAGAATTACAAGGGAGAGGAATGGAAATTATTTTTAATCATTACCATATGCATATTTCATGATTACATTATATTCAATTACTCCTTTGTAGAAAGACGGGGATCATAGGTAACCACAATTCTTGAGATTTTATGTCTCCATGAAAGAGATGACATTTTCAATCCACATCCATTCAAATGAGCATAGCATGATACAATTAAGAGGACTAAATGAAATGAAGGATTAATTTCTTAGAACCATTAATATAGGTTCTGGATTTGTCTATTCAACCTTACCAAATTACCTTGTGCTTAACAATGAAGCTTCCCATTTATAACGTTCACCGAAAACCGTATTTTATCCTTACAAGTTATGAGTTTTCTCTTTTTGCTTATGTTAATACATAGAGAGTAAATATCTTTTACATTATTTTCATATATACTAACATTTTAGATAATTTGTCTACTTGACATCACTAGAAGTTTTACAATTTACATGCTAACCATATCTGATATTTACTCATGTATATTTGTTCTTATTATGTTTACATTGTGAAGTTAAGTCTCCACTTATCAATTTACATTTAAGAAACCATCCCCTATAAATTTATGACACCCACATCCCACCATAAGTCATATCTATGTTTAAATACATACTCATCCAAAATAAATCTATATTGAAGGTGGGGTTCCACACTATACATTGCAAACAATTCCCATATACCCCCTTCGACACATGACTAGCAAAGGATAAATCAAATCTTAGTTTCACACTTATATTTCCTCCTCCTATGATGAAGTGTCTTCTTACACATAATATTAAATCAAGTAAAATTAAACTTTCACAAAATTTAAATGTTATCTTTCTTTCCACTATTTAAAACTAGAGAAACGCCCTTACAATCCTAATATTACCCCCTTTTACAGATGTAAAGTACTAGTTACCAAGTTTTTAGAGTTGGAAATTTATGTCATTTGGAGTATCTACTCAATATTTTTCTAAATATTTGATACCCCAAAAGAGTCACAAAAATATGTGGCCACAAAGGATCACATATAAGTGGAATGTTCACCCATCACTAATTTGAACATGAGTTAAACAATTTAACACTTGAAGAAAAGGGTTGTAACCAAAGTCAAAGCACCATAGCAATACAGTTTAAGTTGAATTGGAGATAACCAAATTTAAAACTCATTTCCACTACCGTTATAACTCTACCATTTTAATTAACCATTTCCCATGTTTACAAGTGCTAGATAAAACACTAAACAATTGGATGCATTTTGGTAGGGAACGTATGATTCGAATAACACAACAACTAAAGGTAAAAGGTTTCAAGGGTTGGCACTTGTTGTATATACATGAAAACTATATTATTTTCCAAGCTTAGAAATGTATAGGGGACAAGCTTAAGTTCTCTATTCAAAAATCACATTTAATTTTGAAATTTTTCTTTAATAATCATAATCACAACTTCTAATGAAATTTAAGTCAAAAGTATCATATCACCCCATTAAATTTGTATGCAATACAAGAAGATAATACTTTTATTTTTGCATTAATAAAATTACAGTTAATAAAGAAAAGTATAGTTCTAACTCCATTAAAATTACGCTTTTCAAAATTAACAACTTTAAACTTTGTTTTCCATCATTATTTCAAATCTCATTATGCCACATGGCTGAAAGTGAAAAGTTAGTATAAACATGGTCAATGAAAAAATAAACGTTGGCATGGCATTCCCCCTATGACTAACATTTTCACATATATATTATTTTCCACTTACAATAAATTAAGAAACTTTACAATACAATAGAGGTAAGAACACAAATGTAGTTTCATTTTGTTTTCAAGATGGAGTGTGATAGAGAGAGGAGAGAGAAAAGCACACCAAATTTCCATAAGCAACAAAATACAACCAAGTTTCATCAAGGAGATCTATAGAGTCGTGTAATATATTTGATATGTTTGGTAATATATTTTCATCTAGGAGAAAGTTCCATAGAAATTTTATCGCTAGTACTGCAAGATTATAAAAATGAATAATTTGGCCAAAGTGGCCCAGAAACTAAGTTTGAGATCCATTTTTCAAAACTCAAACACACTACATGTAAGTTTCTCTCAATTCCCCTATCTACAGGGAACTCCTTGGAGTTTATAGAACATAAATCTTGTGACCAAGATTCAAATGGCCACTACATTTCCGAAGCTACTTGTCGTAATTATGCTAGTTGGACTTATCTTTCAAACATTCTCGAGGCCTAAAAACCTCATTACAAAACAATATTCTAAGGTTAATTTCTTTAAGCTATTGATTTATTATGATAGTCCTAGAGAGATGTTAGAGGTACGAGGTGACAAGATTTATTTTCTCGATATAGGGGTCTAAATCGCAGGCCAAAACCAAACTAACTTTTTAATTTTTAACAACTAGCCAAAGCCATAAAATATTTGAATGGGCCCCCATATGTGTAGCAAAACAAGATCAAACGATCACCTAAGGTCATTATAGAGATTGACATGATATCTCATTTAACCATTGAACATGTTTATTCCATAACTTACCCACCATGAGGTTTGGAGCAGTGTTTTGTGCGTCTTTGAAAATTCATGTTATATTAAATTTTAGTAAGGTGAACAAATGACAGGATTACATGGAAGTCAAGTTTAATTTTCTAATTAGGTGGATATGGTTATCCAATTATATCATCCAAAATTTCTAGTTGTCACATGACATGGTTGGAGAGTGTAGCTTACACTAAAAGGGTCTAATCCATTCTACATGATGTAAGGTAAATATATCCATTATGTGTAACAAGTCATTTTAATAACCATAACCATACTCTTCATTTAATTAAAAATTTCACTAGCACTATGAAGGGAAAACCATAAATATGAAAGCATGTTGGAAATAGGGAGAAAACCATGCATGTTCATAAAGCATAAGGCGATAAGGGAAGTTCTCTAATCTAGTTTTAACATGCATAACCTACACATGCCTCACCATGAAACCATTCACTAACCAGATCACATGCATTAGAATGCTTCCATTTTGTATGTTGTCTCAAATCATTGCATACCATACAACCATGTTTCCCTAAAATTTATATATATATATATATATATATATATATATATATATATATATATTTTCATTTGTCAAGGTTTGTGCATCCACATTTTACATGAATATTAAAGATGAATTTTCTTGTAATTTTCCAACGTATTTTCAACAAACCCAAATTGTGCTTCTCCAAAGAAGCATTTCGACCCAACTACAAAAATTTCTTTCTAAAATTTTTTCAAAAAGTTCATGTACCAATTTCATGTTTCCACATTTTTAGACAAATCTTCCCAACATCTACAAATACAACATCTCACAAAATACTCCTCCAATCTCTTGCTCTAGTGTTTTCCTTGCCCTATTTCAATGCTCTCATTTTAACAAGGTTGATGGTATGCTAGTGAAGGTGAAACCCACCACATGGACATTCTACTAGTTCCATTTGTTAAAATAGTAGAAAGAGATCCATGAGGATGCCTACGTCTTTTTTCCAACTACCAATGGCCCACATAGCTTTTCCGGTCACCAAGTGCCAATCGTTGGGCTAAGCGAGCAGTGATACAATAAAAATTGTGCATGGTCCTTATATTTTCCCAAGCATCCCTTCATGGAGATGTAGGAAGGTGGGCCGTTGAAGCTGTTGTGTATGATGTATCTTATCCTTTCATGCCCCTTGTGGTCCAAAACTCCATACAAATATTTTTCTTCCCAAGATAAAATTTATGAGCCCCTATTTGCATAAAACAAGGTCCTTACCCTGCTCTAAAGCTCCTTTTCACGCATTAGCAAAGAAAGGAAAAACAGATTTTTTTCACACACGGAGGAAGAGTGAAAGAAAAATCTTACAGAGACATAAATGGGATAGCAGGAAAGGGAAATTTCAATGTCTTAATCCATACAACAATTACTCGAAATAAAAGATAAAGAGTAGGAAAAATGAAGTGGTAGTTGTCGTCTACCTCGAGAATGGTGCTTTAAAGGTTATAGTGCATGTAGTACACAGTGCATAGAAGAAAAATAAATACATCTATACATTACACCCAAATGAAGTGCCTCCCAATCCTCAATCTTCTTCTTCTTCTTATGAATACATCAACAAAACATCAACATGTAGTAGTTTCCTTTCCTCACAATGACAATTGAACCCATTTCGTATACATATACAAATCCTAATCACTCAATTTGTATATAGTAAAATGAGGAGATATTACGGTTACATATTTATCTCTCGTATGCATGGCTTATTTAACCCATTATGGTATTGATTTTTAGATAACTATTAGCTAGACATCCGTTTAGCACAGTTCCCCTTCATGTTTTGTTTATTTAATTATTAGATTACATAACCTTGTTTTACCATTGTTAATAAATTAGATCTCGACTTCTGCACTTGCTATGACTATCTCATTACTCCCAAAATTACAATGTTAACTTGGGTTTCACCATGGTTATGCCTCTAGATCTCAAATAAAGTTATTTTCTTTTATTCAAGGAAAATGATAGGTCTGAAACGCCATTTAGGATGTGTCATTCTCCATGTTCTATTTTATGGATTACCATACGCTACTCCATTCCCAATTAACACACCATATAGTACACCCCCCTACGAAGTTGTGTTTTGAGATAGAGGCACTACATATGTACTATTTAAAATACCATCATACACAGTTTTAGTCACACCAAGAAGCCTTTTCATCTAAATTTTTGTAGCCTACATGTTTGGGTTTTTATGTTCCTTTCTTAACATACAGACACACATTTGAATTTTCCAACATTAAATTTCCAATCATTTAGAGCATACTTCAATTTTTCAAGGAAGGTAATCAACATTCATAATCACAGTCCATTTTCAAATAGAAATAACAACTCAATCGCTTGGGACATGCAATAACATTCAACCTAAAGTAAGGACACTCCATCCGAAGTGCCCACTCCTCTTTAACACTATTGCATTATGATGTTATTATTGTTGGATTGATACTTAGACATTTGAGTACTATATTTTGATCAGTAGAAGATGGACTATGCGGATATTTGGACTATTAACATTCTGCGTGATTTACATTTTTACTATGATGCACTAGATGGTGATTATAGATAGTTATATATGTTTATTTACAATATTTTGATTTTATACTAACATGTCATATTCTGGATGCATAGCCTATATTGGATGTTTTGAGTAGAATTATGATTTTATGGATTCCAAAATTGAATTAATTGTATGATGTTAGATCATAGAATTACTAATTTCGAGATGACGATTATTGATAGATATATATATATATATATATATATATATATATATATATATAGTCTCTATGTTGTTAATCTGGTCATAACGCCAGAGAGGTATTTTTTTGTGTTGTAGGACATTTTATCACATACATCAAAATGGGATAGGGGACCAACCACAGAAGGATGTCGGGTGTTGTGCAACATGGCCAAAATTTGACAACTTGTGCAATGTTATGTTGTGTTGTTGTTGCATGCCTAGTTAGGAGGTTTCCCATGGGGTGACCTCACATGTGTGGCCATGGGGGTGATGTTCTCTTCTTTTAATTTTGTGTGTGTTTTTATTTTGTGTTATGTTTTTAATTGTTGGAAATTGTAGTCACTTTGTAAGAAATTAATAATGTGTCTTAATTAAGATAATCCAACTTAATTTGTTAGCTAAAATAAGGATGTGACAATTAAATAGTTATGAGGGTAGATGGTCCTTGAAATCTTGTGGATGTAGGTTAGATTGTGTTGGTTTTTGTGTTGTGTACTCTTCCCCAACTTTAAAATTCGTATTTTAACTTGGGAGGCCTTTTTGGAGGCTTGTGGGACAAGATAAGATTTTCCCATGCCTCTTAAATTTTCCCAACCCTACCTATGGTATGGGGAGTTAATTATAGAATTATTTATCCTTTTTAAGTGTAAAAGGGTGAAAATAATTTCACTTTATTATTTGCCACAATAAATTTATTCTTGGGAGATTTGATGGAAGTTTGAGTGTCATGTGGGCTTGTAATAAGTCTTACATGTTCATTTATTTTCTTGGGCATGGTGTTTGACTTGTGTTGGAATGGAGGAATGATGAAGTGGCATCCTACATGGAGCCACCTCATCATCCTCACATCCCATTTCTATTTATTGATGGAATTTGATGGATTTGGGGTTACTTGTTCATTTTCTTTCTCTTGCACTTTTGGATTTTGGGAGCTTGTTGGAGTTGCTTTTGGAGTGTGCTTGGCTTGAAGGTGTCAAAGTCTTGTGGAGTGAAGACTATTGGAATCTTGATGGAGAGGTAGGCTCTCCACCTTTTTTTTTTTCTTTTTATTATGCTTGTAGATGTGAAAATTTTGTGCTTGTTAAGTATTGCATGAGTGTTGTGAATGTGTTGTTTTTGTGTGGTTGGGTAGTTGCCTTAAGTTGGGTGTGTGGAGATGGATTTATGGGACCATTGGGGAGGGAAAAGGGAGATATTTTTGCATGCTTGCAAGGGAGAGATAAGGATGTTTTGTTGTTGTATTGTGCACATGGAGGCTTTGGGTGAAACTCCTACTTCACTTGGGAGACAAAAGGAGGTGGTGCCCATATTCCATTGCTCCTTGTTGGCTTGTTGTAGTCAAGCCTTTGTGCTTGTTGGGAAGTTGTTTATTTGAATGAATTGTTGGTATGTGTTGTTGTTATGTTATTTTTTTATTGTATTTTGTTTTTGAAGCCATTATTGTAATAATTTGTCAAATGTTGCTCAAGATCCCTCATTATTCTTTGGTTGGGGCTTGGGGAAATAAGGGGATGGCTTCTCCCCTTATTGGATTATAGGTTGGGTGGAGAGTGTCGCCTATACCCCTTTTTCTTTGTATTGTGATCCAAGTTTGAAAGATTGAAGAGTGCAAGATTGAAGCTACAAGTTGGGAGAAGACATGTAAATGGAGACTTGTATTTTGGCCTTGTTGAAATTCCTTATGTTGTAATTTGTTCATTTCATTATTCCCACTTTGAGTGGAAGATTGTAAATTTGTATGCTTGAAAGAAAGTTGTATTTTTACTTGGAAATCCATATAATTTGTAAAATCTTCTAAGAATGTTTGAATGAGAATTATCATTTTAAAATGTGTTAGTTTTTGAAAGGAAACTACCAAATTTTACATTGTTTTGGTGAAGTAGAAAGTTTGAAATAAGTTGAAATGGGAATGCATCTCTCTTAAAATTAAGTTGTTTCATTATTTCCAAAATGTGATATGTTTCATTTTAGAAGAAATGAGAATCTTGTTAAAATGCACTTGCTATGTGAAATGGTTGCCATTTAATTGTTGAAAGAAGAAAAGGAATAGTTACTCTTGTTTTATTGAATGAAAGGTATATTGAGGAATTTAAACTATAGTTGAATTTATAGTTATGTGGAAGGAAAAATTTTCCCTTACAAATCAAATAAGGTTGAATAAGAAGTTTAAAATGTTTTCCCATTTTAATTATTTTGGTATAGGTAAAAACCATGGTGTTTTGTCTTGTATATCATAATACTATTCAACTCCTTTTGGTCTCTTGAACCAAATATATATATATATATATAAATATGCTAAATATGAATAGAATTTAGTTAATTTAACCAAAGTTACCTCACAAGTATACCTATACCAAACTTTTTGTTTAATTTTTTTTTTTAAGGGTATAAGTTTATATGTAATTTGAAACATATTTAAATATATAAATACAATGATAAATTTAAATATTAGATATATAAAATTATTGAGGATAACTAAAATTATATTTATTATAAAATATTAATTTTATTTGTAATATTGATGTTAATATTGTATATATATACTATAATAATAAAAATTTAATATTAAAAAGGGTTTATTTCGTCGCGCGTATGCGGCCCTAGCCCTTGTAGTTGTGTATGTATAAGTGGGGAATGGGGGGTTCAGCCCGATCCCACCCCCCACCCCATATTAAATGGGATGGGGGTGGGTTTGTAAACCACCCCCATGTTATTAAATAAATAATAGTGGGTGAGGTCAAGCCCCCACCAAACAAATCTTTACCTTCTTTATATCAAGCCGCACTCTTTTATAATGATACCAAATCATTATTAAGTTCACAGACTATATTTGTTAAATCTGTGGCCATGGAAAATATTTAAACCAAAATGGAGATTTTTAAACCAAAATAGAAATTGAATAGTATAATTTAATTGTTAGTTACAACGATAGTTGGTTAACCAAGAATTAAACTAATTATGAACCGGTTTTAACAAAAAAAAATTATTCAATAATTTTTCCAATTTAACTTTTAGGTTGTCTTGGGTTTCATGTGGGAAATTTTTGGGTGTTACACTTGGTATCAGATCCGTGGGTTCAACGCTTGGACCCTGGGCACACTTGGAAACATGAAACATAAACAAGTAAACCTAGCGCAACTCTAAACCTAGAACACACAACATTGCATGATATTTTGTTAAACGTAGAAAACTTAGAAAACTGAAAAAAACTTAGATGATGATAAACTAACTCTCATCTTGGTCTGTGCAGGAGGCACAAACCAAACGAGGGGTTCCTACACGTGGACCTAGACCTACCACCCCCAAATCAGGTCGTAGTAGCTATTTTACCTCAGATATTATAGACACTACAGGATGTCTTTAATATTATACAAGGAGGGTCTTTAGGAGGGAAACCTAACAGACATGACAGAGAGCCATCAATGGAGGCTCATGCACCTTCACATCACAAAGTGTTGAGGATAGGGTATAGAACTTCATTGTGGAGTAGGTTAGGCATGGGTCACCACCTAAGGAGCTCAAAGATAGAGCTATGGGGAACAGAGACAGGTCTAGGTTCCCTAGGCTGAGAGATGATCATGCAGAGAGACCTAGATGCCGACAATCGATGATAGATGATCACATTAGAGAGATCTTTGAAGTTACTAAACTACCTCATTTTTCTAGAGATAGAGGTATTTTAGGAAAAGGAATGGTTGGTTAGCTTGGGCATATGCTTCAATCTATGCCCTTATTATAGCAACATGAAATCTCATGTTGCCATCCACCTTCTGAGAGACAAAGCTGGAGTTTGGTGGAGGAATAAGGAGCATAAGCTCCACGTGGATTCAAAGACAGTTACTTGGGATCTCTTCAAGGAGCATTTTAGGAGTAGATACATATCCAAGAGATTCATCTAGTAGTGGATTGATGACTTTCATGACCTCGTGACAGCCCACCATGATAGTAAAAGAGCAAGAGGGTCAATTTTTGGAGTTGTTTTAGTATTTAGACTACATGTAGGATGAGCATATTAGGGTTCACATGTTCATCAGGGGCCCGAAACTTAGACTCGAGAGGGGAAGTACGTATTCATTTCCCGCACACACTATAATAGTCCATGGATAATGCCTACATTGCAGAGGAAATATTTGGGGAATACTTAGAAAGCTCATGATAGAGTGAGGAGTCGTATACAACAAATGCAGGATAGTAGGTCAATGGGATCAGCTCCTCCTCCTCATGGTAAACACACTTCATCACAGTCCTCCTTCTAACCTCCTCCTCCTCCTTAGTAGAAGAAGCAATGACTTAAACTCCATGGTGTCATGATACTCAAAGATGGCATAGTATGGGACCTCCAGCTAGGGGGCCAACAAGTCACAAGCTCCTCCACGAGCATAGTCGGTAGGGGTACGTCCACCGCAATACCCACAAAGGTGTATGACAGGATCATCAGGTTCTACAGCATGTACTAGTGGGACACCTCGAGGATTATCTTATCAATGGAGAGTACCAAGTAGTTGTTATGGATGTGGTGTGCATGGACATCATTGGAGAGAGTTCCCTCAAAACCCTGCTAATCAGGGTAAGGCACCTATTTCTGAGCCTATGGTTAGTGACATGGCTAGGAGACACAAGATTTATGCAAAGTGCTCAAGAACTACCAGTAGAGCACTAATCCATGGTGATTGAGACAATAGGTAGCATTGGTGGTATTTCTACCCCTATCTTATTTGTGAGCTCTTGATTCTTTCATTTCTCCATCATTAGTAGAGTGTTGCAGGCTGGTGGCAGTTAGGCAGGGCCTTAGTTGGGATGTCGAGATGGCTTCTGGATCTAATATCTTAGTAGACTCCTTAGTCAAAAAGTGTGTAGTGGACCTAGGACCCTTTACCACTACTTTGGATCTTCGTATCCTTCCTTTTGGTTTTTATGGAGTGATCTTGGGCATAGATTGGTTATCTGCACACAAAGCCGAGGTTTATTGTTACAGCAAGGTTATATCTTGTGTAGATGATTTGGGTGTGGATTCATTGATAGTTGGAGTTAGGAGACCCATCTCTATTCACACTATTTCCTCTATGCATCACTTTAAGCGGTGTGCGTGATGGGATTGTCAATTGTATGTTATTACGCTTAGTGATAGGTGATGCGTGAGCATAACTTCATGAGACCATAACTTTTGATCCAACCATCGGATCGTCTTGAAATTTTATAGGGTGGTAGATATGCATTATTAATATGTTGGGATCAATTTTTTTGCAAGGTTTTTCACAGTTTCAACACATTTTGGGCCCGAATTATTTCATCTAGTGGCCTAAAATTGGCTATGAATGTTTTTTTCTTTTGACTAGGTCTTAGAACTTTAATAACTTTTGTTTTACTTATTAGAATAAGTCAAAATTTCACGTGAGCCTTAATTTATGAAGCATAGTTGGAACACAAATTTTAGGACCCATCCGAGTTGTTTTGTTAGTAGGTAATTTTTGGCATTTTAGGGTTTTTAGAGTAGACGTGAAATAAAAGGAGGATTGTAATGATGTAAAATATTAGTGTGGATTCCAGAATGAGAAGAAAGATATTTTTAAAAAATGTTTTTATTTGCAAAGCTTTTTATGTGTGTTTTGGAGGTATTTCAACCTCTTGCAGTTGGATTCACATCAATAGGTCGAGGATGGGGCTAGTGGACCTTCACTTGATGATCACCACATTTTGCAAGAGTTTTCGATGTTTTTCATAGTGATCTTTTAGGATTCCTACCCCACGCGAGATAGAATTTCACGTTGACTTTACTTATAAGAGCGAGAACCTATCTCATGCACTCCATATACGATGACCACCCCGACCTATGTGAGATTAAGTTGTAGCTTGAGGGCATTCTTGAGAAAGTACTAATCCATCCTAGTGTATCCCCTTGGGGTGCACTAGTGATTTTTTTCAAGAAGGATGGATCCTTACAGTTATGTGTGGACTATAGGCAGCTGAACAAAGTAACGATCAAGAATCATTACCCCCTTCCTTGCATTGATGATTTGTTTGATCAGATGAAGGGGGCCACAAAGTGTTTTCCAAGATAGATCTTAAGTCGAATACCATCACCGAGGATTGCAGAGGCAGATGTCCACAAGATAGCTTTCGTATGAGATATGGCCACTATGAGTTCATAGTTGTGTCATTCGGTCTGACAAATTCCCCTACAATGTTCATGATTTTTATGAATGGGGTGTTCAAGAATTTTCTAGACCACTTTGTACTCATGTTCCTTGATGAAATTTTGATCTAATCTCATATGTGTTAGGATCATGAGGAGCACCTTCATCGGGTTATTCAATGTATTTGAGCATCAAATCTATGGAAACCTAGAGAAGTGTGCATTCTTTCAGTCAGAGGTGTATTATTTGGGTCACATTATTTCTAAGGAAGGTATTACAGTCGATCCTTCCAAGATTAGATCCATTATGGATTGGCCATCACCCACTAGTGTGAAGGAGGGTGCAATTTCATGGGATTAACAGGGTACTACATGAGATTTGTTCAGGACTTCTATCATATTGCACACCCCATTACTTCCCTTCAACGGAAAGGGAAGAAGTTCATTGATTCAGATAGATGTGAGAATTCCTTCAGAACACTAAAGGAATTCCTTATGATAGCACCCATTCTTGCAATTCAGATCCACAGGAGAGTTCTTCATATGTACATGAGATGCTTCTTTGGTAGGATTAGGAGGTGTATTGATGTAGGAGGGTCGTGTGGTAGCCTTTGAGTCTCGTAAACTCAAGGATTATGAGCTCAATTATCTAACTCATGACCTTGATCTTGTAGTAGTTGTGCATGCTTTGGTTTGATGGAGACATTTCCTTTTGGGTAGGAGATTCATTCTTAGGACTGATCACTTGAGTCTTTATCACCTCTTCATGTAGCCCAATCTCAATGCTCATCAGTGGCATTGGATGGAGTTTCTTTATGAGTATGACATGGAGATAGATCATGTGAAAGGGAAAAGAATTTGGTTACAAATGCCTTGCACCGTTAGAGACATTTGGTTATGGCTACAACTATTGGTACAGACTTGAGGACCAAAATTTTGCAGCAGCTTCCACATGAAAGCTTCTACCTTTTAGTCAGAGCAAAGATTGAATTTCAGAGACCCCTTGAAGGGGTGTTTGATGTATTTTCATTAGAGGAAGATGGTCTTCTTTAGCACAGAGGCCGGATCTATGTTCCTAGAGATGGAGTATTGAGGTATGATATCCTTATTAATGCACATCATGCACCCTATTCATCCCATTCAGGGGTGAAGAAGATGCATGCCACTTTAAGACAATTGTACCATTGGAGAGGACTTCAGAAATATGTTGCTCAATTTGTGTCTCATTTTTAAGAGTGCCAGAAGGTGAAGGATGAGCATCAACACCCAGCTGGTCTTTTATATCCTCATGTCATACCGGAGTGGAAATGGGACACCATTTCCATGGACTTCATAATAGGGCTACCAATGTCGAGATGCCACACCACGATTCCATTATGGTCACAAAGTGGATAGATTTATGAAAGTGGCTCATTTTCTCTCTGGTGAAGACCACATATACAGCTAGTGCAGTGGCATGAGTATATCTAGATGAGATTGTTAGAGTGCATGGGATTCGTAGAAGATCATTTATGGCCATGATCCCTTGTACACTTCTCACTTTTGGACCACCATGCAAAGTATGCTCTTGGGACAAGTATCAACTTCAATACAACTTACCACCCAGAGACAAATTGACAGAAAAGTGGGTGAACCAGATCTTATAGGATATGTTATAGATCTATGCCATGGTCCATCAGTCTAGATGGGAGGAGTACTTGTATTTAGTGGAGTTTGTCTACAACAACAGTTTTTTAGAGTTTGATTGGAATGGATCCTTTTCAGGCATTATATGGTAGGGAGTGCAGAGACACCACTGAGTTGGGAAAGATTGGAGGACATAGTTTCTCTTGGGCTGGCATTATTATAGGATATGGAGCAGCAAGTTGTCATGATTCGATAGAGGTTACATGAGGCTTAGGATAAATAGAAGAAATATGCAAATCAAAAGAGGACATATCATATTTTTGAGATGGGAATGAAGGTGTACATTTGTTTCGAGCCTCATAAGAGCCCTATCTATTACGGAAAAGGATTTAATCTTGCTCCTAGGCTTTTAGGTCTCTTTGAGATCTTGGAGCGTATCAGTCCTTTGGCCTATCGTCTAGCATTGCCACCCAGCTTGTCTCGCATCCACAATGTATTTCATGTTTTTGTACTTAGGAGATATATTCTAGATCCCTCTCATGTTTTGGATTGGACCACATTGCAGGTGTAGGAGTAGGGGAAGGTATCAATGGAGCCTGTGTGCATCATAGAGCGTAGGACCTTGGGCCTTTGAGGCCATGAGATTGACCAGGTGCAAGTCCAGTGGGATAGGTATGATGAGACTACAGCCACATGGGAGGATGCCACTTTATTGCAAGCCCAGTTTCCTCATCTATTCCAGTGACTTCTAGGAGGAATTCGAGTCTAAGGGGAGGGGGTGTAGTGCCCACTCCTCTTCGACACTATTTCATTATGATGTTATTATTGTTGGATTGATACTTAGACTTTTGAGTATTATATTTTTATCAGTAGATGATGGACTATGCGGATATTTGGACTATTGACATTATGTGATTTACATTTTTATTATGATGCACTAGATGGTGATGATAGATAGTTATATATGTTGATTTATAATATTATGATTTTATACTAACATGTCATATTCTGGATGCATAGCCTATGTTGGATGTTTTGAGTAGAATTATGATTTTATGGATGCCAAAATTGAATTAATTGTATGATGTTAGATGATAGAATTACTAATTTCGGATGATGATTATTGATTTTTATATGTATATTGTCTCGATGTTGTTAATATAGTCATAAGGCCAGAGAGGTATTTTATTGTGTTATAGGACATTTTATCACATACATCGAAAGGGGATAGGGGACCAACCATGGAAGGATGTCGGGTGTTGTGCAACGTGGAAAAAATTTGACAACTTGTGTAATGTTATGTTGTGTTGTTATTGCATACCTAGTTAGGAGGTTTCCCATTAGGGGTGACCTCACATGTGTGGTCATGGGGATGTTGTTCTCTTCTTTTAATTTTTGTGTTTTTATTTTGTGTTATGTTTTTAATTTTGGAAATTGTAGTCACTTTATTAGCAATTAATAATGTGTCTTAATTAAGCTAATCCAACTTAATTTGTTAACTAAAATAAGGATGTGACAATTGGATAGTTATGAGGGTAGATGGTCCTTGAAATCTTGTGGATGTAGGTTAGATTGTGTTGGTTTTGTGTGGTGTACTCTTCCCCAACTTCAAAATTTGGATTTTGACTTGGGAGGCCTTTTTTGGAGGCTTGTGGGACAAGCTAATCTTGTCTCATGCCTCTTAAATTTACCCAAAACCCTACCTATGGTATGGGGAGTTAATTTTAGACTTATTTATCCTTTTTGGAGTGTAAAAGGGTGAAAATAATTGCACTTTCTTACTTGCCACAATAAATTTGTCCTTGGAAGACTTGGTGTGCAAGTTTGAGTGTCATGTGGGCTTGTCATAAGTCTTACATGTTCATTTATTGTCTTGGGCATGGTGTTTGACTTGTGTGTTGGAATGGAGGAATGATGAAGTGGAATCCTACATGGAGCCACCTCATCATCCTCACATCCCATTTCTATTTATTGATGGAATTTGATGGATTTGGGGTTACTTGTTCATTTTCTTCCTCTTGCACTTTTTGATTTGGGAGCTTGTTGGATTTGATTTTTGGAGTGTGCTTGGCTTGAAGGTGTCAAAGTCTTGTGGAGTGAAAACTCTTAGAAGATTGATGGAGATGTAGGCTCTCCACCTTTGTTGTTTTCTTTTTATTATGCTTGTAGATGTGAAAATTTTATGCTTGTTAAGTATTGCATGAGTGTTTTGAATGTGTTATTTTTGTGTGGTTGGGTAGTTTCCTTAAGTTGGGTGTGTCGATATGGATTTATGGGACCATTGGGGAGGAAAAGGGAGATGTGAGGCATCCATTTTGGAGGGAGTTTTATTAGGAGTTTCACCTATGGGGAGTGAAAAGGAAAACATGGACATATTTTTCCATGCTTGCAAGGGAGAGATAATGATGTTTTTTTGTTTTATTTTGCACATGGAGGATTTTGTGTGAAACTACTACTTCACTTGGGAGAAAAAGGAGGTGGTGCCCATATTCCATTACTCCTATTTGGCTTGTTGTAGTCAAGCATGTGTGCTTGTTGGGAAGTTGTTGTTTGTTTGAATGAATTCTTCATATGTGTTGTTGTTATGTTATTTTGTGGATTGTATTTTGTTGTGGAAGTCATTCTTGTAAGAAGTTTTCAAATGTTTCTCAAGATCCCTCATTGTTCTTTGGTTGGGGCTCGGGGCCAATAAGGGGATGGCTTCTCCCTTATTGGATTATAGGTTGGGCGGAGAGCGTTGCCTATACCCCTTTTTCTTTGTATTGTGATCCAAGTTTTGAAAGATTGAAGAGTGCAAGATTGAAGCTACAAGTTGGGAGAAGACATGCAATGAAGACTTGTATTTTTGCCTTGTTGAAAGTCCTTATGTTGTAATTTGTTCATTTCATTATTCCCACTTTGAGTGGAAGATTGTAAATTTGTATGCTTGAAAGAAAGTTGTATTATTACTTGGAAATCCCTATAATTTGTAAACTCTTCTAAGAGTGTTTGAATGAGAAATTTTCATTTTAAAATGTGTTAGTTTTGTGAAAGGAAACTACCAAATTTTACATTGTTTTGGTGAAGTAGAAATTTTGAAATAAGTTGAAATGGGAATGTATCTCTCTTAAAATTAATTTGTTTCATTATTTCCAAAATGTGATATGTTTCATTTTAGAAGAAATTAGAATATTGTTATAATTCACTTGCTATGTGAAATGGTTTCCATTTAATTGTTGAAAGAAGAAAAGGAATAATTACTCTTGTTTTATTGAATGAAAGGTATATTGAAGAATTTAAAGTATAGTTGAATTTCTAGTTATGTTGAAGGAAAATTTTTCCCTTACAAATCAAATAAGGTTGAATAAGAAGTTTAAAATGTTTTCCCATTTTATTTATTTTGGTATAGGTAGAAAACCATGGTGTTTTGCCTTGTATATCACAATACTATTCAACTCCCTTTTGGTCTCTTGAACCAACAAAATATATATATATATATATATATATATATATATATATATATATATATATATATATATATATAGCTAAATATGATTAGAATTTGGTTAATTTAACCAAAGTTACCTCACAAGTATACCTATACCAAACTTATTTGTTTAATTCTTTATGAAAAAAGGGTATAATTTTATATGTAAGTTTAATCATATTTAATTATATAAATTCAATGATAAGTTTATATATTAAATATATTAGACATATAAAATTATTGAGGATAATTAAAATTACATTTATTATATAATATTAAGTTTATTTGTAATAATGATGTTAGTATTATATATGGGTAAGTGCACGAAGTGGGGGTGCAAAAAGTGGACAAAAACCCAAAAAATGAAAAACACGTATGCGTTTTAAATTCTCGGGTTTGGGATTTACCAAAGCATAACGCGTATGTGTTATGTCTTCTATAAATTAAAAAAGAGGCCCAATCTTCTATCATTTTATCTCCTCAAACGCAAGTTTCATAACTTAATCGTGCCCTCGCATTTTTTCATTCAGCTAGATCTCAAGCTCAAAGGATCGTTTCTAGATCGCCGGGAAGATCTGAATAGATGATGGCACCATAGAGAAGAGGTAGCCACAATTACTTTTTCAAAATTTCATTGAAATATGATAATTATAGATTAAAATTTTAATTGAATACATTTTTTTATTGTTATAGTTCGAGGTTGAGGGAATCAACCACAACCAAACCCTGTTATTCTTGTCATCCCTCCCAACCTCCCACAATTACTCAACATCCCTTGGGTAGTCAAGAAGATTTAGCAGCCCACATAGTTAAAAACAAAATTTAAATTGAGGATTTAATCAAAATAATGAGGGATTCACAATCTACAAACCCCCACCGCACCTCTCTTGCAAACACATTGGAGGAATTACTTTCTCAAGTTGACATGACAACGAGGAAAATTGATCATTGGAAAACTTACAGAGAGGGTTGTAGGGTTTATTATTCCAACAAATTGTCATATGTGGATGTAAAGAAAAAATAAATTACAAAAGACCTCATATGTGCCTTATTCGCGAACCCCCACACTAAGTTTCTTGTTCTGTTGTCATGTAAATGGTTTCCCATCCATTGATGTAATAATAATTTGATTAAAAATAATTTATGGGACCGATGTTGGATGGTGTTTTATTTTCCACCTTGTAATAAAACGAGGTGCCACTATACTTTCGAGGAAACTCTATTGTGAGTTCATCCTCAACGAGATCCCAAATTATTTTTATTTCGAGATTTCCAGAGGCGAGAGGAAAAGGATCTACACAAGATCAACTAGGTGCACAACATGCACCTATTCAGTAGGGTAGAGTCCCCACACAGAAGCCCCCTCACCCTGAGATTTTTTCTCAAGCAGTAAAGGAGACACTAGATATTGATACACTCCATGCACTTCAAGGGCTATCTGCGACCCTTGTTCGACATACGAGGGATATTTCTAAGCCAGATGCTCATGGAGGTAAATAGAGTATTCCCTCAGGAGTACTAACATGAGGCCACATCATTTCTCGTCATGTGGTAGTGTATGTTTCAAGCCTAAGTAGGACGATACTTGCATGCATCTTGTTTTGGTGGAGTTGGTGCTAGGGGTGCACATGATAATTTCACTATGTCAGATGCCTTTTTGATTGAAACATTTGGATTATAGTCATCATTGTCACCTTCATAGGTATTTGTTATGTTTTATTATGTGTGTTACAAAAATTTTGGAGTACTTGATTTACTTATATATATGTTAAATTTTTGAAATAATTGTATTTTTACATGTACATGCATTGATATTAAATTGCACCTAAATGTAGGTAAGTGCATGAATTTGGGGGCCAAAAAGTGGAAAAGAATCCAAAAAAATAAAAATGCATACACATTTTGTTAAAACATGATCACGTTTTAATTTTCTTGGCTTAGGAATCACCGAAGCATAATGTGTAGGCGTTATGCCTACTATAAAAAAAAAGAGGCCCGAGCCTCTATCATTTTACCTCCTCAAACGTGAGTTTCAGAGCTTAACCGTGCCCTCACATTTTTTTCATTCAGCTAGATATCAAGTTCAAAGGATCATTTTCGGATCGCGCAAGATGAATCGATGATGGTGCCGTGGAGAAGAGGTAGGCACAATTTTTTTCAAAATTTCATTGAAAGATGATAATTATAGATTAAAATTTTAACTGAATACATTTTTTATTTTTACAGTTCGAGGTTGAGGGAATCAACCACAACCAAACCATGTTATTCCTCTCATCCCTCCCAACCCTCCCATAATTGTTCAACATCCCTCGGGTAGTCAAGAAGATTTAGTAGCCCACATAGTTGAAAACAAAATTGAAATTGAGGATTTAATCAAAATAATGAGGGATTCACAATCTACAAACCCCCACTGCACCTCTCTTACAAACACATTGGAGGTATTACTTTCACAAGTTGACATGGAAATGGGGCAAATTGATCATTGGACAACTTACAGAGAGGGTTGTAGGGTTTATTATTCCAAAAATTGGCATATGTGGATGTAAAGAAAAAATAAATTACAAAAGACCTCATATGTGCCTTATTCATAGAACCCCGCAGTAATTTTCCTCTTTCGTTGTCATGTAAATGGTTTCCCATCCATTGGTGCAATAATAATTTGATTAAAAATAATTTTTGGGACCGATAGTGGATGGTGTTTGATTTTCAACCTTATAATAAAAAGAGGTACCACTATACTTTTTGAGAAAACTCTATGCATGAGTTCATCCTCAACGAGATCCCAAATTATTTTGATTTTTGAGATTCTAGGGCCGAGGAAAAGTATATGGACAAGATCGACTAGGTGCACATTGTGCACCTATTTAAGCAAGGTAGATTCCCCCATACGTAAGCCCCCTCACCCCGAGATTTTCCTTAAGTAGTAAAGGAGACGGTAGAGATTGATACACTCCACGCACTTTGGGACTATCTGCGACCCTTGTTCGACATGCGAGGGAGATTTTTGAGCGCATTATCGTAGACATACACGAGTATTCCCTCGGGACTACTAGCATGAGGCCACATATTTTCTCGTCATGTGGTAGCATATGTTTTGGGCCCGAGGAGGATGATACTTTCATGCATACTGATTTTGGTGGAGTTGGTGTTAGGGGTGCACACGATAATGTAACTATGTCGAGATGCCTTTTGAGTGAGACATGTGGATTACGGTCATCGGCGTCACCTTTGTAGGTATTTATTATGTTTTATTATGTGTTACAAAAAGTTTGGAGTACTTGATTTACTTATATATATGTTAATTTTTGAAATAATTGTATTTGTACATGTACATGCATTGATATTACAGCGCCAATGGGGTAAGTGCACGAAGTTGGGGGCCAAAAAGAGGACAAGAATCTGAAAAAAAAACAAAATGCGTACACGTTTTGTTAAAACGTGCTCGCGTTTTAATTTATTTGGCTTGGGAATCAGTGAAGCATAACATGTATGCGTTATGCCTACTATAAAAAAAAAAAAGAGGCCCGAGCCTCTATCATTTTACCTCCCTCAAACGCGAGTTTCAGAGCTTAACCGTGCCCTCACATTTTTTCATTCAACTAGATCTCAAGCTCAAAGGATCATTTCTAGATCTTGGGAAGATCTGAATCGATGATGGTGCCACGGAGAAGAGGTAAGAACAATTATTTTCTCAAAATTGCATTGAAATATGATAATTATAGATTAAAATTTGAATTGAATACATTTTTTTATTTTGTTCAAGGTTGAGGGAATCAACCACAACCAAACCCTGTTATTCCTGTCATCCCTCACAACCCTCCCATAATTGTTCAACATCCCTCGAGTAGTCAAGAAGATTTAGCAGCCCACATAGTTAAAAACAAAATTGAAATTGAGGATTTAATCAAAATAATGATGGATTCACAATCTAAAAACCCCCACTACGCCTCCCTGCAAAACACATTAGAGGCATTACTTTCTCAAGTTGACATGGCAACGGGAAAATTGATCATTGAACAACTTACAGAGAGGGTTGTAGGGTTTATTATTCCAACAAATTGGCATATGTGGATGTAAAGAAAAGATAAATTACAAAAGACCTCATATGCACCTTATTCACGGACCCCCACACTAATTTTCTGTTTTGTTGTCATGTAAATGGTTTCCCATCCATTGGTGCAATAATAATTTGATTAAAAATAATTTTTGGGACCAATGGTGGATGGTGTTTTATTTTTCACCTTGTAATAAAATCAAGGTGCCACTATACTTTCTGAGGAAACTCTATTGTGAATTTATCCTCAACGAGATCCCAAATTATTTTGATTTTCGAGATTTCTAGGGCCGAGGAAAAGAATCTACACAAGATCGACCAGGTGCACAACATGTACCTATTCAGTAGGGTAGATTCCCCACACAAAATCCCCCTCACCCTGAGATTTTCCCTCAAGCAGTAAAGGAGACAATAGAGATTGATACACTCCACGTGCTTCAGGGGCTATCTGCAACCCTTATTTGACATACGAGGGAGATTTTTGAGCCAGATGCTCGCAGAGGTACATAGAGTATTCCCTCAAAGAGTACTAGCATGAGGCCACATCTTTGTTTGTCATGTGGTACCATATGTTGGGGCTCAAGGAGGGCGATACTTTCATGATTTTGGTTCACTTGGTGTCAAGGGTGAACACGATAATGTCACTATGTCAGATGTCCTTTTGAGTGAGACATTTGGATTACATTCATCGGTGTCACCTTCATAGGTAAATTTGTTATGTTTTATTATGTGTGTTACAAAAAGTTTGGAGTACTTGATTTACTTATATATGTTAAATTTTTGAAATAATTGTATTTGTACATGTACATACATTGATATTACAATGCATGGGAGGCGCATCTTCATCCCGACCATAGGCGGCGAGCACCATGCATACACATACATTCACAGAGGTAATTTAGAATGTTAATTATGTAAAAGTTTCACATACATGTGTGTGTGTGTGTGTATTAGTTTTGAATTCAAATATATGTATGTTCTTGTATGTCCATCTAAATCACGTGATATACATGTTTGATAAAGATGTTGACTTCACTAGACACCCCACCATCTCTGCGATAAGTAGATAAAGGTGTTGCACTTTGCTGTGATTTCATCTGTAAATAACTCACTGAGGTATTCAAACAACACATAAATTTTGTTAAATTTCTCGTGTAATTCATATTATGTTAAATTACATGTTAGTAATGTCTTTCTTTATAGAATTATTAAATTATGTTAATAATGTTCTTCATTTTTATATGCGGGAGTTACCTTGACGACAGTAATGACCTCTGTTCATTTGATTCACGAGGCATGGTGGGGTAAAAACAATAGTTCTATATTGATAAAATTAGTTAAAATATTCTCATTATGTAGATACATGTACTAAGCTCTATTTTTGCTAATTATGATGTTAGATTTTCTCGATCTTATGTTTATGTAGGGAACTTCAACCCCTCCATTTTGACTTGAGGCCACGAGACTCCTCCATCTCGTCATCTTCGCATACCCCCATTCGTACTCACAAGAGCTCCCGATGACTCATCCGAGAACATGAGATGCAAATTTGGTGTGATCAAAACTTGCGGTAAGTTTGTGTATTTATGTAAATACTTTCATTCTAGCATGGTCTTAAATACATGTTGAAAACATATATAAATTAAGTTTTGACAAAAAAACATTGTTTGCATTTACAGGCTCATCTACAAGAGAGTATTCAAAGTGGAAGAGGACTCGAAGCATGGGCTCGGACGATCCAAAGTCATCTCATGGATCTCCATCTTCGTCTAAGGGAGGGCCTTCTTCGAGCAAGGCCAAGAGAGGGATAGATTTTGATGAGTAGGAAATATATATGTCTTACATGACATTGTTTTTGTATGCCTATGTGCATGGCATTGTATGTACGCCTATATGGCATTTGAACTTGATGGTATATGACCTATTTGGGCATTTTTGTATTTATTATGCACATTAAAATACTATTTGGAACTTGATAATTTTTTATGAGACCTTACATTTCTGAGATTATTTTCGCATGAATCTAATATGATGTTCACTTGACAATATTTAAGACATTATGGATAATTTTTTCATTTATTGGTGATGTACATGTACTAGCATTTTCAATGTATAATATGCATCAAACTTTGGAAATCAATATTTATATAATGTATGTATATAGAGTTACCTAATCGAGTAATTATTCATTTAATTTATCATTGTGTATATGTGTATTTACCTTACTTGTGCTTCTTCTTGCTCATGGTCTCTTTATAAAGTTCCTATCTTATCATGCACTTATTACATTCTTTTATGCTTCTTAGTATTCTCCCCTGTTAAAACACCTGAGAGTCATCACAATTTGATGCCTTTCATCTATTGATATTTTGAGAATGTCTCTCCATATACATTACTCCAATGTTTGAGAATGTCTCCAGATGCAATGACATTCTGATTCAGACACTCAATGATTCTTGATTGTCTAATCCTGTCCAATTCATGTTATTACCTCTAAATCTGTATGTATTTCAAGTTGTTTGGAAATCACATCACACCCTTCACTATGCTTAATGACTACCCATATCCTTTTGAAGGCACTTTTGAAAGCATCCATGGGTTTATCGTAACATAAATTATCAATGAATGGAAGGTCACTAAGTCGTAGGCTAGCTAGCTCCTATTCGAACTAAATAAGAAAGACTTACTAGGTGATTGATAACTCCCATGTGATCTTAGACATTCCCTATCAAATTTTCTTAAGTCAATCTAGTCATTCGGGGTTCTTAAGCGACTATGCCCAGACGAGGTAGCCCAAAATCACGAGGACCGTAGGGAACCAAAATGAAGCCTCCACTAGTGTTTACTAGGCCACCCCGACATATTGGCGTAGTTGGTTTGGTCCCATGAGCTTCCATTTGTAAACTAGAGCATCTCGGCACTATACCGACTCACCGCACTATTACATGCGTTTACAAACAATTACACAATGAAAACCGAGAAGGAGACGGAGAAAACCATGAGAGGATTTTGTAGAGGGCCCCGACATATAAGTCTTGAATTTTACAAAATGTCTCTAGGTGCCACGAAGTCTGAAAAATCACCCCTCGAAGATATGTGTGATTGGGCCTTAGGGCTCTTAAGCGACTACGCCTGGATGGGGTAGCCCGAAATCACAGGGAGCATAGGGAACCAAAAAAAATGCTCCACTAGTGTTCACTGGCCACCCCAACATTTTGGCGTAGTTGGTTTGGTGCTACGAGCTTCCATTTGTAAACTACGGCGTCTGCAAAACCCTACACTCGACTCAAACTGCATTATTTCACACATTTGAAAACAATAGCAAAGCAAGAGAACCGGATGGAGATGGAAAAAATGTGAGATACTTTCGTAGAGGGCCCCGATGTGGAGGTCTCAGATCTGATAACACATCTCTAAGTGCCACGGAGTCTGAGAAATCACCCACCGAAGATATGGCGTGATTGGGCCTCGGGGCTCTTAGGCGACTATGCCCGGACGGGGTAGCCCAAAAGCATAAGGAGCATAGAAAACCAAAATAAATGCTCCACTAGTGTTCACTGGCCACCATGACATGTTAGCGTAGTTGGTTCGGTCCCACGAGCTTCCATTTCAAAACTACAATGTTTGGAAACCCTACACTGACTTAGACTACACTATTTTACGCGTTTGCAAACAATAGCATAGTGAGAGAACCGGATGGAGAAGGAGAAAACCATGAGAGGATTTCATAGAGGGCCCCAACATGGAGGTCTAGAATCTGACGATATGTCTCTAGGTGCCATGGAGTCTGAGAAATCACTTGTCAAAGATATGGCGTGATTGGGCCTCAGGGATATTAAACGACTACGCCTGGACGGGGTAGCCCAAAAGCACAAGGAGCATAAGGAACCAAAAAAATGCTCCAATAGTAATCACCTAGCCACCACGATGTGTTGGTGTAGTTGGTTTGGTTCCACGAGCTTCCGTTTGCAAACTACAACCTCTTGGCAGCCCTACACTGACTCAGACTGCACTATTTTGTGTGTTTGTAAACAAAGACGGTGAGAGAAACCAGATGGAGACGGAGAAAACCATGAGAGGATTTCGTATAGGGACTCGACATGGAGGTCTCGGATCTAATGAGACATCTCTAGGTGCCACGAAGTTTGATAAATCACCCGTCGAAGATATGGCGTGTTTGGGCCTCAGGGCTCTTAAGGGACTACGCCAAATGGGGTATCCCGAAAGCACAATGAGCATATGGAACCAAAACGAATCCTCCACTAGTGTTCACTGGCCACCCTAATGTGTTGGCATAGTTGGTTCGGTCCCACGAGCTTCCGTTTGTAACCTAAGCATCTCGGCAGCCCTACACCGACTAAATTGCACTATTACGCATGTTTGCAAACAATAACACATCAAGAGAACTAGATGGAAATGGAGAAAACTGTGAGAGGATTTTGTAGAGGGCCCCAACATGGAGGTCTCAGATCTGATGATATGTCTCTAGGTGCCACAAAATCGAGAAATCACCCATCGAAGACATGGCGTGATTGGACCTTGGGGCTCTTAAGAGACTACACCCACACGAGGTTTTCCAAAGCACGGGAGCATAGGTAACCAAAAAAATCCTCCAATAGCATTCACCAAGCCACCCTAACATGTTGGTGTAGTTGGTTTAGTCCCACAAGATTTTGTTTGCAAACTACATCCTTTGGCACCTTATACTAACTCAAACCGCACTATTACGAGCGTTTGCAAACAATAAAGACAAGAGAACCGAATGGAGACAAAAAAATCATGAGATAATTTTGTAGAGGGCCCTAACATGGAGGTATCATATTTGACAAGATGTCTCTAGGTGACATGGAGTCTCGAGAAATCACCGTTGAAGATATGGCGTGTTTGGGCCTTAGGGCCCTTAAGCAACTACGCTTGATGGAGTAGCCCAAAAGCACGAGGAGCATAGGGAACCAAAACAAATGTTCCACTATAGTTCTCCTTGCCACCCCGATGTGTTGACATATTTGGTTTGGTCCCACAAGATTCTGTTTGCAAACTACAACATTTGGTAGCCCTACACCGACTCAAATCGCACTATTTCGTGCATTTGCAAACAATAAGACACAATGAGAGAACCAAATGGAGACAGAGAAAACCACGAGAGGCTTTTGTAGAGGTCCCCAATTCAAGGTCTTGGATCTAATGAGACATCTCTAGGTGCCACGGAGTCCGAGAAATCACCCGTCAAAGATATGGCATGTTTGGGCCTCAAGGCTCTTAAGTGACTACGCCCGAGATGGGGTAGCCCGAAAGCACGGGAGCATAGGGAACCAAAATGAAGCCTCTAGTAGCATTCACCAATCCACCCCGATGTGTTGGCATAGTTGATTCAATCCCATGAGCTTCCGTTTGCAAACTACAGCCTCAGTAGCCCTACACTAACTCGAGGTTGCATTATTACGCGTGGTTACAAAGAATAGCACAACAAGAGAACCGGATAGAGACAGAGAAAACTGCGAGAAGCTTTCATATAGGGCCTTGACATGGAGGTCTCATATCTAATGAAATGTCTCTAGTGCCATGGAATCGAGAAATCACCCGTCAAAGATATGGCATGTTTGGGTCATGCAGGCTCTTAAGGGACTACATCCGGACGAGGTAGCCTCAAAGCACGGGTGGAGGAAATCACCAATGTTCAATTATTTTGACACAGGATGCAACTATGTAGACTATGAACTTAGTTTTGTTTGGGAGACCACCAATGTTCCAACTATTCATTTTGAAAGAATGAATATCTTCAATCAAACAGAGAATGAAGAGCCTGAATTTTTTTGGTCATTATAAAAGGTTGTTTATGCCCAAAAAGAAGCCGAAGGCCATATAACTATTCAGTCTTCAACTTTAGATGATAATGAACATCATGAAAAAAAAAACAATTATGTGAAGATGTCACTATGATTCAAGAAGAAATGCCTCACGAAAGTCATAAAGAGTCGGCGTGGAAGGATCACAACTTACCGGAATGGAAGATCTATATGATTTTGTTGATAGAATCAAGGATAATCTTAAGGACAACATGTCAAGTTAGCTATTTTTATTAATCCCAGCTACTTCAACTTCACAAATCAAACCAGGTAGTTCCAAAAGCAGCATACTGGAAAGAAAAACTGCAATGAAGTATTGATAATTGAGCTTGAAACTCGTTTAGAATTGTAATTTATTTTTTGATTGAGCATTCACCCATAATTTCTTTTTCAAGGCTAGAAATTCATTTTATATGTGAGAAATAGAATTCTGATTTAGTCTATTACTCTAACTATTTAGGTTATATTTTTCTAGTCTACGAAAGCCTCTCATGGTTTTCTCCATCTCCATATGGTTCCCTACGCTCCCGTGCTTTCGGGATACCTCGTCTGGGCGTAGTCGTTTAAGATCCTTGAGGCCCAAACATGCTATATGTTTGACAGGTGATTTCTTGAACTCGTGGCACTTAGATATGTCTCGTCAGATCCAAGACCTCCATGTTAAGGACCTCTACGAAATCCTCTCATGGTTTTCTCCATCTCCATCTGGTTCTCTCGATGTGTTATTGTTTGCAAACGTGTAAAAATAGTGCAGTTTGAGTCAGTGTAGGGTTACTGCAGAGGCTGTAGTTTGCAAACGGAAGCTCGTGGGACCGAACCAACTACACCAACATGTTGAGGTGGCTAGGTGAACACTAGTGGAGGCTTCGTTTTGGTTCCCTACGCTCCTCGTGCTTTCGGGCTACCCCATTTGGGCATAGTCCCTTAAGAGCCCTGAGGCCCAAACACGCCATATCTTTGATGGGTGATTTCTTGAACTCCGTGGCACCTACAGACATCTCGTTAGATCTAAGAGCTCCATGTTGGGGACCTCTACGAGATTATCTCGCGGTTTTATCCGTCTCCATCCGGTTCTCTCACTATGTTATTGTTTGTAAACGCGTGAAATAGTGCGGTTTGAGTCGATGTAGGGTTGTTAGAGGATGTAGTTTTCAAACAAAAGCTCATGGCACCAAACCAAATATTCCAACACATCGAGATGGCTAGGTGAATGCTATTAAAGGCTTTGTTTTGGTTCCCTATGCTCCCCGTGCTTTTGGGCTACCTCGTCCAAGCGTTATCACTTAAGATCCCTAAGGCCCAAACAAGCCATATGTTCGACGGGTGATTTCTTAGACTCCATGGCACCTAGAGATGTCTCGTTAGATCTGAAACCTCCATGGTAGGGACCTCTACAAAAGCCTCTCATGGTTTTTTCTCCTCCATATGGTTCTCTCATTGTGTTATTTTTTGCAAGCGCAGGAAATAGTGCGGCCCGAGTCAATGTAGGGTTGCCAAAGGTTGTAGTTTGCAAACGGAAGTTCATGGGACCGAACTAACTACGCCAACACATTGGGGTGGTTAGGTGAACACTAGTGGAGGATTCCTTTTGGCTCCCTACACTCCCCGTTCTTTCGAGCTACCTCGCTCGGGCGTAGTTGCTTAAGATCCCTAAGGCCCAAACACGCCATATGTTCAACTGGTTATTTCTCGGACTCCGTACAACCTAGAGATGTCTCATCAGATTTGAGAGCTCCACGTAGGGTTCCTCTATGAAAGCCTCTCATGGTTTTCTGTCTCCATCTAGTTCTCTCGATGTGCTATTGTTTGCAAATGCACAAAATAGTGCGATCTGAGTCAACAGTAGGGCTGCCAGAGGCTATAGTTTGCAAACAAAAGCTCATGGGACTGAACCAACTATGCTAACACATCGGGGTGGCCAAGTGAATGCTAGTGAAGTATTTTTTTAGTTCCCTATGCTCCCCATGCTTTCGAGCTACCTCATCTAGGTGTAGTCGCTTAAGAGCACCGAGGCCCAATCACACTATATCTTCGACAGGTGATTTCTAAGATTTTGTGGCACCTAGAGATGTCTTGTCAGATCTGAGACCTCAATGTTGGGACCCTCTATGAAATCCTCTCACGGTTATCTCCGTCTCCATCTAGTTCTCTTCGATGTGTTATTGTTTGTAAACGCGCGAAATAGTGCATTCTAAGTCACAGTAGAGTGCTAGACGCTATAGTTTGCAAATGGAATCTCATGAGATGAACCAACTACCCCAACACGTCGGGGTGGCTAGGTGAACACTAGTGGAGCATTTTTTTTTGTTCCCTATGCTCCCCATGCTTTCAAGCTACCCCATCTGGGTGTAGTCACTTAAGATCCCTGAGGCCCAATCACGCCATATCTTTGAGGGTGATTTTCGAACTCCATGGAACCTAGAGATGTATTTTCAGATCTGAGACCTCCACATCGAGACCCTCTATGAAATTATCTCGTGGTTTTCTCCATCTCTATTTGGTTCTCTTGTTGTGATATTGTTTGCAAACGCGTGTAATAGTGTAGTCTCGAGTCGGTGTAGGGCTACAGACGACGTAGTTTGCAAATAGAAGATTGTGGGACCAAACCAACTACACCAACACATCAAAGTTGCCTAGTAAATGCTATTGGAGGCTTCCTTTTGGTTCCCTACACTCCCCGTGCTTTTTGGATACCCCATCTGGGCATAGTCCCTTAAGAACCCTGAGGCCCAAATATGTCATATCTTTGATGGGTGGTTTCTCAGACTCCATGGCACCTAGAGATGTCTCGTTAGATCCAATACCTCCATGTCAAGGCCCTCTACAAAATCCTCTCATGGTTTTCTCTGTCTCCATCCGGTTCTCTCGTTGTGCTATTGTTTGCAAACGCGCAAAATAGTGTAGTTTAAGTCAATGTAGGGCTACCAGACATTGTAGTTTACAAATGGAAGCTTGTGGGATTAAAACAACTACATCAACACATCAGGGTGGCCAAGTGAATGTTATTGGAGCATTATTTTGGTTCCCTACACTCCCCGTGCTTTCAGGATAGGCTACCTGTTTGGACATAGTTGCTTAAGAGCTCGAGGTCCAATCACGCCATATCTTTGTGGGTGATTTATCAGATTTCGTGGCACCTAAAGACATCTCGTTAGATCTAAGACCTCCATGTTGGGGTCGTATATGAAATCCTCTCGTGGTTTTCTCTATCTCCATCTAGTTCTCTCGTTGTGCTATTTTTTGCAAACATGCGAAATAGTGCAGTTTAAGTCAGTGTAGGGCTGCCAGACGTTGTAGTTTGCAAATGAAAGCTTGTGGGATTGAACCAAATATGCCAAAACATTGGGGTGGCTAGGTGAATGCTATTGGAGTATTATTTTTGGTTCCCTACGCTCCCCGTGCTTTCAGGCTACCCCGTCCGGGCATAGTCACTTAAGAGCTCTGAGGCCCAATCACGCCATATCTTCGACGGGTGATTTCTCAGACTTCATGGCACCTAGAGACATCTCATCAAATATGAGACCTCCATGTCGGGGCCCTATATGAAATCCTCTCATGGTTTTCTCTGTCTCCATCCGGTTCTCTCATTGTGCTATTGTTTGCAAACGCGCGAAATAGTGTAGTTTAAGTCAGTGTAGGGCTACCAGACGTTGTAGTTTGCAAATGGAAGCTTGTGGGACTAAACCAACTATGCCAACACGTCGAGGTGGCCAAGTGAATGCTAGTGGAGGATTATTTTTGGTTCCCTATGCTCCCCTTGCTTTCGGGTTACCCCCCGTCAGGGCAGTCGCTTAAGAGCCCTAAGGCCCAAACATGCCATATGTTCAACGGGTGATTTCTCATACTCCATGGCACCTAGCGATGTCTCATTAGATCTGAGACCTCCATATCAAGTCCCTCTACAAACACCTCTCACGGTTTTCTCCATCTCCATCTTTTCTCTCGTTGTGTTATTATTTGCAAACGTGCGAAATAGTGCAGTCTGAGTTAGTGCGGGGCTACGAGGTCAGAGGCTGTAGTTTGCAAACGGAAGCTCATGAGACCAAACCAACTACGCCAACACATTGGGGTGTCTAGGTGAACACTAATGGAGCATTCATTTTGGTTCCCTATGCTCCTTGTGCTTTCAAACTACCTCGTCCGGGCGTAGTCGCTTAAGAGCCCTGAAGCCCAATCACATCATATCTTTGACTAGTGATTTCTCGGACTCCATGGCACCTAGAGACATCTCGTCAAATCCAAGAGCTCCATGTTAGGGACCTCTACAAAATTTTCTCTCATTTTTCTCCATCTCCATCTGGTTATCTTGTTGTGATATTGTTTGTAAACGCATGAAATAGTGCAGTCTGAGTTAGTGTAGGGCTACCAGAGGTTATAGTTTGCAAATGGAAGCTCGTGGGACCAAACCAACTACGCCAACACATCAAGGTGGCCTGATGAACACTAGTGGAGGATTCATTTTGGTTCCCTACACTCCCCGTGCTTTTGGGCTACCCGCCTCAGGTGTAGTCACTTAAGAGCCCTGAGGCCCAAACATGCCATATCTTTGACGGGTGATTTCTTGTACTCAGTGGCACCTAGAGACGTCTCGTCGATTTGAGATCTCCATGTTGGGGACCTCTAAAAAATTCTCTTATGGTTTTCTCCGTCTCCATCTGGTTCTATCACTATGATATTGTTTGCAAACGCTCGAAATAGTGTAGTCTAAGTTAGTGTAGGGTTGTCAGAGGCTATAGTTTGCAAACGGAAGCTCATGGGACCAAACCAGCTATGTAAACACATCGGGTGGCCTATTGAATGCTATTGGAGGCTTCATTTTTGTTCCCTATGTTCCCCGTGATTTCGAGCTACCCCGTCCAGTCCATTAAGAGCCCTGAGGCCTAAACACGCCATATCTTCAACAAGTGATTTCTCAAACTCCGTGGCACCTAGAGACATCTCATCGATCCAAGACCTCCACATTTGGAACCTCAAAAAAATCCTCTCGTGGTTTTCTTTGTCTCCATCCGGTTCTCTCGATGTGCTATTGTTTACAAACACACGAAATAGTGCAATCTGAGTCAGTGTAGGGCTGCCAGAGGTTGTAGTTTGCAAATGGAAGCTCGTGGGACCGAACCAACTACACCAACACGTCGAGGTGGCTAGGTGAACACTATTGGAGGCTTTTTTTGGTTCCCTATGCTCCCGTGCTTTTGGGCTACCCCATCCGGGTGTAGTCGCTTAAGAGCCCTGAGGCCCAATCACACCATATCTTCGACAAGTGATTTCTTAGACTCCATGGAAGCTAGAGACATCTCGCCGATTTGAGACCTCCACGTCGGGGCCCTCTACAAAATCCTATCACAGTTTTATCCATCTCCATTCAAACTCTAAAGTCGGTGTAAGGTTGTCCATCGCCAATCACCTGAATAATATAGGTTGTTCATACAATCAGGTGGTGAAATAATATAAGTTGTTCATACAATATAGGTGGTGAAATGAGAATTTTCATTTTTGTTCCTTTCTAATATTTAATTTCTCTTAGCTTCACTTGGCTTTAAGAATAATAAATTTCTCTCGACGATTAGTGCCAACCACGTGAAGGTGGAAGCTTTTTTTGGGCACCACTAACCTACATAAACATGTTAGTAAGCAATTAAATAGAATTTTAAATCATAGAAAATTCAAAAAAATCATTTAAGTAAATATTCACATTAAATTCATAAAGAACATACCTTTGCAAATTCAATCTAATGAATCATAAGGATCAACTCTATTCTTGATAAAAGCAAGAATTGTTTCATGATCGATTCATGAACCTTCCACAAATTTTTTTTTATGGTTGACCTCGATATTTGATCAATTTAATATTTGTTACAAGGACCAAATGTGAATAGTGAAGTATCTTCGGATGTACTTCATAGTCTTCAAACAACCAAATGTTTAATTTTTTGATAGGTTATTGTCGAAGACAAGTTCCAATGACTACCACTGATCCAGTGGGATACTCAAGGTCTTCACCATCAATGATTGTGGAAATCAAAAGAAATTTCCCCTCTACACAACGAGATAAGAAGTAATATGTTCCCTCTTCATTAAATTCCGTCACAATAACTGCAAAAATGTGCCCTATGTATCACAAAGTAAAATTGTTCATCAATTTATAAATACATTAAGAGTTGACCATTTAATAATTTATAAATCTAAAACATGGCATGTACATATATGTATGTACCTTGTTACACTAAATCGAGACTTGGTCAAAGTCAGGTGATGTTTTCATTTGATCTGAAGACCCTGCAAGTTGTAATGCTCGTAGAACTTGATGTGTTTCGAGTGGAATTAGAGGTCTAAAAGTCCATTCATCCACCCTTTGTTGTGACTCACATTCATTCCACACAAAATCAATGCATGATATAAAAACATGTCATGCACCTAGTATAAATAGTCCAAGCATTTGCATCTAAACTATGGAATGAGTGCATATCACTTGATCCTGCAACTGTCATACAATATTCAAAGTTTGTCAAATGTTATTGCTCTATCATCTAAAAATATCTATGAACCGTTGATCTCTATTGAGATTCATGACCCATATTCTTAACACACCAATCAACAATTTTTTTACATCTATAAATTTAGCACCATCCTTAAACTTTAACTCTTCTCTCTTGCAAGTGCTCTTTTCACAAATGCTCGCACCATCATGCTTTCCTTTTCCATGCCCTACCTCAATAAAACTCCAGATATGTTACACATTTGTTTCTTTATGCATCTTGCTTAGCCAATAAAACATCGTGCATTCTTGAATTGTGATGTGTAGTTGTCTAACCAAATGTAATGTTGATGAAACTAATGTTCCTCTCATTCAAGTTCACATAAAACACCTGGAAACACCCTTGTACATATTCTATAGAATGTGTCCGATCATCACTAATGTAGAAATGATACTCTCTTAATATTTTTGATCTTTCTTAGTGCTTTCAGGAGAGTGCATGAATGTTATATGCACGAAAATAGAAACTTGCACTGAGTTATAATATTGAGACTGAACCTCCATTTGTGGTTGCAATGTGTAATTCTCTACGAATTCAACTACTGAAACAATAGTACCAAGTGGGAATGTGTCCTTGCTTAACTTGAATTTTTCATCCAACCATTAAGCTCTATGTGTATGCCTTCCATACTCATAAAAAAATTTCTCTCTGAATTTGACCATATATTCTAATACAGGTAATTGTTTTCTAACAAGCTCACACCTCTTAGATTATTTTAAATATTTTAATTGATATGCCACTGATTTATATTTGGTGAAATCAACCAATTTTTTTCTTATTGAATATGTACCTCCTTGTGGATACAACTTTTAATATTTGGCAAGCCACCGCATACATTGCACGTTCCATCCAAACATGCTTTATTATAAAAAAATTGTCTTGTTGATTTTTCACAAAATATTGTCGGAATAAATTCCCTTGAAGATTTTTGTGGAACATTTATTTCACACTCTGCAACATGATGTCAGTATGCAAAACATGATGTATTTGACAAAAACATCATAATGCATTGAAAATTCAACATGATGCCTACAACAACAAGTGGTACATGAGTGATTGATTTTCACATAAAAGGGTTTGCTCATTTCAAAGAATCTTTGGATAATGTTAATTTGTAGATTTTTATTTTTAAACTTAGAGAACAATTCTGTTTGATTCATATCTAAGAAATATTTTGCACATGATTCATGATTACGAGAACCTATTCTTTTTTTTACTATATCTCTTCTATTCGGTGACACCCTTGTGTTCTCATTCAAAAAATTTACAATTAATTCTTTTAGAATATCAAATGTATTATTGTCTTTTCGTGGAAGTATGCTAGATAAATCTCAATATTCAAGTGTTATTGACTAACTCAAGACGTTTGGGTCTCTCTATTAATTTCATAAGTGTTTTTGATGTTTAGCTTCAAAGCAATGCTTGTTTTTCTAATCAAGCATTTATTAACTATTTTATCACTTACTATACAATTAGTTAGTGCACACCATGTAGCATTATTATCTTTGGTGTGTCTTTTTCCACCTACAGTTTGGTATGCTTTATGTATGTTTTCAACAATTAACAAATTTTGATCAACAACATTAGATGTTCTTAACCCTAGGGTATTCATTATAGGTCTCATCTTAATTAATTTCATCAATGAAACAAATAATTGACATCTTTATGTGTCATTTAAATTCTCAAAGTAATTATCCCAAATTCCACTAGCTTTTCTTCTCGCATTTCTTTCAGACATTTTGTTAGGGATTGGTTTTATAATGTTTTCATCAATTTCAATTAAGTGAATTAGTTTTCTTCGCGAAATGAAAGGAGGTGTTCTTAGAGGTGAAGATTCGTTTACAAGGTTACTTTCTTCATTCAGTTTTTTCATACAAATTTCGGGGTTAACATTTGGATTCTCAAGTAAGGTTTCAACAATTGGATTCATATCAATTTCTTCATTCATACCAACATTATCATTCAATTCAATATCATTATTCATTGCAAAATCATTATTCTCTAAATTTTCATTATGTATTTCATCCCAATTTTCTAATACATTAGCTACATTTGATATAGCGGATGTACCTTGCCCTGCTCGAAGTTTTTACATTCTCTTCAATTTCTTTATTCTCTTCTCTTCCAATTGCTCCAATGTCTTATTCTTGACTTTCCTCTTGTCCTTAGCTCGACATTTATCACCCATGATTAGAAAAAATCAACTAGTGGGGTAGGGGACAAAATGAAATACTAAAAATCATGCAAGAATGTAGAGAAAATTGCAGACAAAACAAAATATTTTCATGATTCCCGTGAAAGAGATGAAAGGGACGTTGGGGGCCACAATATGTAAAACAAAGAAAAAAAGCGCACGCATTTTTCATTTTCTTTTTTCCCAAGTCATGCCTCAAGGCTTGGGATCTAGTTTAGATCCCCAAGCCTGAGGCATGGACCTGCACAAACACAACAAACAACGAGTTTTTACAAGAAAATGTAAAAATGACACTTCCTCTATGATAAATCAAAATAAAACAATTGATCCATTTTTAAAAAAATATACATGACGTAGAGAAGATTCTCTTCTTTCTAAAAAAATAATTTTTCAAATTTTCTTACTAATATAAGGTTTCCATATTATTTATTTTTTCGACTATGCATTTTTATAGCTTTTTTGAAGTGTAAATATGTCTATCTTTCATGGTGTATCCTTTTTTTGGGTGATCGAAATTAAAATATATATACTAACCCAAACTAGGCATAATTTTATACATATTCCCAAAAAATCTACTTTTTTGATATTTTTTGAGGTAGTTAGGGGTGCAGCACGGTTGGAAATCCATTATTTTTCAAAACATAAATACAAAAATATTCTCTAAAAAATCTAAAAAAACTAGATGCTCCTAGCTATCTTTCTACCAAAGGATTTTTAAAAATACTAAATGGTGCTCATAAAATGGTGGGGGGCACGAAAGTCACTCTATTATGTTTTTTAACAAAAATAGGAGCAGATATTGGTATTTTAGTTGTTTGACCCACTTAAAATTATTTGTTTTCAATAAAATTTAGTAGCTTAGAAATTAGACTCAAAATGATACAATTCATATTTCTACAACATCTTCCAATTTTGAGTGTAAATATTTTCAAAAACTCGTACAAGTTGAATATTTTTTTATCGGAAAAATGCGTCCACTTAAGACCCCCTTTTAACCCCCAACTTGGTGCACTTACCCCCACTGGGAGGCGCATCTTCATCCCGACCACAAGAAGCGAGCACCATGCATACACATACATCACATAGGTAAAATTCACATAGGTAATTTAGAATGTTGTTGTTGTGTGTGTGTGTGTGTACTAGTTTTGAAGTCAAATATATATGCATGTTCTTGTATGTCCATCTAACTCACATGATACATGTTTGATAAAGATGTTGACTTCACTAGACACCCCACCATCTCTGCGACAAGTAGAGAAAGGTGTTTCCACTACGATTTCATCTCTTGTGACAAGTCACCGAGGTATTCAAACAACATGTAAATTTTGTTAAATTTCTTGTGTAATTCATATTATGTTAAATTACATGTTAGTAATGTATTTCATTGTAGAATTATAAAATTATGTTAATAATGTCCTTCATTGTGTATATGCGGGAGTTACCTGCATGACAGATAGTAGCTCTATTTATTTGATTCATAGTGTGGCGGGGTAAAAACAATAGTTCTATATTGATAAAATTAGTTAAAATATTCTCATTACACATACATGTACTTAGTTCTATTTTCATTAATTTTGATGTTAGATTTTCTGATCTTATGTATATGCAAGGAACTTGACCCCCTCCATTTTGACTTTGAGGGCACGAGACTCCATCTCGTCTTCATACCCCCATTCGTACTCAAAAGCTCTTGATGACTCATCGAGCGTGAGTTAAAATTTGGTGTGATCGATAACTTGCGGTAAGTTTTTGTATTTATGTAAATACTTTCATTCTAGCATGGTCTTAAATACATGTTGAAAACATGTATAAATTAAGTTTTGACAAAAAAATATTGTTTGCATTTACAGGCTCATCTATAGGAAAGTATTCAGTGGAAGAGGACTCATAGCATGGGCTCAGACAATCCATAGTCATCTCATAGATCTCCATTTTCATCTAAGGGAGGGCCTTCTTCAAGCAATGTCAAGAGAGGGATAGATTTTAATGATTAGGAAATATATGTCTTACATGACCATTTTTGTATGCCTCTGTGCATGGCATTTGAACTTGATGGTATATGACCTATTTGGGTATTTTTATATTTATTATGCACATTAAAATACTATTTGGAACTTTATATTTTTGTATGAGACCTTACATTTCTGAGATTATTTTTGCATGAAACTAATATGATGTGCACTTGACAATATTTAAGACATTATGGATTATTTTTTCATTTATTGGTGATGTACATGTACTAGCATTTTCAATGTATAATATGCATCAAAATTTGGAAATCAATATTTATATAATGTATGTATATAGAGTTACCTAATCTCGAGTAATTATTCATTCAATTTATCATTGTGTATATGTGTATTTACCTTATTTGTGCTTCTTCTTGCTCATGGGTCTCTTTGTATGGGTTCCTATCTTATCATGCACTTACTACATTCTTCTATGCTTCTTAGTACTCTCCTGTTAAAACACACGAGAGTCATCACAATTTTATGCCTTTCATCTGTTGATATTTTGAGAATGTCTCTCCATATCCGTTACTCTAATGTTTGAGAATGTCTCCGAGATCATGACATGACATTCTTATTCGGACACTCAATGATTCTTGATTGTCTAATCCTATCTAATTCATGTTATTACCTCTAAATCTGTATGTATTTCAAGTTGTTTGGAAATCACATCACACCCTTCACTATGCTTAATCACTACCCATATCCTTTTGAAGGCACTTTTGAAAGCATTCATGGGTTTATCGTAACATAAATTATCAATGAATGGAAGGTCACTAAGTCGTAGGCCAACCGACTCTATTCAGAACTAAACAAGAAAGATTTACTAGGTGATTGATAACTCCCATGTGTTCTTAGACATTTTCCTATCAAATTCATTCTTAATCCAATCTAGTCATTTAGGGCTCTTAAGGGCCTACGCCCGGATGAGGTAGTCTGAAAGCATGGGGAGCGTAGGGAACCAAAACAAAGCCTCCCCTAGTGTTCACTAGGCCATCTAGACATGTTGGTGTAGTTGGTTCGGTGCTTAAGAGATTTCATTTGCAAAGTATTATGTGCGGTAGCCTTACATAGATTTGGCAAGCCACCACATACATTGCACGTTCCATCCAAACATGTTTTGTTATAAAAAAATTGTCTAGTTGATTTTTCACAAAATATTGTCGGAATAAATTCCCTTGAAGATTTTGGTGGGAAATTTAATCCACACTCCTACAACATGATGTTAGTATGCAAAACATGACGTATTTGACAAAAAACATTATAATGCATTGAAAATTCAACATGATGCTTGCAACAACAAGTGGTACGTGAGTGATTGATTTTCACATAAAAGGGTTTACTCATTTCAAAGAATCTTTGGCTAATGTTAATTTGTGGATTTTCATTCTTAAACTTAGATAACAATTGTGTTTGAGTCATATCTAAGAAATGTTTTGTACATAATTCATGATTATGAGAACCTATTCTTCTTTTTACTATATCTCTTCTATTCGGTGACACCCTTGTGTTATCATTCTAAAATTTTACAATTAATTCTTTTAGAATATCAGATGTATTCTTGTCTTTTCATGGAATTCTACTAGAGAAATCTCAATAGTCAATGTTATTGACTGACTCAAGACGTTTATGTCTCTCTATTGCTTTCATTAGTGTTTTTCTGTTTAGCTTCAAAGCACTTCTTGTTTTTCTAATCAAGCGTTTATTAACTATTTTATCACTTACTATACAATTAGTAAGTGCACGCCATGTAGCATTACTATCTTTGGTGCATCTTTTGCCACCTACAGTTTGATATGTTTTATGTATGTTTTCAACAATTGACACATTTTGATCAACAACATTAGAAGTTCTTAACCCCAGGGTCTTCATTATAGGTCTCATCTTAAATAATTTCATCAATGTAACAAATAATTGACATTTTTGTGTGTCATTTAAATTCTCAAAGTAATAATCCCAAATTCCACTAGCTTTTCTTCTCGCATTTCTTTCATACATTTTGTTAGGCATTAGTTTTATAATGTTTTCATCAATTTCAATTAAGTGAATTGGTTTTCTTTGCAAAATAGAAGTAGGTGTTCTTAGAGGTGAAGATTTGTTTACAAGGTTACTTTCTTCATTCAGTGTTTTCATACAAATTTCGGGGTTAACATTTGGATTCTCGGTAAGGGTTCAACAATTGGATTCATATAAATTTTTTCATCCATACCAACATTGTCGATTAATTCAATATCATTATTCATTGCAAAATCATTATTCTCTACATTTTCATTATGTATTTCATCCCCATATTCTAATACATTAGCTATATTTGATATAGCATATGTACCTTGCCCTACATGAAGTTTTTGTATTCTCTTCAATTTCTTTATTCTCATCTCTTCCAATCGCATCGATGTCTTGTTCTTGACTTTCCTCTTGTCCTTAGCTCAAATTTTATCACCCATGATTAGAAAAAATCAACTAGTGGGGTAGGGGAAAAATGAACTACTAAAAATCATGTAAGAATGTACAAAAAATTGTAGACCAAACAGAATGTATGCAGAATTCCCATGAAAGAGATGAAAGGGACGTTGGGGGGCCACAATATATAAACAAAGAATAACGTGTATGCGTTATGATTTTTACCTTTTCCAACACATGCCTCAAGGCTTGGGATCCGGTTTGGATCCCAAGCTCGAGGCATGGACACCGCATAAACACAAGAAACCGCGTGTTTTTGCAGAAAAACACAAAAATCCAACTTCTGTCATGATAAATCAACATCAAATGATCGATTTTTTAAAAAAATTATACCACGATGTAAAGCAGAGTTTCTTCTTTGTATAAATATTATTTTTCAATTTTTATAACAAATACAAGGTTTCCATATTATTTATTTCCCTAACTATGTCTTTTTATAGCTATTTTTTGAAGTTTAAACATGTCTATCTTTTTTTCGTGTATATTTATTTTGACTCATAAAAATTGAATAAAAAAAAAATTTAGGCATAATTCTATACATATTAAAAAAAAAAAATCTAATTTTTGATATTTTTGAGGTAGTGGGGGAGGCATGGTCGAACTCCGTTATTTTTCAAAACATAAAATTTTTGTACTAGAAAAATCATAAATAAAAAAATATTCACTAAAAAAATCTAAAATAAATTCTAACACAAACTAGATGCTCCTAGCTATCTTTCTACTAAAGGGTTTTCAAAAATACTAAATGGTGCTCAAAAAATGGTGGGGGGCACGAAATTCACTCTATTATGTTTTTAACAAAAATAGGAGCACATATTGGTATTTTAGTTGTTTGACCCACTTAAACTTATCCGTTTTCAATAAAATTTAGTAGCTTAGAAACTAGACTCAAAATGATACGATTCATATTTCTACAACATCTTTCAATTTTGAGTGTAACTATTTCAAAAAACTCGTACAAGTTGAATTTTTTTATTTTTCAAAAAATATATCCACTTAAGACCCCTTTTAACCCCCAACTTGGTGCACTTACCATGTGTGTGTGTGTGTGTGTGTGTGTGTATACATACATATACATACATGCATACATATATGTATGTGTGTATGTGTTCATATATATGTATATGTTCATATATGTATATGTGTGTGTGTAAGTACACACACACACACACACACACACACACACACACATATGCTATAAACTATAATAATAAAAATTTAATATAAAAAAGGTTTCTTTGGCCGTGCGGCCAGCCTAGCCCTTGTGGTTGTGTATATATAAGTGGAGAATGGGGGTCAAATCCCTACCCCCACCCCATATTAAATGGGATGGGGTGTGGTGAGCGACCCCCTCTTATGTTATTAAATAAATAATAGTGGGTGGACCTGACCCCACCAAACAAAGTTGTACCTTTCTTTATATCAAGCCAACACTATTTTATAACACTCGTGTAAATCATTAAGTTCTTGCATTGTATTTGTTAAATTTCTTTGCCATGGAAAATATTTAAACAATTTTATTTATATATAATTTTTTTTTAAATAATTTTTTGTTGTAAATAATATAATGAATTTGTATATATATATATATGGGGATATATATATACATATTATATATATCCAAAAATAAGTGTATACTCTTTGTAAAAAAACAGGGTTTTTAAAATGGGGCAAATGCCCATTTACCCAAATAGGGCCAATACAATGAATTTTTTCTACAAAAAAAACATAGATAAACCCTCAAATGGTTGCAAGGATATTGAACAATGTAACGATGTATATCCATCATTGTCCCTCCATTTCCTTTCATGGATGCCTTCTTCTTTCCTTCTCCTTCCATAAACCTGCAAAACAAAAAATGAAGAAATAAGTCAAAAGAATGAATAAAATATTTCCATAGAGATGATTATGGTTTTTGAAATCCCTTAGATCCAATGGCCTAGATTTAATCCATCCTATGGCTAAAAATCATCCCTACAAAAGTTAGGTGAGGGTTAGGTGAGAATATTTTAAATGAAATGCATGGGTCAATTTTGAATGGGGCCACTTAAGTGGTGTAGAAGTTAACTTTAATTTGTTATCCATAATGTTTAATTAGTAACTCTTAAAAATAAAAGGCCCATGACCTTGTGATAATTAAAGTAAATTCTTTCCTTAGTAATTAGACAACATTTATAATTAGGAATTAAATTTAATAGTATTGTTTAAATGGAAGGGCAAATTATATTTAACCCTAGAATAATAAATTATTAAATGACTTTTAAACCGCATTATTAAATTAAATAAGGATTATAGAAATGGAGATTTTTAAACTAAACTAGAAATTGAATAGTATAATATAATTATTAATTACAATGATAGTTGGTTAACCGAGAATCAAACTAAATGTTCATGAACTTAGTTTTAAGAAAAAAAAATATTCAGTAATTTTTCTAATTTAACTTTTAGCTTGTCTTGGGTTTCATGCAAAAAAATTGTGGGCGTTACACCATCTTACTTTCTATAAGGAATGATCATCAACATTATATCATGCATGCACTGCAGTGAAAAAAAGATGTAATACTTAGTCTCACATAACAAGTTTCAAATCCAACACAATCTTACCTTGAGCTATAACGGTTATGTATCACCAAAACAAAGTATTAACTTAACTTGTCCATCGGCCTCGAGCACTACATCCAAGGACTTATAAAAAATGATGTAATAGATCCATCTAATCATATGGAAAAAATTGTCATTTCTAAGTGCAAAACATAGCAACATCCTTAAGGAGGCAAGATAAAAAAACACACTAAAATTGAGTTTTAATACATATATCATTGTATTCCTTCAAATATATAATGTTTCCTACACTCTCACATTCTTTGCATCCTTCTACATGAGGAATGATCTTATTCCTACCTACCATATCTCTTATATTTGATATTCATCATTATATGTGACTCCATTTGAAATGTAACTCCTTACATTCCTTACCTAACCTACAAGTCTCATAATCACTCATAACCTGACATTTTATGACTCCTCAACCTCCTAATTCCTTTGTAACTCTTCTCATGCCACCTAAGACCTCACATCAATATGAAATATTATTCATATCCTCTAAAACATGACTTAGACAATTCAATCCCCCTCACATTCATGACAAGTCATTTTACATCTTTTTTGTAAATTTTGAATACATTTTGGAGGGAACTATCAAGATTCAAATTTGAACTAATTTACCACCTAGCTCTTCTTTTCCCATGCTTTCCTCACACTTTCTTGTACTTGTTTTAATTTCACATTAATAACTAGAATGTTGATTTTCTAGTTTTGGAGGTTCTTGAAGATGCCCCTGTATCAAGCTCCCAAGGGGAGAAATTTGAGGTCTATTTTCTTTTTCTTGTTCCAATTTCTTCTATTTCCTAACTTTATCTTCTTCATTATTTTTGAGTTCTCAGTATTCTCTCTCTTATCTTTATCTTCTTTGCTCCTTTTTTTTCTTTAGCTTCATCTTTGTCTTCACATTTCTTCTTGTTTTTTTCTTTCATTTTTAGTTTCATCGAGAAATTTTATCTTCTTCATTCCTATCTTTCCCAAATCTGGTTCAACTTGTTCCTCGTGGTCCTCCTACCTTTTCTCATCCATGTCATGTTTTTCACCTGCACAAACAAAGCTAAAATCCACCTTAGTTTGTAAAAATAGAGGACTACTAGTCCCTTCCTTGTCTTCTCTTCTTGTCAACTTGTTATCTTCATTCACTTGTTGCTCTTTCTCTACTAATAGCATTTTATCTTGCTTCAAAGCATCACATTCTTGCTTGTTTTATTCACCTTGAGTCTTCATCACACTTTCATCTTTATTGTCTTATTCACTTGTGCTTGTTTCTCTAACATTTTCCTTATTCTTCAACTCATCTTCTCCACTTATCCAGATCCACATGCTTGTGAGATCTCTCCATGATCTTTTCATCACACTAATTATTGCATTTTCAATCCTCACTGATCCATAGTGAGAATGTAATTTATCACAAACTTCCTATTTTGAATTTCCTTCACTCTTATTTTCTATCTCTTCATTTAATGAATCATTTATTGCCTCTTCTTCTTCTCTTTGTGTACTGTATTCACCCATTTAAAGACACTATAAGTTTTAAAACATGGAATTCCCTTAAGCCTCTTGAGAAGATCCATCAATGAGCTCCTTTCCTTCACCAATTTGTTGCTCCCCTTTTCCACTTCTTTGTTCTTCTTTAAGGCAGGATAAGAATCTTATAATAACCCCTTATTTATCAAAATTATGATTTTCCTCATGTGTAACTTTCTTGACCACTTCTTCCTCTTGTTTTTCATCCTCTTCTCCATCTTATTCAACTCTGTTTCTTCCTTCTTATGATCATTCTTGGCTTCTCCTTTTGTCTCTTCTCTATAAGTAGATTTATAGGCCACTTAAAACCCCTCTTCATCTCAAACACAATTTTACTGCCTCCTTTCTCAATTCTTTTATCCTTTATCATTTCTCCTAACCTCTTCACATCCTCCTTAAGTTTTTCAAACCAAAACTCTTGTTTTCTTGCCATCTCTCTCTTATTTTCCTCTTTTCTCTTTCTTTCTTTTTCCCCTATTATATTCTTCATAAATCTCTCTATTTATTTCATTTTCCATGCTCTAATACCAAAATGATGCATATCAAGTAAGAATAACAACCATATATTCACTCAACTAATAAGGTTCAAAACAAATACTTCACCTTAACTCTTCATTCGAGGATCATACTCTACCCCAAAATGGATTAATTTGCAAATGCTAATAATATCACCTAGAATGGATAAATATTCATTATACCCTACTCTTCATACTTCCAAAAATTCCAATATCAATTTCTTCAATAATTCATAACCCAAATGTTAGACACTTACTTTTCCTAGCCTAAGATTTCCTTGCTCTCCTTCTTGCTAGCTCTTCACTTTCTAGTGCTTTTTGACCTTGCATCATTTAGGGAACTGTTACAATCACACAAACACTACAAAAACTTCAATTCAATGTTATTCCAACCACTGAGATGATATAAAAAAACTTCAAAATAACAAATCTTTTGCTAGTTACTCAAAATAGTCCTTAAGTTATCCTAAAGACCAAGTAGCTTGCAGACATTCATTCCTAAAGACTTCTAGGATACCAAAAAATAATTATAAACTCCATTAGTTATCTTCCATCATATCTAAGGTGCATGCAAAATCTCAAGACCCAACTCCTTTGATTACTCCTTTTATCTCACTTTTTAAATTTTTTTCTCTCAAAAGCCTAGACTAGCTTAGGACAGGTCCTAAAACCCTCATAAATTCTCATATAGATTAACTCGAAGGGGAAAGGTAACTTCCTTTGTTAGATAAATCTACTATGTAAAAAATAATGTAAGATAATTCTACTATGTATCAAAATAATGTAAGAGAAATCTACTATGTAATAAAATAATATCAAATAATTATAAGGAATTATTATGGCTTCGTTTGATATTAAATCGAGTTATCATTCTATCTCATTTATATATAATTAGGAACCCTTTTTGATTCTCCTTTTTTTCTCCTAGATAATAATCCTAATTTGACCCCTTGCACAAAAATAGTCAAACAACCTATACTTTACCCATCTATTCAAGCACCTACTAATCAAGTGCTAAGAAATCCTATATCATTAATTGTCAACATAAGTCATGATCACAATTATGAAAATCTAATTCAATGGATTATTTTAAACCATTCAATACAAATCATTCATCCCTACAACCTAATATTAAAGTGATACAATCATCCAAATGTCTCTAGGTGATATATCATGTTGTTCTACATTAAGATCTCATTGGGATGAGACCTCCTCTCCATCTGGTGATCCAATATATCTCTAGGAATACATCTCCTTGACTACATGTCACCTAGATGCTCTAAGATATATCTCGGGTTGATATATTATGACTCTCGCCCCCATCTCCTCAAATATATATCTTGGGTGATATCTCATGACCCTTCTACCCGCATCTTCTCCGAGATATATTTGGGGAGATGTCTCATAACCTTACTACTCCCAACTCTTATGAGATATTTTTGGGGTGATATATCTTGACCCTTTGCCCCTCAAATCTTATGAGATATATTTTAGGTGATATCTCATTTCTCTTTGATGCAACCTAGAATCTATTGTATAAAACCTAGGCATGTTGACACATCACCCGGTTAGAGTTTGGCGCTCACACTGAAGTGTGTGCAAAGGTACTAGGCCCCTCTTTAGAGTTTCTTATGCAGGATGTTAGTTTGATGATGAAAAACATATTCATATCTATAAATATACATAAGCATTCTATAATGCATAATCTAGATCTAGATCTTAGAGAATCATGAATTAAAAAATAATTGTAATAAGATTAACCATTCATGAACCAGATTTTGTTAGTTCTAACACCATTATCCAGCCAATATTATCCATTACATTAAACATTGTAAAACACATAATCTTCTTACATTATAAAGTATCACCATAAGTCATGTGCATATCAAATCCAGCAGCATAACTCTATAATAACTCACACACACCCATCTCTACTAAACTACATAGTTCAATACATATTTATAGAGGTGGGGACTTTCCCTTCACCACCTATGCACTTCTCAAAATAGGTTGTATGCTGATAATAGATTTGCACCTTTACAATAACATGCACACATGTAAGTGCGCTAATAATAGATGTCCTACAGTTAAATGGAAGAAGTAATCCTATTATTAACTACAATCATGCATGGAATTTATCAACCGCTCGTTCCCAAAATACCATTTGTGTGTCATGAAATTATCCATCCCAATGTGTGATCCACATGCTATCTCCAAAAAGTGATCAGTAACCACAAAAGCACTAAGTCTGAACCAACTATTTTGGCACTCGTTTCCTTTCATATCCTTCCGTTCTTTCAAATGTGCTTTGTTCTCATGCACGCATTCTTTGTGTGTCCTCCTTAGAACCATATTATGTCTGCTCAAAATTACCCCACACTAAATTACATTGGCATCCCAACAATGGGGATTCTTTCTAATGCTCCCAAATAATAAAGAATAAAAATTAAAATAATTCAAAGAATCACTATACAAAATAATGAAAATTTACTCTCATGAGTTCCTTCTTCTTAAATTGTGAGGATGAACTCGGGATACTCGAGTTTTATTTCTTCCTCCAAAGTGTCTTCTAGACATTTAGTGATGTCCTTGTTTTTTAGGAATATCTATGGGTATGGAATCTATTTTCCTGTGTGATATTTTCTTTCTCATTTTGAAGTACCTAGACAATACTAGTGATACCAATCATCATTCCTTCCATTACATCCATCCTCTATGTGATGAGCTTCCCAATATCATCTATCTTCTCTTTATGAGTGTCTTGAGTTGTTGTAAGGGATTCGTAATTTTCCTTTCCAGTGTTAGTATTTCCGCGCACCTAAATTCTCATCTTTCATCATTTTGTGAACTTCATTATCTTTAACTAGATTTTTGGTTCTTATCATCGTCAGCTTACGGTGCCACAAAAATATTCAAATATTGGTTGGATTTCTTCAATTTATTCTTCAAATTTTGGAGCAACGCCTCATAAGTTGAAATTTTCCTAACCATGGAGGCCTTGGCTCTTTCGCATCTTGTTCAAAGTCCTTTGGCGCTAGCATTCGAATCAGTCCATCCTCTAACACCAAATCAACCAAGGTGCACACATAATGCATAGTAGAAGGAAACTTTTTAGGTACCTTAGGTCTCAAGATGAGGCCTTACTTTTAGAATGTAATCACCAATTTTCTCTGCCATGCTAATGAAGGCCTCATTCATTTTCTATTCTAGTTCCTTTTGTCCTTTTAAACATGTTATCTATACGATTTTTACCTTGTTATCTTCAATTAATGCTCTAATGGTGGCGATATTATCAATATTCCTCCGCACAACCTCTGTAGATACCTTAACCAAGGAATTTCTTACCTACTAATCGGACATTAGAGTAGGATTTTCTATCATGTGTCTGCTTTGGGGTTCCTTCTTCAATTTTTGTGAGACACAAGACTCCTCTCACATGTCAAAACATGTCTCATCCATATGGGTCTTTATGGACCAGGATAATTGTTTCCTTGTGTGTGTGGTGGCCATATCTGGTTCCATCATCTCCCATCCATATAAATCCTTAATTTATACTATGCTCTAAAACCAAGTGCGGATGATTTTGTCTGTGTCCTCTGTATATCCCATACTTGGCACCACAAATTCTTCACCTTTCCTTGTTCTTGTCTCCTTAGGAACCTGAGTGTCAAGGTTTGGAGTTGGCCCTTCTCCTATTTGAGTTATAACTGGTGCATTGGATTACTCGTGCATAGTTTCTTCTTCTTCTTTCACCCCTTCTTCTTCATCTCTCATTTCTTCATCTTTGGGCTCCTCCACATCTTTCGGTTGAACTAAGATATTAGGCACGCTCTCTTCAGACTCCTCGCTTCTTCATTAAGCTTCATCTTTATTCTTCTCTTCTTCTCTTGGTGCTTCTTTTTGAGGGAGAGTTGAGGTGATCTTCGTATAGGATGTGATGTTCCTATGCCTTGGGTCCTAGTTCTTCTAAATACCCTCTTAAACTAGAACTCTTTAGGGACTGCATCCACATCCAAGTCCTCTTTTTCTTCTTATGCCTATGGTGAAGTATCTGTGTGCTCACTCTTCACTCTCTATGTGAGATGAATTTAGCCTCTATGGTCCAAGCATCCACTATCCTCATGTTCTTCTTCTTCCTCTATCTCTATGGTCGGCAAGATTTAGAGCTGCCACATTCTCAAGTGTTTGTTTTCCTTTAGGATGCCATGGGAGCATGTACTCATTCTCCACATACTTGTTATTATCCATCCTAGGTTAGATTTGAAGATAAATGAGCATGGATCCACTGTCCCCAATAGTCAAACTTACTTGGATTTATATTTATAACATCTGAAATGATCCTCTCAATGTAGGTAGACCAACCTGGATAAACATATGTTTTTCTAAGAGTATGGTAGTCACAATCTACCTTGTCTACATTGAAGTTCGACCAATGCGCATCAGTAAACCTATGAACTAAGGCCTGGAAGTAGCACAATGTGAAGGCATAGGGAAGTTTACAACATGGACTACATGTCCCATCCTTCATTGTAAATTATGCCATGTAGAAATTTTGATACACTTTGTGAAATGTACTTCCTTACCCACTATCGAGGGTAGCTCCTTCGAATGCATCATTCCTCCTCAAACGCTAAGTGAATTCGGTCGTACCACAATTCTACCCTTTACTATAATGGTCCACTCATTGTTCCTTCACATAAGTATTTATCGAACCTCTCCATGAGGGACTTTTTATCTGTGGGGTATTCCCAAATTTTGTTCTTTGGCCCATCGAGCACCCTAATTTCTATAAAGACAAGAGATAATAGAATAATGCTAAAACTTATATTTTCACTTGTGTGCACTTCCTCAGTAATTGTCTTTGCTATATAGCCTGCTAAATTATAGACTTCTCCTTCTGACATTTTCTTTGTGATATATAGCCACATGGTATTTACCTGTGACCATCTCTCTTGATCATTCAACTTAGTGAGCATGTGTGTAGTTTCCTGCACCATGGGATACTTCTTTAATTTGTATATTTTCATTCCACGTGGAACCTTAGAGTATGCCAACTCTTTTATGGTCAATATAACAATCACCTTATCAGTCATATCACTAATAATATATGTCCCTATGCCCTTCAATATCATCAATGTAGAAATTAGGGTTGTTGTGATCCTTACCCTCCATCCAACAAAATAGAAAAAGTCCTCATGGAATCTTCTCATCAACCATTGGTATAAAGCTTCTGGTTTTACAAAATATGGGAGTTCATATAGTTGATAAACCCCTACCTTATTGAGAAACTTCTCCCGGTGTCATCATACACTAGCATGTACTCCACCATGTGCTTGGTGGTCTTCTTATTCAAAAAAGCATCCAACTCTCCCTTGTTGTGAATGGTGTGGTGGTTGTAATCACTTACTTTACATCTGTAGATGTGGGAATCAAAATCTTGTCGACTATCTCCTCATCGTATCTGCATCTCACGAAAAGTTTCTCTTGGGAGAAACTTCAACCTAAACCTCCACCTTTTTCTTCCCTTCCATGCCTATTGCAAGTGCTTTCTTGAGGTGCCATGGTAAAATCCTATCTTTTATCTTCTGTGTCGAGTAAGCTCAAACCCTAGCTCAAAATCGTGTGCCCTAGCTCAAAATTGTGTTCCCTAGCTCCTTCTCAATGCTTAATGTTATGTTCAAGCCCTTCACCAATGGGGACACAAACCACTTATGCACACAAATCTTCTCTCCATGTCTGGTATCATAGCTCTCCGCACCTCAATATGACTCTCTTGGCTTGGTTGCAACTTAGCTCAATTGAATACTTGTGATTGCAAAGGTAAAAATGAACCCACATCACATCCTTATATATATTTTCAAAAATTTAGTGTATTTATTCCTTCTCCACCTACCACCAATCCTCTCAGTAATTGACCATTTTCCTAATTTCCACACGGTACACCTTCGCACCCTAGCTATAACCTTCTAGGTTGCCTTCCTACATTTTGTCTACAAACTTCTCTTCTACATGCTTCCATGCACCGAAGAACCTCACCACTGTGCCTTCCCCTAGTAGTTTCCATGGCCACAACTTACCTCATGTTATACTATTTGTACATTTATTTCCAACTATGGTCTTCTCTAGGATCAATCTTCTTTCTAGAAGCTTCCTTCCATATTTAAATAGCACCTATAATAGTATGTTCTTATGTGTACCCATTTTTGAATAACAAATAATAACCACCCCACACCAATGGTATGTGCAATCCTCTGCGCATAAAAATACTTCAGATTGTAATTAGCTTCCAACACATAAAATGTACTTATCACACAAAACACCAAAATAAATTGACAAAGCATAGGGACGAAGAAGGAAATACATTAAAGGAAATGTAGAAAGGTAAATCTATACTAAATGGAAATACTTCCTTATTACAAATACCAAGAAGACTTATTTATAGTAGGGCTTTAGCCTACTCTCATTGAATTAAATTGGTAATTGTGTTCAATCAAGTGCCTCTAACTCGACAAGCACACTGATTTGAGGATGTGAGTGATAACATATGGTCCCAACCAATGCACTTTAAGTATGCTTGGATGGCTCGAAACTTGTAATCATAAACAAGTACCATCTGTCTAACCTCAAGCTTCTTGTCCTTGATGTTTCTGTCATGTCATGCCTTATGTTTGGCCTTTTCCTACTTCTGACTCCAACTTGTTATGGTATGCCTCTCATCCAACTGTAGTAACTTTTCAATTATTTCTTATAATGCATGTTCATCAATTATGCCTTCATCATGCCTAATATGTAAATATGGTAACATGAAATCCATTGGAAGAACTTCTTCTACGCCAAACACCAACTGAAAGGGTGTGGCCTTATTCAACCTCTTGTAGGTTGTTCTATACACCCAAAGTATAGCAAAAATTTATCATCCCACTCTTTCCTTTCAACATCACAAATTTTTGTCAAGGTCTAGCTCAATGTCTTGTTAAAAGCCTCGGTAGCTCCATTTTCTTGAGAGTGATAAAGGTGTAGTCTTGTGGTGCATGACCATAAACTCATCCAAAATATCATGATCATCTCATTCAAAAATTTTGATCCCCTATCACTTGTCAAGCTTAGTGGACATCCATACCTATTGATAATATTTTCCCATAATAACCTTGTTATCGTAGTTGTTGTACAATAATTTGTATGTGTTAATTCTATCCACCTTATAAGATAATTTGTGCAAGTGATGATGTAGCATGATCTAGTTCTACACGCGGGGGAAATAGGACCCACAAATTCTATATCCCATTTCTCAAATGGCTTTGCACTAGTAATAGGCCTCAAAGTCATTTCATCTCTTTGCTTAGGTTTTCCAAGGTGTTGACAGTGATCACACACCTTACAATCCTTATACTGGGGTCTCTCACCATAATCCGGTGAGTAGAATTTTTCACGCGATGGCGTCACCTACATAGTGGTCACCTGCAATACCACCATGAGCCTCTTCCAAGATATGTGTGTGCTCATGTTCCAGTATACACCGGCACAATACTTCATCTCAACTTAGTTTGTATAAGTCACCACTGATCAACATGAAGGGTGTCACGTGAATTGCAAGTTGTTTCTTCTCTAAGGGTTTCATTCCTTCTGGCACCATGCATATACATAAAAAGACAACAGTATCCTCCATTCTCGAATACACACAACGTAACCTTTATAATGTGCATCTAGCATCATAGCTTAAATTGTTTGTGTGTTCTCTCTGATTGAATTATTGATAAGTGGTCTAGGCTAGAATTACTTTTACCTAGTTTTACCATGACTGTAAAGTAAAATTCTTGGAATAAGAGCACCCATCGACATATGCACCCCTGTAAAATGGGCTTGTTTACCAAGTATTTTAATGTCATGTGATCAATATAAAATACAAAGTGTGTTGCTAGAAAATATTGTCTGAATTTATGCAGTGCGTAGATCATCGAAAAATCCTCGCACTTTGTAGTTGTATAATTCTATTCTGCAGGAGTCAACTTTCTAATAGAAAAATAGATAGGATGATCTATAATACCTTCTCTAGGCTGAGCTAACCTTATGTCAATGGTTATGCGGAGGCATCCACATATACGTGAAACGGTTGGGTCCATGAGGGAAAATGTATAATAGGTGTTGTAGTAAGTCTCTCCTTCAATGCCTCAAATGCACATTATTACGGTTCTCCCCAATATAATGTCCCTTTTCCTTTTAGTAACTCTTCTAGGGGCATAGAAATATTTGCATATCCTTTGATAAATTTTCTGTAATACCCTATGTGGCCCAAGAATCTATGCACCTCACACTAAGCTGGAAGGCTCCTCCGGGCCAACAATAATTGTAACTTTAGCTAGATCTACTAACAAATGTTCCTTTCGGATGATATGCCCTAGTAGAGTCCCAAAAGGCTTAGCAAATACACACTTCTTTATATTCAACGAGATGCTTAATTGTCTACATCTTTCAAACATTAGGTGCAAGTTATCATAATGATCCTTAAGAAGTCCATACACCATCTAATCATCCAAGTAAACATGCAAGAAGTTTTGAATAAAATCTTGGAATGCTTAAACAACTATGCGTAAAAAAAGACATGATGTGTTCTTTAAACCAAAGGGCATCACAATATATGAAAGACTTCCTCATTCATTGGTTAAAGTTGTTTTCTCTTGGTCCTCCTATGCAATTATTACATGATGATACCTAGAGAACCCATCTATAAAAGAATAAATTTTATGCCTTGCAATGTATTTTAATATTTCCTCTGTGAAAATTATAGTAATAGGATCAATCACACATGTAACATTTAGTTCTATGTTATCCACACAAATCCTAATCTGACCATATTTATTTATATTGATTATCATTGGGCTAACCCAATTTGATTCTTCTAGGGGCTTAATGATGTCAGATTTCAACATTTTTTCAATCTCCTCCTTAACTTTTACATGCAGGTTAGGGTTCATCATGTAAGGTCTCTTCTTGCTCGGGTGTGCACCTTCCTTTAGCTTAGTCTTCATCTCTCCTAATGACTCATGCACCCCTTTTAACTCATGGTATCCCTAAGGAATAAGTCCTGAAAATCATGTAGTAACTCAATTATCTTTTCCACTTCAGAATCAGACCAATAATCCCCAATTATTGCCTCCTTAGGTTTAGCATCTGTGTCAGTTTTCACCTTCTTGGTCTTCATAGGTTCATGATAGGCGCACACATTTGTATCTGCACTGTCTAACACCTCGTGTGTACCTTTTGAATGATCTATATCAAGAATTTCTACTTCTTCATCATCCACTATGTAGACAATCTTTCCTTTTTCCTTCTCAACACATGCGTGCTTAAGTAGTGTGGCATTTGTCTCATCTATTTCATCAAAATGTGCTCCTGAGTTTGCCTCACCAAATAACTCCTGAATGAGTTATTGTGCCTTTGCATTATCTCCCATAGTCAAGCATTTTATAACCGTTAATGCCTCTTCCACCTAAGGTTTAGTAGCCATTCTGTAATCAATTCCTACCAATTTTTGATTTCCCTATGTAGTTCCACATATACATACCAAGCACATGCACAACCTTACAAAGTGGAATAAAGTTTATGCACCCATAGTGAAGGTGGTAAATTTTCTTGCCCCTTTGTCTAGAGTCTCTCACATTGCTAAATGTGGTGTTGAACAGTGATTACCATTATATATGCATATTTGAGTAGGTGTATTGCTCTTGAAGAATCGAGTGGTTAGAGAAATTTTGACTTCATTCCATTCTATGAGATTATCCATGTGAAAAATCCACCAAAGTGCATTTTTGTCCCACACAGGGTATACATTGACATATTTCTCATTTTAACTTGGTTTGTCCACTTCTCCTTCATGGTGCACAGGAATACCATAGAGTCTTCTTCTCCAATGTATTGAGGTACAGGGTTATTACCTATCCTCCTAATACAATGAGGTTTGATTCTCCACGCAAATATTCTTCTTACTTCATGCCCATCCATCTCATAAGTTCCATGTGCCCATTATCACAAGCAATACTTGTAGTATCATTAATAGATCGTGCATCTTCCCCAGAGGATTCCTTCCTTAAATGGATCAAGTACTTATGGATCTCGAATGATGCATACATAAAAAAAATTAGGTCTTCCTCACTCAACAGTTCAACATAAGGTGTAGATTTCTCATCCGTTAAATGGATAATAACTCTTTATTCCTTGTTCTCAAAACTTATATACCCATTTTGAACCGTAGATCAGCATTATTTCCATAACACCAATGGTGCCCAAGCAGAGCTAAGAAACTTTCTAATTTCTGCAAGTGTTAAGACCTCATAGTCCTTAGTGAACTTGGCCCCTTGTTTAGTAATGGATGCATCCTTTAAAACTCTGATGGGAGTGACGTTAGTTTGATTATCCATAAATAGTACATTAGAGGATGGTTATAATGGAGGTTTTCCCATCTATACCCATGCATCTAAAGTAAGCACATTCACTTTTGCACTGTGTCAATCAATATATTTCTCAAAATCCACCCATCCACAACAACATTTAGAGTAATCTCCTTGTCATAATCCAAGCTATGAGGGGGAAGATTAGCATGTAGGATCTGTCATCCATTCTCAATACTTACACGTAGATTGTTTCCCTTTATCCAATTCCCTAGTAATGAAATGATATTCTCTTGGCGCAACATCCTGCATACCTATTTCAAATCATCAATATCATATTGGACTATCTCCGCTACCTTATTTTGTTCTAACTTTTGTGACTGTTCCTTTAAACATTGTATTTCACCCTAAAGATTTCTAATAACTTCCATGGTTTCCTAATAAACCTCCTTCTGATGTGTAGGATCTGGGTACCTTACATGTAAAACCTCCTCCTTAGTAATGGTAGGCTTTTGTTGTAACATCTCTCTGGCACGCATAGCTTCAGCACGTGTAGTAATCTTCACAGGTAATACCTCAGGTTTCGGTGCCAACTTTGGCATCCACTAATTTTCTATGGTGCATTTTTTCTAATCATCCATGTGCACTTGTTCTCTTATTTATAGTGCTTGCTAAAATGCTCATATAAGTCCAGAAATTCCTCATAGTTTTGATTCTTCCCACAAAAATAATAAGTAATATTCTAAGGACATTCATTCTGTAGTGGTCAGGAGATCCGCATGTAAAACAAGTTTCATGAGGAAACTCACCTCTTCCACGACCATGGCCTCGGCCCCTAAATCCACCATAGTAGCCTCGACCTCTGCCACGACCTCCTTCAAAATTCCCTTCATTTTGTTCATAGCACCCTTGGTTGTGATCATGATCATTTTACTCATTTTTACTTTTAGAATTATCTGATACTCTTGTCTGTCGCACACCAATATCTATGGCATCATGGATCTGACCAATCAACATGCATTCTTCTATATTATGATTTGTGGACCAAAAAATCTTACAATAACAAGATACATTCTTTCTTATTGTGCATTGTAATCATGGGTAGCGGCTTGCATTATGATCCAAATGACATATCCCATATCTAACAACAATGAAAACACTTATCTGTGGGGACATCTATCCTTGGTGTGTCCTTCCACTTCACAATCTATACAACAAATCCCATTGCGTGTCTCATGACCTAAATTGGTTGATAGTTTCTCCAACTGCTTTTTCATAGCTGATCAATGCTTCTAGGAATGGGCTCACTCTAGTGTCTATACTTTTGGCTTCCTCAATGTTCAAAGTGGCTTCAAGTGCTTCACGTGGGTCCATATATGTCTTATGTGACAACACCCTCCTAAAAGGTGTGATCAAGCCCCTAACAAACCATTGTGCATGTTGGCTTACATGAATATCATATGAAAGTTTAGACAATAGTGTTTTGAAATGGGAATCATATTCTCAAACACTCTCATTATTTCCCTACTTAATATTCTTGAGTGTGTTTATACTCTTCTACTCAAACTCAGGGATATAAAACTCCTTAAGGAAAGCATTCTTTAATGTTGCATAATCTATGTAATTTTGATCAGGGTCAAACTTCTTGTACCAACTATGTTCACGTCCCTGCAATGTAGTGGCAAACTAACTTGCCTTGCACTCAAAAAAATTTATTCCTTTTGCGTGCCACATTATCTCACACATGTGCACATGCTCAGCAACATCTTCTATGCCCCTATACTCTGGTAGACAAAGTGATATTTCCATGTAAATATTCTGGGGTTGGTGTAGACCATGCCCACCTAATCTAGAACCTCTTTTGTTACCTATACCTCCATACCCACTAGATCCACCATAACTAGTGCCACCTATGCCCTATGATCCTCCTCTTGTAGCTGAAGATGGACCAGTGGATGTATTGCCATGTGTCCTAATAGTGGTACTAAACTAAACTCCTACAGTCTACGAGGTGGTACTACTCCCTGAAGTGAGTCCAAAATCCTACACGCTTGAGTTATGTGCCGAAGATGCACCTGAAAAGATACCTCCAAATAACAAAGAAGATGTTTTCACTTCCATAGATGCACTTTCTACTTGATTTACTCCTTTTATACTACTTCCCAAACTAGCTTATCGATTGTTGGTTATTTGTTGTATATACTAGAAAACCAAGCAAAAGGGATAGGTTGCTAGGTAGATTCAGATGCGTGCATGTGGCCCATGTCATCTCTCTTCTGCACGCTCCCGTATGAGATTGAGGAGGGTTCCCTATCATGTTTTCCCAAATGGGGGAGTTTGAGATGCTCTGGCTCCACACCTTTTACATGAGCTCTAAATCCTTCATGAGCCATCTCTCTCCTCAACGCCATCTATTCTACAATATCACATTGTTTCTCTATCTCCCTCTCACGTGCCTCATTGTACTTAAGCTTCATTTATTCTATATGCCTCTATCTGCTAGGTCCACCATCCTTCACCAAAACTACTCCTTCCCCCGCACGTGGTGGGGTTTAGCTAGCCATCATCTTCTCTTCCAAGTTCAGGGTTACCATCAAGATTTTGATCGCTAGTGGAATGCTTTGAGATAATTTCCCTGGGATAACATAAAAGCTGGAACTTAGCTACCTCTAGGCACGAGTAAGTGAAAATTGAGTACTCTAAAATGTAGCTATTTAGAACACCATGAACTAAGTATCCACGGCGTGTGTCTAAATCAAATTAGCACCATATAGGGCCTAAAATTCTTGTTACATCCAAAAAGTGTGTGATACCTCCAATTAATTTTAAACACATAAGCAACCACCACTCGTACAGTTATACTAGAAAGATAGCAAAAGAAGCTCTCATATAAAAAGTCATGCAAATTCTTCTCTACCCACACGCATGTGTCAAACTTAGATCTAGCATTGAACCTCCGAGCTTACTCTTCTTCCAAATATTTTATCCACTCCTCAACACTTGCTAATGTCAACGGTAAATCTTCATCATGAAACATCCTAAAAAAGTTGAAAAAGAGATCCTAATGCAGCCTAGAATTCACGGTAAATTCCTAGGGACATTGGCATATCACTCACTCCTAGAGCATAACTAATATATCATTTTATACAGTGCATGTTTAGATCTAGATCTAGAGAATAACATACTTAAATGATAACCATGATGAAATCAAGCATGCAAGAACCAATTATACTTAGGATTTGATACTTTGATTCAACCAATATATTTCATTACATTAAACATGATAAATACATAGAAGCTTATTACAATAGATAATACCATAGTTCATGTGTGCATCAAATTTGGCAACATAACCTCACAATAACTTAATTCTTACACATCCCTATCTATGCTACGTAGTTCACTACATATTTATAAGGGTGGGGACTTTCCCTTCACCACTTATCTAATCCCAAAATAGGTTGCATGTTATTATTAGCCATACATCATTACAATAATAGCCACACATGCAAGTGTGCTAACAATAGACTTCTTCTAGTTAATTGTCAATAGTAAATCTATTCTCATCTTGTATCCATGCAAAGCACTTCATAGCCGATCCTCCAAAAATATCCAATGTGTGTCACGCAAGTCTTTATCTAATTTGTGTGCTCCGTAAGCCTATATTCCAAAAATAGATCTCATCATCGTGAAAATGGCTAAGTCCCGAATCTCTCTCTCTTCTCGTCACGTGATTCCTTTCCTGATCCTTTCATGCCTTTGAACGTCTTTTTCTTCCATGTAAACCTTTGTATGTTTTTCACTAAGTGCCATATTTTGTCTAACCAACATTACCCCACACTAATTGCATTACCGCCCCTAAAAATGGTTGTCTCCAAAATGAATCAAAGAATATGAATAGAAGAATAGAAAGAATTTTATGAATAAAAGAATGACTTTACCCTACAACATCTTCTACTTCAACCGAAAGAATCAATTCTAGATATTCTTCTTTTATTTCCACCTCTAAAGTCTACCAATCATTGAGCATGACTCTTCCTTTTTTGGGATATCCACTACAATTGACTCTAGCTCATCTTTTGTAATTTCTCCTTTCTCATTCTGCAAGACCAAAACAATGTTGGACATTACAGTCATTCTTCCTTCTAATAAGTCCATCTTTTTGCGTGATGAGTTTCCCAAGCTCATCTAGCCTTTCCTTGTGTGGTTCTTGTTGATGCTTTGTAAGGGCCTCGTGCTTCTTCTTGACAAGTGCTAATCATTCTGTGTGGCCCAAGGTCTCATCCTTCATGGCTTTTAGGACTTCATTGTCTTCATAATGGTCCTGGTTCTTATAATGGCTTCTGGGGATGTACAAATATTCAATGCTTGATTTTCTTTCTTTAGTTCCTCCTGCAAGCTTTGGAGCAATGCCTCATATGATGCAATCTTCCTCATCACCAAAGCCTTTTCTCTCTCTTGCTTCTTACTCAAGATTCTTTGGTGCTGGCATGCATGCAGAGGTCCATCTTCAAGCACCAAGTCCACCAAGGTTTGTACATAATGCATTTTGAAGGAAACATTTTGGGTACCTTAGGCTCTAAGTGTGGCTTTGCTTTCATGATATTGTCCCCAATTTCCTCTACCATGTTGATGAAAATAGTGTTCTTCTTTTATGTGCCAAGTCTTTTTCTTTCTTTAGGTGCACTATTTCTACATCCTTAGTTTTGAGTTCTTCTCTTAGCGCCCTAATTGTTGTAGCCTTATCCACATTTTCATGCCACCTCTATCGAGACTTTTACCAAAGCATTACTCACTTGTTCATCTGACATAACAGTAGGCTTTTTATGTTATGTGTCTAGCCTGAGGTGTCTTCTTCAACCTCCTTGATACACATGACTCTTCACATACATCAAAGTCTGGTTCATCCATGTGTGTGTGCATAGACCATGATAGTTACTTCCTTGTGCACATGGTTTCCATATCTTCATCCATCAACTCCCACCCATACAACTCCTTTGGTGTCATTGTGCTTTGAAAATGGGCATGGAAAATTTTACATGTGTCCTCAGCATAGCCCATGATCGGTGCAACATATTCTCCACTTGTTCTTTTTGATCTTGGCCCCTTAGGAACTTGAGTGTCAAGATTTGGAGCTTTTTTTCTGCTATACCCTGAGTAGTCTCTTGCATTATGTCTCATCTACCTCCTTTTTCTTCTTCTCCATCCTTCATTTCTTTGTCCTTTGGTTCTTCCACATCCTCTGGAGGTGTAGGAGATTTGGGTGCACTCTCCTCAAACTCTTCCACCTCCTCATTCAGCTTCAACTTCCTTCTTCTCTTCTCAGTTGTCTCCTTCTATGGAGAGAGTCGAGGTGATCTATGCACTGATTATGGAGTAGCACCTTGGGTTCTTGTTCTCCTAAATACCCTTTTGAAGTGGTGCTCTCCTTATACTGCATCTAGGTCCTCATCATCTCCTTCTTGTCCCTGGGGTGGAGTAGTCACATGCTTTCATTTTACCCTATCGAGGCTACCTCTTCTACCTTATGTCCTCCAAACCACCACTATCTTCATGCTCCTCTTTTTCATCATCTACTTCTATTGTCTCTATGGGCTTATGTGTTGGAAACATTTTCCATTGTATGCTTACCTTTTGGTGGCCCTGGGAGTGTGAAATCATTCTCCACATACTTATTGTTCTCAGCTTGGGCTTGAGTTGAAGGTACACAAGCACTTGCTCTCTAGTGTCCCCAACTGCCAAGCTTACTGGCTTCATGTTTAATACATATGAGATAAGCCTCTCAATGTAGGTAGTCCATCTGGATATACATATGTCTTTCTCAATGTATGGTAGTCACAATCTACCTTGTCTACATTGAATCTTAGGTGGCATCTAAAAACTAGTGAATGATGCCTGGAAATATCATGTTGTGAAGGCATATGGTAATTTGCACCATGGGCTCCAAGCCCCATCTTTCATGGCAAACTGCGTGATGCAAAAGTGTTGGTATACCGTGAATTGCATACTACCTTCCCCTACCGAAGGTAACTCCTTGGGTATGCGCCATTCTTCTTCAAAACTGTATGGAGTCTATCATACCACTTCTCTACCCTCTACTTGAATGGTCCACTCATTGATCCTTCACACAAGTACTTGCCAAATATTTCGCAGAGTGACTTGTTCTCCATAGGGTATTCCCATATTTTCTCCTTTGGCCCATCGGGCACCCCGATTTCCATAAACACCAAAGATAATAGAATATCCCCAAACTAATTTTCTCTCCATGCGTGCTTCTTCAATGATAGTTTCCATGATGTAACTAGAGATGTTGTAATCACTCCCTATGACATCTTCTTTGCAATGTGTAGCCACATTGTGTTTACTTGTGACCATCTTTCTTGGTCATTCAACTTTGTCACTAAGTGTGCAAGCTACTTGTATGATTGGGTACTTATTTAATTTATCAATGTCCATGTCACATGGACCCTTGGTATACCCCAAATCCTTCCTTGTCTCTCCAAGATTGCAGCCTTATCAGTTAAATCACCATTTAGATCTACCCATGTGCCTTTCAACCCTATTACTATTGAGATCAACGTGGTTGTGATCCTTACCCCCATGTCCTGCAAAGTAGAAGAAATATTCATGTACCCTTCTCATCAACCATCGATACAATGGTTCATATTTCCCAAAGTAGGGGAGCTCATACAACTAGTAAACTCCAATTTGCTTCAACAACTTCTCCCAACATCATCATACACTAGCATGTCTTTATGTTGTGTGCTTATTTGTCTTTGTGTTTAATAACGCATCTAATCCTTCTTATTTTCAGTTGTATGATGGTTGTACTCACTGATCTTGCTCTTCCGGATGTGGGAATCCCATTCCTGACCCACAATCACACCCTCCGATACTGCATTTAGAAATTACTCTCAAGAGTCATTTCAACCTCTACTTCCACTTTCTTCTTCCCTTTTACTCCTATGGTAGGTGCTTTCTTTGGTGCCATCTATAACCTGCAATCTTCTAACTTCAAATACTCACCTTTTATATCCTACAATGTAAAACCCAAACCTATAGCTCGATTCAACATGCCCTAGTTGAAATTATGTGCCCTAGCTCTTTTGCAATGCCTTACTTTGCTCAAACCCTTCACAACTAGGGACACAAGCTTCCTCTATGCACAAATCTACTCATCACGTCTCGATTCACACTCTTCACACTTGAATACTCTTCTCACAGCTCGGTCAGCACTTAGCTCTTTCAAATTATCATGATTGCAATGGTAAGAATGAACTCGCATCCCATCCTTATATAGATTTTCAAAAATTTAGTGCATTTATTATTCTTCACCTACCAACAATCCTCTCATTAATTGACCATTTTTCATTCTTTCTGCATGGTACATCTTTGCACCCAAGCTATAACCTTCTAGCACACCTTCCTACCTTCTAGCCACAAACTTCTCTTTAGTGCACCTACATATGCCCGAGTACCTCACCATTACACCTTCCTTAGTAGTTCCCATGGCCTCGCTTACCTCGCGTTATACTTGTTTCTTCATTCATCTCCACCTATGGTCCTCATTTCTAGAAGCAATTTTTTTAAACAATTCTCCAACTTGAATAGCACCCGTAGTAGTTTGTTCCTTTCATGTGGACTTATTTTCAATAGTCATGTACTGGATATCAATAACCACCCCACACTAAGGTATGTATGTAGTCCTCTACACATATAAATTCTTCAAATAGTAATTAGCTTTTGGCAGTGCGTAAACATGCTTATTACACAAAAACACCAACTAAATTGAAAAAGCATAGTGACAAAGAAGGAAATACATTAAGGAAATACATAATTGAAAACCTAATCTAAATGGAAACATTACCTTATTACAAACACCAAGAAGACTTATTTATAGTAGGGCTTCAACCTACTCCCATTGAAGTATCCGGGTAACCGTATTCCATCAAGTGCCTCTAATTGACAAGTGCATGTTTCAAGTATGTGAGTGATAACATATGGCCCCAACCAATGTACCTTGAGTTTTCTGGATGGTGCAAAAACTTAGAATCATAAAGGAGCACCATTTGTCCAATCTCAAACTTTTTATCCCTGATGTGTCTATCATGCCATGCTTTCTGCCTGGCCTTTTCTTGTTTTTGACTCCAACGTGTTATGGCTCATCGCTCATCTAGCTTGATTAAATTTTCAATCCATTCTTCTAATGCTTTGCTCATTAACTAGACCTCTAGCATGCATAATATGCAAAGATGGTAACATGAATTCCATAGGAAGAACTACTTTTGTGCCAAACACTAACTGAAATGGTGTGGCTTTGTTCAACCTTTTATATGTTGTTTGATATGCCCAAAGCACTACTAGATACTTTATCATCCCAATCCTTTCTTCCAACATCACATATTTTTGTCAATGTTTGGCTCAAAATTTTGTTGAAAGCCTCAATAGTTCCATTAGCTTGAGGATGATAGGGTGTAGTCTTATGGTGTGCAATCATGAATTCATCCAATAAAATTTTGATTGTCTCATTAAAAAATGTGTACCCCTATCACTAGTCAAACTTAAAGGACATCCATACCTTGTAATAATATTTTCCCATAGAAACCTAGCTGTTGTAGTCATTGTATACAATCCTTTATAGGTGTTGCTTCTTCCCACCTTGTCAGATAATGTGCAAGTAATGATATAGCGTGATCTAGTTCTATGTGTGGCTAGTGAAATAGGACCCACAAAATCTATAGCCCATTTCTCAAATGGTTTTGCACTAGTAATAGGTCTTAGAGGCATTTCATCTCATTGACCTGGTTTCCCAAGATGTTGATAAAGTGATCACAAGCCTTACAATAATCCTTACAATCTTTATACAGGGTCTCCCACCATAATCCAGTGAGTAGAATCTTGCGCACAGTGGTGTCACCTACATAGTGGCCACCTACAATACCACCATGAGCTTCCTCCATGATATTTGTGCACTCATGTTCTAGTACACAATGGCATAATACTTCATCTCAACCTAATTTGTATAGGTCACCGCTAATCAACATATAGGGTGTGTGCGTATATAGCAAGTTGTTTCTTCTCAAGGATTTCATTCCTTCTGGTGTCATACATGTTCGTAGAAAGACAACAATGTCCTCTAATTTTGATGGCACTCATTGTAACCTATATAACTATGCATCGGCATGGTATCTTCAATGGCCTGTGCTTCTTCTCCTGACTGTATTTTGGATAAATGGTCTGGTCCAGAATTACTTTTCCCTGGTTTTACCACAACTGTGAAATCAAATTCTTGAAATAAGAGTACCCATCTACATATATACGCCCCTGTAAAATGGGATTATTTACCAAATACTTCAATGCCATGTGATATGTATAAAAGACAAAATGGTGTAGCTAGTAAGTACTTGTCTAAATTTATGTAGTGCATAGATCATTGACAAAGCTTCACGCTCTGTAGTTGTGTAATTTTTTTGTAGAGTCAACTTTCTACTAGAAAAATAGATAGGATGATCTATAATACCTTCTCCCAGATGAGCCAACACACGCCAATGGTCATGCCAAGAGGCATCCACATGTACATGAAATGGTTGGTCCCATGAAGGAAAACATAGAATAGGTGTGGTAGTAAGTTTCTCCTTTAATGTCTCGAATGCGCATTGTTGTGGTTCTCCCAGTAGAATGTACCTTTTCCTTTCAAGTAACTCCTCCAAAGGTGTGGAAACCTTGGCATATCCCTTTATGAATTTTCTATAATACCCCATGTGACCCAAGAATCCATGCACCTCACTCTGACTGGTAGGATCTTTTAGGCCTATAATGACTACAACCTTAGTTGGATCGACCAACAAACCTTCCTTATAGATTATGTGTCCTAATAGTATTCCAAATGGTGTAGAAAATATGCACTTCTTGATGTTCAAAGAGATACTCAACTATCTACATCTTTCAAACATTAAGCACAGATTGTCACAATGATCTTTAACTAATCCATACACCATCCAATCATCAAATAAACCTGCAAGAAGTTGTGAATAAATCCTTGAATGCTTGAACAACTATGCATGAAAATACACAGCAGGCACATTTTTAGACCAAAAGGCATCACAAGTATAGGAGAAGCTACCCCATTTAGTAGTAAAAGTAGTTTTCCTGATCCTCCTGGGAAATCCTAACCTGATGATACCAGAGAACCCATCTGTAAATGAATAGATTTCACACCCTGCAACACCTTCTAGTATTTCCTCAGTGAATGGCATAGGAAAGGGATCAATCACACATGCAGCATTCAGCTCCCTATAGTCCACATAGATCCTAATCTGACCATCCTTCTTGATATTGATCACCATTGGACTAACCCATTCTGACTCATCTCGAGGGGCTTGATGATTCAGACTTCAACATTTTTCAATCTCTTCCTTGACCTTTTCACACAAGTTGGGGTTCATCCTGTAGGGTCTCTTTCTAACTGGGTATGCACCCTCTTTAAGATTTATCTTCATCTCCCTAATGATTCATGCACACCTTTAAGCTCATGGTACCCCGAGGGAATAAGTCTTGATAATCCCATAGTAACTCTATGATTTTTTCCACTTCAGAGTCTGACCAATAGTCTCCAATTATGGCCTCCTTAGGCTCAACATCTGATCCAATATTCACTTTCTTTTATCTTCATAGGTTCATGATAGGCATGTGTGGTCTTATCTATTTATCCAACACCTCATGCCTACCTATTGAATGGTTTACATCCATATTTTCTACTTCTTCATCATCCACTAAGTAGACCATTTTTCCTTTTTCTTTCTCAAGGAAAGCACACTAAAGTAGTGTGGCATTAGCCTCTGTTTCTTCAAAAAATGTGCTCTGAGTTTCCTTCATCCAATAACTCTGAATGAGTTTCTTCACCTTGGCACTATCTCCCATAGTTAAGCACTTTATGACTTTTAATGCTTCTTCCACCAGAGGCTTGGTAGAGAAGAAGTCAAACATCTGAGTCATTCCTGTAATTAAATCCTACCAATTTCTAGTCTCTCTATGGAGTTTTACATATACATACCAAGCACATGTGCAACCTTGTAAAGTGGAATAAAACTTGTGCACCCATAGCAAAGGTGGTAAAGCTTCATGCCCCTCTATCTAGAGTCTCTCACACTTTGAACATGGTGTTGAATAGGTTGATTACCATGATAAGTACATATTTGAGTAGGTGCATTACTCCTGAAGAACCTAGTAGCAAGAGCAATCCTAATTTCATTCCATCCTACAAGATTATCCTTGTGGACCACCCACAATGCACACGTTGTTGTCCCACGTAGGGTATATGCTAGCATATTCTTTCTCCAAGCGGGTCTATCCACTATTCTTCCATGGTGTGTAGGAACACCATAGGGTCTCCTTCTCGGTGTAACAAGGTACCAAGTTGTTACCTATTCTCTGATATAACATGGTCTGCTATCCTTAGAAAATATACGCTTTACTTTTGCCCCACCAACTCATAAGTGTTATGAGCCCAATTATCACAAGAAACACTTGTAGTATCACTTTGATAGACTATGCATCCTCCCACTAAATGATTCCTTATTTAGATGGCTCAAGCACCTTTGGATCTCGGATGACATACATACATAAATCCTATTTAGGTCTTCTTCACTCAAGGGCTCAACATAGGGCACATATTTTCCATTTGTTAATGGGATAATAACCTTTCCTCCTTGTTTTCAAATCTGATATAACCCTTTTTGAACCAAAGATCAACATTATTTGCATAAGCACCATGGATGCCCCAATAGAGTTGGGAAGCTATCTTCCTCTGCCAATGCTAAACCTCAAAATCTCTAGTGAACTTGGCTCCTTGTATGGTAATGGATGCATCTTTTAAAACTCCGATGGGAGTGGCCTTAGTCCGATTAGCCATGAACAATACATTAGAGGATGGCTGCAATGGGGTCTCCCATTTGTACCCATGCATCTAAAGTAAGAACATTGACTTCCGCACCTATATCAATCAATATATTACTCAATAACCACCCATCCACAACAACATTAGAGTGATTTCCTTGTCATAATCTAGGCTATGAGGGGGAAGATTCACATGTAGGATATGTCATCCAGTCTCAATACTTGCACGCGGAGTGTTTCCTTTAACCAATTCCCTAATAGTGGAATGATATTCTCCTAGCGCAAAATTTTGCACACTTCTCTCAAGTCATCCATATCATTTTGGACCATCTCTGATGCTTTATTTTGCTCCATCTTCCGTGATTTCTCCTTTAAATATTGTATTTCACCCTAAAGATTCTGAGTACCTCCATGGTTTCTAATAAACCTCCTTCTGATGGGTAGGATCTAGGTACCGTGCATGTAAAACCTCCTCCTTAGTGATGGTAGGCCTTTGTTGTAATGCCTCTTTGGCACATGCGCACTTCAATGCGGGTAGTGATCTTTACTTGCAATGCCTCGGATTCTGGTTCCAACTTGGGCATCCATTGATTTTCCACAACGCGTTATATCCTAACCATCCTTGCACCTTTGTTTTCTTGTTTATGTTGCTTGCTAAGATGCTCATACAAGTCTGGGAATTCCTCATAACTATGATTCTTTCCACAGAAAGAACATGTAATATTCTGAGGACATTCACGCCTATAGTGGTCAAGAGATCCACATGTATAACATGTTGTGAGGGAACTCACCTCTTCCACCACCACGGCCTCATCCTCCAAATCCACCATGGTATCCTTGACCTCTACCACGACCTCCTTCAAAATGTACCCTTCATTTTGATCATAGCGCACCTGATTGTGATCCCGATCCTGATGCTCATTCTTTCCTTTAGAGTTATCTAAAACTCTTGTATTGTACACCAATATCTATAGCATCCTAGATCTAACCAATCAGCCGAGTCTTCCATGTGTCATGAGTCATGGACCTACAGATTTTATAGTAACAAGAGACGTTCTTCCTTATCATCGCACGTTGTAGTAATGGGCAAAATGGCTAGCATCATGGTTTAAATGGCATATCTCATAGTCTAACAAGTAATGAGCACACTGATCTGGGAAAACTATCCTTTGTGTGACCTTCCACTTCACAATTTGTGCACCAAATCCCTATGCACATCTCATGTGCTGAATTTTTTGATAGTTTCTCCAACTGCTTTTTCCATAGCTACGATCTGTGCTTCTAAAAATGGGCTCACCCAATGTCTATACTTCCAACTACCTCAGCACATAAAGGCTGCTTCAAGTGCTTTGTGGATCGTGTATGTCTTATGTGATAATGCCCTCCTAAAAGGTGTAATCAGGCCTCCAACAAACCATTGTGCATGTTGGCTTGCATGAATATCATAAGAAATCTTAGATAACAGTGTTTTAAAATGAGCATCATACTCTCTGACACTCTCAGTAGTGCCTTGCTTAATATCCTTGAGTGCACTTATACTCTTCTTCTCGAACTCAGGGATGTGAAACTCTTTAAGGAAAGCATCTTTTAAAGTTGTATAGTCTACACAAGTTTGATCAGGGTCAAACTTTTGTACCAAATGTGTGTGTGCACCCTTGTAACGTAGTAGAAAATTGACTTTCCCTACGCTCAGAATCCATGATTCCTTTTACATGCCATATTATTTCACACATGTGTACATGTTCAACAACATCTTCTATGCCCCTATACTCTAGGAGATGAAGAGACATCTCCATGTAAATATTTTGGGGTTGGTGTGGACCTTGCCCACCTGATCCAGAACCTCATGTGTTTCCTCTACCTCTAGAACCACCAGATCCACCTGAAGCTAGAGCCACCTATACCTCCTGATCCCAAACCTATAGTTAGGGTGGACAAAATATGTACTTCCCTATGTCCCAACAAGTAGTACTAAATTGTACCCCGATAGTATGCATGAAGTGTTACTACTCCCTAGAAGAGAGTCCAAAAATCTATGCACCTAAATTATGTGTGGATGATACACCCAAAAAGGTACTCCCATATAACAATGAAGTCATTTTGCACTACCATCATTATGCTTCTTATATGACTCACTCCTTCTCTCCCACTGCTTGAATTAGCTTGTTGACTATTTGTACTAGATACTGGAAGACCAAGCACAAGGGAAAAGTTTCCAGGTGGATTCAGATGTGTGCCCATGGCCCAGGTCATTTTTGTTGGCATGCTTCTACATGAGGCTGAGGAGGGTTCCTATCATGCTTTCCCAAATGGGGGAGTTCTTGATGCTTGGGTTCCACATCTTCTGTGTGAACTTCAAATCCTTCCCAAACTATCTCTCTCCACAATGCCATTCACTCTGCAACCTCTTGTTGCTTCTCTACCTCCCTCTCGCGTGCCTCATTATACTTAAGCCACCTTTCCTCTCTCTTCCTCTCTACCACTAGGTCTACCATCTTTCACCAAACCTACTCCTTCCCCCATGCGTGGTGGGGTTTAGTTAGCCATCGGTTTTTCTCCAAGTTCATGGTTACCATCAAAATTTTGATTGCCAGTGGAATGCCTATAGGTAAGTTCCCCTGGGATATCATAAAAATTGGAATTCAGCTACCTCTGGGCACGAATAAGTGGAAATTGAGTACTCCAAGATATAAGTTGTTCAAAACACCATGGAACCATGTATCCACACATGAGTCCAAATCAGATCAGCATCATAAAAGGGCCTAAAATTCTTCTACATCCAAACAAGTGTGTGATACCTCCAATTCCATTTAGATGCATAAGTAACTAGCCACTCATATAATTCTATTAGAAAGATAGTGAAGAAGCTCTCGTAAAAATAGTCATACAGATTTTTCCACCCAGTGTGTGTTAAACTCAGATCTAGTGTTGAACCTCCATGTGTATTCTTCTTCCAGGTTGTGTATCCACTCCTCAACACTTGCTAGGGTCAACCAAGTATGTCTTCATCATGAATCATCCTGAAAATAATTGAAAAATAGGTCCCGAAATGGAACCAATGATGCAGCCTAGAATTCACCAGTAAAAGCCCAGGCACATTGGCACATCACTCAACCTAGACTGAGTGCTCACCCAAAGCATGCAAAGGTATCAAGACCCTCTTTAGGGTTCTTTATTGTAGGATGTTAACATGATGAAGACTTAAAGCATTCAGATCCATAACTAATATATCATTCTACTGATGCATATTCAGATCTAGATCTAGAGAATAACAGACTTAAATAGATAACCATGATGAAATCAAGCATGCAAGAACCAATTATACTTAGGATTTGATACTCTGATTCAGCCAATACATTCCATTTCATTAAACATGATAAATACACAAAAAATATTACAATAGATAATACCATAGTTCATGCATGCATCATATTTGGTAGCATAACCTCATAATAACTCAGTTCTTACATCCCTATCTATCTATGTTACACGGTTCACTACATATTTATAAGGGTGGGGACTTGCCCTTCACCACTTATCTAATCCCAAAATAGGTCGTATGCTATTATTAGCCAAGCGTCGTTACAATAATATCCACACATGCAAGTGCGCTAACAATAGACCCATGCAAAGCATTCCTTAGCTACTCTACTAAAAATATCTCATGTGTGGCGTGCAAGTCTTCATCACATTTGTGTGCTCTACATGCCATCTTCCAAAAATAGATCATAATTGTGAAAATGGCTAAGCCCCAAATCTTTCTCTTCTTTGTGCATGATGATTTTCGATCCTTCCACACCTTTGAACACACTATTTTCTTCTACATGAACCTTCGTATGTTTTTGCTAAGTGCTATATTTTTCTAACTAACAATTCCTGGCAATGGAACCAATGATGCAAACTAGAATCTAATGTATAAAATCCAGCACACTTTGGCACATCACCCACCAAAGATGAGTGTTCACCCGAAGCATGCAAAGGTACCAGGCCCCTCTTTAGAGTTACTTGTGCGGGATGTTATTGTGATGATGACAAAAATATTTAGATCTATAAATATACATAATCATTCCACAATGCATAATCCAGATCTAGATCCTAGAGAATCATGAATCAAAAAGCAACTATAATAAGATTAACCATTCATGAACCAAATTCAGTTATGTCTAACACCGTTATCCAGCCAATATTATCCATTACATTAAACACTATAAAACACAAAGGCTTCTTACATTATAAAGTATCATCATAAGTCATGCATGTATCATAGCCAGATGTAGCATAACTCTACAATAACTCACACACACCCATCTCTACTAAACTACATACTTAAATACATATTTATAGAGGTGGAGACCTACCCTTCACCACTGCACACTTCTCAAAATAGATCATGTGCTTATAATAGCCATGTGCCTTTACAATAACATGCACACATGCAAGTGCACTAATAATAGATGTCCTACATCTAGCTGGAAGAAATAATCGTATTATTAACTATAACCATGTATGGTGTTTATCACTCATTCCCAAAATACCATTTGCATGTCGTGCAATTCTCCATCCTGATGTGTGTTCCACGTGTTATCTCCAAAAATATCCCGTAACCATAAAATGGCTAAGTCTGAACTAACTATTTTGGCGCATGTTTCCTTTCCTATCCTTCCATGCCTTCAAATGCACCTTATTCCTACACACACATTCTTTGTGTATCTTCTCCTTAGAACAATATTATGTCTACTCAACACTCTCCTAAGCCTCAACTCCTCCGAGATGTCATATGGGAGACATCATATGTATCTCGTGTCCCAAAGGTGCTCCAAAATATCTCCACGGTGATATATTATTTCATTGTTGATTCCTAGCTTCACCAACATCTCGTTGAGGAAAGATATCTTACTTGTTTTAACCCCAACCTTACCAACATCTTGCTATGGAAAGATCTCTTCTATATTTTCTTCCTTAGGTGTGTTTATCTCCTAAGAATCCTTTTCCAAATATTGTTGTGGCATGATCTGTTTATCCTTCATTTCCCTAAACATGACATTCAAGCAATAAATAGTCTTTTGTGTTCATGGATTCCATAGCTTGTATTCTTTCACACCATTTAGGTACCCAATGAAGATGTAATTTTCAAACCTATAGTTGAGTTTAATCTTTTTTTTCTTTGGATATGCATGTAAGCTTCACAACCAAAGACTCTCATGTGTCTTAACAAAAAATTCAAACCATACCAAACTTCTTGTGGGGTATTATCCACCAATGCTAATGTGGGTGATCTATTCACCAAGTAAACAACAATAACCACTACTTCCACTAATTCACCCTAACATTTATTCTATGGTGCTTCTTGTATTTAAATATCCTCACGGACATATCTAGAACTTACGTACTATCAAATAAGTAGATTTGCACAAGGATACATGCTTATTATATTTTAGTGAGATTGTTTGTTTATGGATACAACCTTCTTGGACTCAACACATGATTCATCTCATTTAAAAGTAAGGGGATATTTCTTACCCAAGTAAGTATATGATTGTTATGCATAAGCATACATATGCCAAATTTGATGCTATGAAGGTTAACATGATGCTTCCCAGTACTCGAAGCATGGAAATTTTTACCTAAGGGAACATGGAAGCTTCAAACTTCAGAATATTTATTATATTTTCACTCTTTGGACTATATTTAGGTGAGGCTCATTAACAATAATCTAAAGTCTCATCTAAAGCATTTTACACTATTATGAGACATTCATTTCCAAAGGTTTGTGCTACTAATGTATCATTGAATGTTAATAACCACCATATTAAAGCTCTATTAGATTAGTTGGTCAATTTGGGGCTCCCAAAAGCTCGACATTTTCAATAGTATTGTTGAATTCAAGCAAAAGTTTCATCCCTTCTCAACTCTTTTTAGGATTTACATTGAGGAGCTTGATAAAATTCATTGGTAGCACTCATGTTAATGATGGTTTTATATTGCATCATGTTTGATATCTATTATCCTTTTTGTTGATAATGTGGTCCTTACTCATTCCCCTAATGACTTGTAGAGATAGATAGATGCCCTTGTTTATTTATACAATATTCATTAGCTTGTGGTTATCTTTTCATTAACAATAGTAAAAATAAGGATATAGTTTTTAATACTTCCAAATATGCTCTTTCTAAGTTCTAGTTGTACCATAAAAGGGAGCATGTGAAGACCAAAAAGTGTCAAGTAAATGCAAGAAAATAGAAGCATCAAATATAATTACTGGAAATTTGTCAAGCGGATAAGAAATTACATATAATAATCGAGAAATATACCTTATTTAAGTTGTCATTGGTTGACATTGCTTTTAGTTTTTATTCATATGTTAGTTTGTTTTAAATAATTTAGCACAATCTTACTTTACTTCTCTTAAAAGGAAATATTTCTCGATAAAATTATAGAGCATATAATAGGTTAAGATATTATAAAACTAGGAGTGATTATGGCATGACATTTGGTCATTATTTATTGGTATCACAAGGATTTTTAAAAATATGTTTTATAAAATCGTGATCTATCAATCACCATTGATATGTTTAATATTTAAACGTATTAAAAGCACACATTATTTTTGTAGAATGACAATGAGTAATAGGATCATTCTTATTATTCTTTATTTAAAGCATGAGTTGGTCACTAGGTGGTTCTTGTTTATTTAATGCCTAAGATATACATGTGGATAGTAGGTGTTACTTACTTGAGCTCATCATGGTGATGTCATTTTCATTGGTTTAATAGTTTTGCAACATACTTAATGTCGGTGTAATTGATCTCTTTAAACACGCCATCTTTTTGGAAGTAATACAATGTTTGTCCAAAAGTAAGTAGGTTTTCTTGAATGTAGGAGAATTGGATGGTGCATTTACCCAAGGTGGCCATGAGATCAACACTAACCTGCTCACCATGGTCAACCATCACATTGTATGTAGACCCTACATGTGTCTTTGTTTCCAAAGTATTACCCCTCGGTGTTTGGCATGATTTCGGTGGACAACTTTATAATGGTGCTCGACACCAAGGGTACTTATCCCATGAATTCAAAGATGATCCATGTGGTGAAAGACAACGAGTTACTCCACAAATGGATCCTCTTTTCGAGTGTAGGATAAGTCCATGGCTAACGTGGTGGAATTGGTGGTGGTGTTGGTGGTCAAAACCAACGCTTGTAAGTTATAGATATGAGTAGTGGACATGTCATAAACTATAGATGTCATGTGTCATTTCTTCACACATTCTACCACTCTAAAAAGAGTATATATTTCAAGCGACTTGGCATATGCCCTTAAACAAACCATGTTATTGGCATCATTGTATCTATTACAAAACTATTGAGTGACATGGCTGCATCATAGCGCCACCATTATTTGATCCACTTGTACGGGTAGGAATTGCATAGACATGTCTTGAGGAGAAATATTTAACATGTATGCCAAAATCCAACGAGTTAGGGCTCACCTCCCAATATTGGTTCCAGTATTAATTTTTAATCCAAACATGTCCTTTGAGTCACCCTTTACATCCACTGGTGCCAACCAGGTTGCCCCAGATATTGTTGGAATTGAAAATGAGAGAATTGAATCCATGGTCAAAAAAATAGGCCAAGTACTTTTTGTTGTCTCCTTTAATGGCCATGTAGGGAGGAAACATAAATAATGAAACCACCTCGTATATTATCTCTCCATCTCCACCTTTATTTCTACCTTCACCACTGGGAAACAAGCAAGGTCTGTCGGGTTCAGTTATTATTATTGGCTTCCCACACTCGAGGTGGCTTTCATTTCCTTGCGGACATATTTTTTGGCATGGTGATGCACATGGAAGAGAGTGGAGGACTAGCTAGAGAAATCAACATTGGGCAAGTCAATGGGAAGCAATGATCCACTCCTCTTAGGGGTTATTTTCCTCTAGAACTTGTCATTGTAACAACATTTGATGTGGGCTTTGTCATTAATTTGAACCTCCACCATCTCGCGATTTATATAGGGATTGGCCAAATCATCGTAAGGGAATTTTAGAAACCTAGGACATTGATGGTCTCTAACATGGCCTAGGTACTTCCCATGGGAGCTCTAAGCAAAAGTAATGGGGAAGAGTAGGAGCATGTAGGGAGACTTCATGGCACCACTCTTAGAAGAATAAAAATATGAATCCATAATTGCAAACATACAAACTAGAAAAATAAATAGAATTATTATGTAATGCCCACTAAAACACCCACAAAGACAACACGAAAATTATCAGATAATTTTTTTTTTACTTGCTTGAAGTTTATACGACACCACAAGTGATCTCAAAGGGCTACACCCAACTCACGATAAGCTTGACACAACATCGACCCACATAGGAAACAAGGAAACATACGACACCCATCAAGACCAATTCTCTTTTTTTTTTACTAGGCACAACATAACAATCCAGCTATAGTACACACTTACAAGTAGGGTCTTACTACGGTAATATATTTTAGGGTTATGTATATACTATAACATATTTCAATTCTTAGCTTAAGTTCTTGCAAACTCATGTTATGTATCATCCTTCCTATATTGAAATATTTCTATTTTTAACTATTGAACATTTAGCTTATGATAACACATTAAATAAGGATCATTTAAATTATGAAAATCACTTAATTTATTCATTTTTTTATTAAAAGTAATATTCAATTACCCACAAGGAAATTTACATACCCTCTAGGCTACTTGGTATTATCCCTTGGATTCGCTTCTAAGGGCATGCATCCTAATTTTATATCGTACCTCTTTTACACAATAGAAAAGAAGGATCATATTTAATTTACCATAGAGTCTGCACAACAAGGATCCTTTTTACTCACCACAAGAAGGATTAAACATTACAAAGGAATGACCTAAAAAAACTCTTCTCTAGCACACTAAAAGAGGTTACATTCCTACAAACCAATCCCCATTCAAAAGGTTATTATGGTTCACAAGTATCTCAAAGTAATGATCCATAGAACCAAATGATAAATAAGTTGGGTATCGGATTTATTAATAACCCCGACTCTTAAGATGACATACAAGGTTAGTTGGCGGTCTTCGCCAATCAACAGGTGGTCAAACTGAAATAAGGATGGAATCCTATATATTTTATTAATCATCAAAATAAATCTTGCAATGGAGTTCTTTGATTCTATTAGGAATTGTACACTGAATTGAATACATACATGGAAATATGTTGCATAGGTGTAACAAAAACTAATTCACATAAGCTTCCAAAAAGGTCATCTAGGAAGCATAACCAAATTAAATACAAACATACAAATTTGTAACAATAATGCAACAAACCAACAATACGAGAAGGTTATAAATAAATATAACCATATAACAATTAATAATTTTAATAATATAAATATATGCAATGCATAATTAACTAAGGTAATAATATATTTACCCTAACATTCCCCCTTAATTTTGCATTGCCTCAAGGGATGAGGAGAGGAACTCTTTGAACAACTCGAACTTGTCACGTGCAAGTGACTTTGTGAATATATCTACTCGTTGTTCAGTTGTTGGACAAAATTGAAGTTGTATATTGTGCTTCAAGACATGCTCACGTATGAAATGAACTTGTACATCAATGTGTTTTGTTCTTTCATGAAAACTAGATTGTGAACAAGTTTGAGAACACCTTCATTATCTACATACATGGTGGTGGTTTGTCATGTGGTATTCCAAGTCCTTCGAGTATACAACGTAGCCATATCGCTTCATAGACAAACTTCACCTACAGAATGATACTTAGATTCTGTGGAAGAGTGAGAAACAAAGTGTTGTTTCTTTCTTCCCCATGATATTGGTCTAGATCTCTTAAAGAACACAAACCCTAAAGTGGATTTTCTTTCATCAATGTTACTTGCATGATGTGAATCTGAATATCCTGACAAGAAGAAGTTTTTGTTCTTATTTTATTCTAGACCAAGATCTATTGATCCTTTGAGATATCTCAAAATGCACCTTGCTGCCTTCCAATGACAAACTTTGGGTTCTTTCATGAACCTGGATAAATAGCTCACTACAAAGTTGATATCTATTCTAGTGTAGGTTAGGTAAATGAGACTCCTAATCAACTGCCGATAGAGAGTGGCATTTACCACAAGAGATGGATCTGAACGAGATAACTGCAATCTATTCTCCATAGGTGTAGCAATCGGTGTGTAATCCATCATCCTAAATTTCTCAAGTGTTATCTTGGTATATTTAATCTAAGAAAAAATGATGTGATTCTCTTTCTTCCATACTTCCAATCCAAGAAAATAATGCATTGGTCCGAGATCTGTCATGTCGAGTGATCTATTAAGATCTTTCTTCATTACATCGATCATCCTTACTGAACTTTCAGTGATGACTAGATTGCCGACATATACAATGACAATCACAATCTCCCCCTTTGCTTTTTGAGGTGAAGATTAGGATCGTATGGATTTTTAACAAATCCATGTTGTACAAGATTCTCATCAATTTTGATGTACCATGCCAGGGTGCCTGTTTGAGGCCATACAAATATTTCCTAAGTATGCATACCTTTGCTTCTTGACCAGTACAATATATCCCTCAGGTTGAGTCATGTAGACTTCTTCTTGTAAATCTTCATTTAGAAAGGCACTTTTTACGTCCATCTGATGGACTTTCCAACCAAACTGTGCAGCTAGAGAAAAGATCATCCTGATCATTTTGATCTTAGTTATGGGAGAAAATGTCTCCTCGTAGTCAATGCCTTCTTTTTGTGCATACCCCTTTTCTACTAGTCTCACTTTATACTTGTCTATGGTCCCATCTACTTTGTACTTTGTTTTAAATATCCATCTGCATCCAATTGGTTTCTTCCTAGTGGAAGATCGACAAAGCTACCAAGTGTTGTTTTTTCATCACTGAGTTATATTAGCATCCATGGCATCTTTCCAAGATTTTGATTGTAGGGCTTCTTGGAGTGTAGAGGGCTCATCAGATTCAATAACTCTACTCATCAAAGCAAAGTTCACTTCTTCTCTTTCTTTACTACAATTTCATGGTCCAGGGGTGGATGTATTGGTGGAGCATCCATTCTTGCATCTCGTAACATGCTAGTATACCACTTGGGCATACGTTGAACTGTTCCCATGGGTCGTGGTTCTATCAGATCATCACCATCATCCCCATCATAAATTTCATCATCAGTGGGAACATCAACTTTAATTTTTACAACTAGTGAAAAATCCACATCAAGTGAGTCTAGGAGGAGGAGACTCTACTTCCTTCTTCTCAAAGAACTCAACATCTCTGCTAGTGTAGAATTTCCTAGTCTTTGGATCCATCAATCTATACCCAAGAGTTTCTTCATTGTAGCCAATGAAAATGAGTTTTGTGACTTCATGTCCAATTTATTTTTTTTGCTTGGGTATGTGCATACTTTCTTTGCACCCAAATACTCTAAGGTGTGCAACAGATGGTTTCCACTTTGACCATGCTTCATGTGGCGTTACTCCATCAAGAGCAATTGTGGGCACTTTGTTCAACAAATACACATTGTCTTTGTTTCTTCCACCAATAATATCTTTTGCTAGTCAGAGTCATCGATCATACATTGCACCATTTCCATGATAGTATGATTTCTTCTCTCAACAACACCATTTTGTTGTGGTGTGTGTGGAGGAGGCATTTTCGATGAATCCATGAGCTTGTAGGTAGTATTTGAACTCATTATTGGTGAATTTCCCCCTCGATATGAGTGGAGAGATTTCTTGATGTGATGACCAGTTTCATTCTCAACATCTACTTTGAACTTCTTGAAGGTTTCAAAAGCTTCACTTTTCTTGTGAAGACAAAAATCCACATTTTTATTGAATAGTCATCAACACAAAGCATGAAGTAATGATATCTAGAATGAATCGGTTGCATTAGAATAGAAAGATCAGTATAAACAAGATCAAGCTTACCATGAGCTTGAAAAGTATCTTCTGAATGAATCTCTATGTTGTTTTCTGCTAGGTAGTGAGGACATTTATCTATATCCTTATGAAGAGATGGTAAACCATTTACCATATTGCATCGGTGAAGTGTCTTGAGATACTTGAAACTAATATGACCAAGTCTCGATGCCACAACTGTGTAGAGGTAGAGTTCTTAGCCACAAGTTCCTGATCATTTCTGTGGAAAAATCAAAGCTGGAACATGTGTCCCACATTGGAGGCTTTTGCAACTATTTTTGAGCCTCGTGATTTGTCTCGAATTAAACATGTTTTCTTCTAGAATGACTATCAAAGTCAATTTTCAAGTTGTGATCTAGGATTTGATTGACTAACAACATATTTTTAGTCAACCCAGGGACATATAGTACATCTGATAATCTACAATTGCATGAACCAAGGGTAGAGAAATGTTTCCCAATCCCCTAAATTGTGTATGAAGAATCATCACCTAATGAAACATGGTTTTTGAAGGCATGTCCCTCATTGAAGTAAACCAGTATCTTTGGCGGTCATGTGTTGAGTGGCTCTGAATCAACATACCATACATCACTAGATGATGTGGAAGGTTCACTTGATTGAGTAGTGTACAAGTAGTCTTCATTATCTGAATGTTCTTCTTGCTCAACAATATTTCCTTGCTTGATAGGGTTTCTTTTCCAGTTCCCCTTTTTCTACCCTTGATTGTAGTTTGTATGTCCCTTGTGATATTTTTGGTGTTGAGGTCCAGAATTACTTGATGAACCTTTCTTGTATGTATTATACCAACAATCTTTAATTCATGTCCTCTTTTGCAGATTGGACATTTCTTCTTTTGTTGCTTGTCTCCTTATTGATCCTGATTCTGATTTTGGGAATTTTGATAGGAATTAGGTTTTCCTTTCCCTTTTCCTTTCCATTTTTGATGAGAAAAAAATTGCATTCTCCTCTTCATCATATTTATTATACATGGATTCCTCTTGTTGTAGTAGATTTACCAATTTGTCAAAACTAACTGTCATATCTGACAAGTTTAGTGTTGTTACAAAAATGTGGTAAGAAGGGAGGAGCTCATAACAATGGGAATGAGAGCATCATTAGTGACCTCCTCTCCTAGGGCTAGAAGTGAATCCCTCAACTCTACAACTCTTCTCAAGAAAGCTTGATTTTCTCATTTTGCTTGAACTTCTAGTGTGTAACTGACTCTGCAAATTCAAAATGACATTCTTGTTTTTGGCCTCGTACACCATGCTCAATTTATCCCACACTTCTTTGGCTATTTTGGCATCTCGAATGTGGGGTTACACATCATCAGACACTCCAAACAAGATGATGAGCTTGGATTTTTGATCGATCTATCAAATTATCATTGTTGTGTTATATTAGTAGTTGATCTGGTCAAAGTACCATTCACAACAGGCCAAATCTCTTCAAACTCAAGTTGTGTCTTGATTTTAGTCTTCCATGCAGCATAGTTGTTTCCTCTGAGTAGTTGTGAGTTTGGAAGAAAGAATTTGGGGGCATTAGTGCCCATTTTAAAAATCCAATGACATGGTTAGGCTCTTATCACTCTAGGTATAAGGTCTCCCAATCTATATACTATCGATATATCAAACCTTTCTATACCTTCGATATACCTATGTCGTGGTATGTGGAATAAGCTCTCCCTTTCTATATACCCGGTGGTATGTGAAAGAGGTGTTAACATACGTGAAAGAATTCGATATGTGGTACCAAGACAAGTCTTGAAAGGGGTCGTGTGTGATTATTGACACCGGCTTAAATAAATATCCTCATAGGTGCACGTAACTTTTTATATACTCGAATAATTTCTCATTCGGATTTACGTCATGCAATCTTTCACAGATGGATGGGATGGCTCATAGTGTGTGCATTGTGTCCTTATTACTCCCCATCAATTTAAAGGGTCGATGCCCAGATGATGTTGTTGCAGCTATATTAGGCATTAAGTGTAGTAGTAGTCGCGATGGATTTACCCATAAGCGCTTCCCAGAGGCACTATTTATATTGAACATTATGAATGAGATCTAGGATCTCGTGAGTGTTTTAGAACCAAATTTTGTTGTTTTTTATTACAATTATCTACCAGTTTTTGAGTAGTTACAATGTTTTTGGTTGACTATGAAAACCTAAAAATTAGTACAATACATTGAAGTATATAATTACATTCAAAAATTTGGAAAAATTGAATGGCAAGCAAAAAAATTTTTTTTTTAGGGCCCTAGTGACCTCACGGAGCCCAAATGACTTCTAAGAAAAAAACCATAAAAAACAAATTGGCTCAAAATGAAGTTTTTGATACCACTCCTTTGGAAAATGTTGTCTAGAATCAAAAAATAAGCCAATTACAAGAGAAAAAAATTGGCCCTGATTAGGGTTTTCTCGCTAAATTTAGTTAGTTATAACTAAATTTGAATTTGCCACTAAATTTAGTGGTTCCACTAAATTTCCACCAAATTTTGTAGTGGGTGAGGGAGGGGGATTTGACCCCTTGACCTCTCTTGATGGGAAGTGTCTTACAAAAGTTATGCTAGCCACTTGGGCGGCTAAGCTAAACAAGTATATATAAAGAGAAAATTGTAATTAAACACTTCCAAACTAGTAAAACCATACCTCTTTAAAAAACCATGGTTTGGGAAAGGTGGTTTTCAAAAAAATCCAACAAAGAGAAAAATGAGAATGAAGGTGGTTTTGGGTGTGTATGGCACCTTAGATAAATTTTTCTTCCTTCCTTTGAGCTTGTAATCTCTTCCTTGGTGTATTTTATCCTCCTCAACCTTAATTGCAATGAATAAAGGTAGTTTTGATGAATTTGATGGCAATTTTGAGGAATTTGATGATGGCATTGTAGGGGATGGGACTCAAAAGTTGTATAGGTAACTCTGGTTCCCCTTTGCTTGCACAAGCTTCTCAATGCTCCTCAAACTCTATTGCAATCCTCCAATATCCTTGAAAAAATGTGAAATAGGACGAAGCCTAGATATTTTATTAATCATCAAAATCAATCTTACAATGGAGTGTTGCAATTCTTATAGGAATTGTATAGCTGAATACATACACAAAAATATGTTGCATATGTGCAACAACAAACTAATTCACATAAGCTTCCAAAAAGGTCATCGGGAAGCATAACCGAATTAAATACAAACATACAGTTGCAACAATAATGCAACAAATAAACAATACATAAGGTTATAAATAAATATAACCATATAACAATTAATAATTTAAATAATCTAAATATGTGCAATGCATAATTAACTAAGGTAATAATATATTTACCCTAACATAAACCGAGAGGGTTTTTACATTAAGAAAGAAGTTGGTTTTCTAAGGACACTACCCTAGAAGAAGGCATTATCCATAATGCACACCCAACAATCAATTATATGGGGAACAACATACGCCAGGATAAGGTATAACTATGTCATTCTTGATTGTCAAGTTTACGATGATATTACCAAGCATTCCGGCTATGACAACCACACAAACTTGGGCTCTTATAGATTTAATCCGGAGGTGTATTAAGCATAAGGATTAAAATTTGTTAATGATTACAATTCATAATTTATAAGCTGATAAATTAGATTTAAATATTTCTTGATCCTTTATCCTATTTAGCATGACCTCGTTAACTTTCCAAAATACCAAACCTTGGTTTACAACTTAATATAATTTTATATCCCAACAACTCTAAAGATAAAACTACTAGTATATGTTGAGAGTAATAAGGTATATCTCTGACACAAGAAGATAGTTTCCCCTTTTTCCCACTTTTTTATTATTGGTAAATAGTTTTTTGAAAGGGACTATACCCTTGTATACAAAAAGGGGCCTAGAAGCCAGAATAGGAGTGAAAAACATTATAAGAAGGATCAAGATCTAGATAAGACATAAAAATCTAGTGTAACCAAAGAGCAAGTTACCCCAAAACATCTAACCAGTTCAAACACTACAGAAGAGCAGCCAAAAACATCAACAAAATAGCAAAAAACATGACAAAAGTCAGCAAGAACAACGCAGATCCACAATTACTTCTTGGCGGCTTTGGCAATTCTAGATTTGATAGTCTGCCAGGAGGTGAACATAGCCAATGTCGTCATGTGAGTAGGGTCAGTAGTATCCAGCTGTTGAATGGTTTGTTTTCTTTCTTTTTCCATGCCCCAAAGAGTAGTTGGTATGCCAGTTGAGATTAGAGATGTAGTGGACATGCTGCTCAATAAACTCCTCAATTGCACTAAATATAGCCATATTATGATCATGGCGAGTCTTGGTTTTTCCAATTCGGTTGTCTAGGAGTAAAGTTTTTTGTAGATATCTTCAACCTGATTGTTGTCAATATCAGCCTCCTCCTCCTTCATTCTCTTACCTTTTTGCTTAGACAAGTTTTTTACTTCTTCTTTCAGCAGCAACATGTCAGTTTCTAAAGCTTCCAGCCTTTTAGTGGAGCTCTCAGCGTGTGTCTCCTAAGAACCCATGTTGCTAATGTGTAGGATATTATGGGCAACCTCTAAGTCCTGAGGCACGTTCCCCAAAATAGGGGTATCCAAGTTCAGCCTTTTAGAAGATCTAGTTATAGGCCTGTTCGAGGTGGAGGTGAAAGGGGTGGGAGCAGAGGTGGGGGGATGATAGGGGGAGCTGAGAAGGAAGTCAAAGGGGTAGCAGCCATGGTGATGGGGATAGAAGGAGTGGTATCGGCAACAATGGTGGGAAAAGAAGGAATAAAGATGGGGGAGGTTGGAATGCCGGGAAGCTTAAGAAGACACAGTTTATGCAACAAGAAAATGATACCTTGATGCAAAGGGACCGCACGAGCATGTTTTTGAAACTCCAAGATGGAGCACTCAAGAGAATTAAGTAAATAATGAGGGAAGCATACCGTGTAATTTCTACGGAAGTGATTGAGGAACACAAGATGCTTTAAGGGCACTGTGACAAATCTTCCCTCTAAAGAGATGTATCTCACCATCATACGGGTGACCTCGTCAAAAGGCGGAGGGATAGAACTGACTTGCAGACCCGCCGTGACAAAAACCTAGTTTCTCATTGCCCTCCACAAATTTTCTCTCCTCAGTCGGCCTGTCAATCCTTTTATTGAAAAATCAGTACCCATCCATTCCAAGGCCAGTAGCTTCGGTGATTAACTCTTCATTGATCAAAAATTTCTGTCCTCCATATTCAACTTTGTGGTCTTTCCAATCCTTTGCAAATTACACGAAGATGCTTTGGTCATGACCCTGTATCTTCTCAATGAAATTAGTGATGCCTCCTTGGTTGAGAAGATTCCAAAGCTCTTCATTATTTTTCCACTCCGGGTCCGCGCTGGGCTCGATCTGACAAGGGGCTCCTCCCATTTTCACCGGGCTTAAGTGATTGACAGTGTAAGCTTCAAAATCCCTATGAAATTCGACAACAATGCCCAGTTTCCAACCCGCCTTTCTCTATTTTTTCTCACGCTATGGTAATGATGAATAGTGTATCTATTGTTGTCATAGCACTTCCCACGAATGCCTACTTTATTGCTGCTCTGTACCTATGAGATCCCACATGTGCGAGCATCAGTCCCCTTTGAAATCCACTCCAGATCATCATCAGCCTTACCACGGACTTGAAAATCTGTAAAAAATTGTTTAATAGTTGTTATAGGCATAATATTTCCCACATGTGTGGCTTTAATCTTTAGATAAATCCACTTTAAATCATCATTATACTTTATATAACCTTGATTGCCCATCAATATCTGTTTAAGCACTGTTTTAAACTTATCCATGTGTGTGAAAGTCTTATTCATAAAGACCCACTCCAAATGCTCATTAATCTTATCCCAAATTTGTATGCCCATAAGTATCCGCTTGTATGTTGTTTTGAATCTGCTCAGGAATGTGATCACTATTATCCCAAATAATGTGATTAACATTTATGCCATAGTTAGCCAATGCATCTGCCACCTTGTTACCCTCCCGGTAAGTATGCTTGATCTAGATATTATTGAAGGTTCAAGTAAATACTTTTGGACTCCAAGATAAATTATTTAATGTTCCAAAGATGGGGGCGAACACTGATTAAGATGATTGATTATATTGAGTGAGTCTCCTTCCAGAATGAGATTTTGGATATTATGAGTCTGAGCAATTCTAAGGCCCCATAAAGTAGATAATGCTTCAGCAAAATGATTAGTTTGTATTCCCATTTTACCGGCATAAGTAGCCACCAAACTGCCTTTATGATCCCTGATCACTCCTCCCCCGCTGCAATTCCAGGGTTACCCTTAGAGGCCCCATCAAAGTTCAACTTATACCAGTTAAGATCAGGAGGATGCCAGTGTATCAAAGATCTATCAATATTATTACCTGAATTATTTCAGATATTGTCAGCTCCAATCTGCCATTGGGACAAGATATGCTCTTCATTTTCTGGATAACTCTTGTTCTTGGGGGGTTTAAATCTAGCAATATTCTCTTTAATAGCATTAGAAATTTTCCCAATACTAAGCTTATAATTCTGTTTACTGTTTCTAAAGATGATATCATTTCTATCTTTCCATATCCTCCAAATAATATGAGGCATTACCAAATTCCATAGCCTTCTCACAACACAATGTTTGTAGGGTGGGCTCCATTGTGTCCAGAGCTGACTGAAATCCCTCAGAACCACCCAGGAAGCTTTAAAATTAGAAAGGGAAAAACTCCACATTTTGGTAGCATATTCACAATGGATAAGCAAATGACTAATATCCTCAGAGTCTTTTTTACACAGATGACACCTATTAGGCATTATAAAACCTTTTCTTATCAGGTTGTCAGTGGTAAGAATTCTACCCCTGAGAGCAAGCCAAAAGAAAAAGTTAATTTTAGGTGTTAGCTCCTTCATCCAAATTCTACTCCAATTAAACTCAGTTTGACTATTGTCAAAGAAAGTATTATAGCCAGTTTTAACAGAGTAGTTCCCATCAATAGAACTGCTCCAGACCAACTCATCCTTAACTTCGAGCTGACTTAAGGGGATAAGGTCCAACTGATCTTGCAGGGAGGAAATAGTTTGGGTCAGATCATCTCTATCCACAGTAAGTTTTTTCCATTTCTTCTTGTTGCCCTTTCTTACAATATAATCCTTGATTCTAGTGCCATACTTGCTTTCAAGGTTGTCTTTGACTGCTCCAAATCTATCCATGAGGCTACCATTAAACCAGTTATCGTCCTAGAATTTTATATCACAACCATCTCCCACTTTCCACTTACTTCCTTGTTTTATGAAATTTCTGCTCTTCACTAAGTTATTCCAAAAAATGGAACCATAAGGAAGATGCTCATCTTGAAGAAAAGAAGAGACAACTTGTTGATTAAGGTATTTAGCCTTAATTAATTCTATCCAAGGTTGCTTCTTAGTTAGCATTCTCCAGCCCATTTTCACAATAAGAGCCTCATTCATTTTCTTGATGTCTTTTATGCCCAGGCCTCCTATAGATTTTGGAGTACAAACCTTATCCCAAGCAACTAAGTGATATTTAAACTTCTCCTCCATGCCCTGCCATAAGAAGTTTTTTTGAATCCTCTCAATTTTTTCCCTGAAGGCAGCAGGGATCTTATAAAGAGACATTATATAGATGGGTAGATTTTGAAGAGTGCTTTTAATGAGAAGGCATTTACCAGCACTAGAAAGAATGGCTCCTTTCCATCCAACCATTTTTTTTTGAAATCTCTCCAACAAGTCATTCCACACCTTGGTAGAAAATTTTTAGTGCCCAAAGGGAGTCCTAAGTAAGTGGCTGGAAGTGCACTTATTTTACATCCCAGAATTTTTGCAATTTTAAGTTGTCTTTCCTCAGGCGTATTGAAGAAGAAAATGGAGCTTTTATCATAATTGATCTCTTGCCCAGAAGCAGCTTCATAGAGTTGCAGAATAGCTTTGGTAGCCTTAGCTTCAAGGATGGATGCCATTAAGAGAAGAATTGTATCATCCGCAAATTGTTGATGAGAAGCTACATGGCTAATGGAAGTGGGCTTTGAACCTTTCAGAAGACCGTCAATAATTTCTTGACCAATTGATCTACTAAGACTGTCTGCCATAAGAATGAAGAGTAGGGGGGATATGGGGTCCCCTTGTCTTAGCCCTCTGCTACTTGTGAAAAATCCCACCGGCTCACCATTAACCACTACTGAGAATCTGACCATAGTGATGCAAGCCTTAATAATTTTTCTGAATTTAGCAAGGAAGCCAAATTTAATTAGCACTTTGTCTAAAAAAACCCAAGAGACCTTATCAAAGTCTTTATTCATATCAAGCTTAAGGACCATATTCCCTTTTTCCCACTTAAGGACTCTTTACTTCATCAATTTGTTTACAACATCGTGTGTGTGTGTGTGTGTGTGTGTGTGTGTGTGTGTGTGTGTGTGTGTGTGTGTGTGTGTGTGTGTGTGTGTGTGTGTGTGTGTGTGTGTGTGTGTATATTATTGTCAAAATCTAATAAGATTTACTAATTTAAAGTTAGAACTCAGTTTTCTTACCATTATACTTTATGATAACTAGCCATGGATACATCATTCGCTATCCAACACGACACACAAACCAAAGGAGGAAAATTGATTTTAATGTACTTTGACTTGGGAACAAATAGGTAAACCATATTAGTCATATAAAAGCTATGTTATCTTTCAAAATTGTAATTATACCATAAGATACTCATAAAAATGATGTGATCATTTTATATCATTCACAATAATATTTTACAAGTTTAGTTTCAGTCAGTTACTAAACAACACTACTCCACAAATACAAAATACTAAGGCATTATGCCCTTCTAACTTTCCAACAAATACTATTTCAGATCCTTTCAACACATTTAAGCATTCGAGAAAAGGAAATTCATTATCAAAACTGATGCAACTCTCTACAATTCATTCCCTTTTTCTACTCACAAAATCCATCTACACATTTATTAGGTTGAGTCAGTTCACGAGAACTGAGCATGATAAGGACTACACATTGGAATAGTATGCTACTATTAACAATATCATGAAAGGAAACCTTCTATTTAATGAAATGGATCTAATCTCTACACACTAACAACCTCTTTGGTCATGCTAAAATTTTGCACCATGTCAACTAAGAAAGAAGTCATATGCTTCAGTTATGAACAATGTCTCTAAAACAACAAAATTTTAACAATCAATCAAGTAGGGCCATTGGCCTTATAAGTCAAACATGGGTTGTTGAGTGCATTAGGATTTCAATCATGTAATCATATAGATTATATGATTGAAATCTAATACTCCAACCATCCATCAGAATTTCCTTATCTAACAAGTGACTCCACAATTAATAATGATAAAAAAAATGAAGGCTAACAAAATGTCTGAAAATAGTCATTTCCTAGCAGCCAAGTTACTTGATATATCCAAAAGCTTTTTTAACAAGTACGGAACAATGACAAGTCTCCAAAACTACCCAAGTCATTCATGCAAGTTATTATTCTAAACATCCATCAAAGCTTCATAGTACTTTTAATTCATAATCCTCCATATTTAATCTATAATTTCAATTAAAATAAAAATGGAACACCACTTTCTCATCACAAGTTCTTTTAAAGTAACCATCATTACCATACTCAATGCCACTCTTATATATACATTTATATGTACCACCAAATTCCATTAACAATCTTAACAACAATTTCCATCATAAATCAACAAGATATATAATGTATACCACCAAAAGTCATTAATAAAGATCAAGACAACCACATACCAAACCTGATCATATTAATAGAGGGTTCTGAGATAATCATCAACAAGCCATCATATTGCAAGGTTCGTAACCAAGTTACCAAAACTTAATTCATATTATAACAAGACAATAACCATACTTTAATCATAAAGACAATTAAAACTACTATTCACTATTGATTAGAGAGTTTCAACAACCTAGCCATAATAACAATGTTTGATCCTTACTCCCTATTTGAGCCTCAACAAATAATTAAACTCAGCAAGGTTCCCTAATGAAAGTAACGGTCTAAATATGTTATTACAGTTATGATGTGTCTTATTATAAGATCGAACAACCATTTTGGACCAAGACAAAGAGAATTCGACTATTCTAAGGTAAATTACATTTACCTTATCCAATTAATAGTCCCTCAACTACCTGCAATGGGTAACAATATTTTTACCTTAATCATTGAAGACACAACATTCACACTTCCATAAGGTAATGTGATATAAAATCCCATCAAGGGAAGGCTTTTAAGCCATACTGGTAAGTTCGATATCCCAAACAAATCACATACCAGATCAAGATTATGAGGGTAAAATTTTATTTACTTTTATTCTATTAAAGTCCTACATTTGCCTAATCCAACAAGGTTTGCATTTACGAACTTGGTTTTAACCTTGTCACCAAAGTGAGGAGTCAATGATGAAGTTGGGAATTACTATTCCCTATTTATAAGGTGAATATGCACACCTTCCTTATGATAATATTATGTTGATAAAATTTCCAAAAACAAACCCATTAAATCCTGTAAATAAATTATTGGTTCAATAAAATACAATTTCCATATGACTTAATATAATATGGGTACTCAAAATAGTGGAGACCATGAAATCCAAGAAGCAAGGTTCGATTAATCAAACCAAAATTAACAACCTGACATGACATGTACCATAAACAAGTAAGCCATCGATTTGCTTATACAAAAGCAACTTACAATTTCCCAACATTTCAACCAGATACAGACAAACCCAGGCCATCCACCATTAACATTTGGCAACTTTTTATTGTTATAACAAGAAATTTTGAGGGAAAAGGAGGGGTTTCACAGAAAAGCTACCAACCCGAAACAAATTTTTAAGGAAAAATTACCCAAAAGGGATTTCTCAGAAATGTACGCATCCATAGCAACCCAGAAATACCAAACCAAAGAATAATCAAGGAACAACCAAGCAAGGAAGAAAAAAATATTGTAGACCATCCACAAAATCCCACTCGAAAATCCAAATCAGAAAGAGAAACGATTCATTTCAGGAGATTGTTAAAGCTAGCAAATATTGAAATGGGTAGTACTTATCATGCCTGTTATACACTTCCAAACTTGTAAATACATCTACAAGGCCCTTGTAAAACAACATCGGTGCCATTCCTCTCTTCTTTTTTTTTTTGCACTCATTCTTCATCCAGGATCCCCTAATATGGCACAGAAAGTGAGAGTATGTGGCAACACCATGGAGGATGGCCCTGCGATCTCGCAAATCACATTTTCTTGGAAGTTCAACACTTTTTCAACAAACCTAAACTACAAATATTCCCCAAAGCAGTTCATGTGGCCAACAACCTAATTTGGTGTTTCATACCACAAAACGTGAGCCAAAGCATGTCTTAATTAAAACAATAAAGGATAACATGTGGTCAACAACCCCACAAACAAACTTGCCAAAAAAAACAATAAAAATACATGGAATCCAATGCAAGAAGGATAAAACAAGAGCACCCTAAACATTAAAATTTCTATTAAAAATTAGCATGCGTGGAGGCCAAGTTGTTGAAAAGGGGAAGCTAGTGGTTGGAGAATTTAACTAAACATTGATCTTGTGATCCACCTCCTAAACATTGGCGCCACCAAAAGGACTCTCCCCTATTTTCACGCAAGTCAACGTCTAAGTCCCTCTACTTGAATGGTGCAGCTTTCCGTATGTACATGCATGAATAAGTGGATTTCAATGGTGGCCTTTCAACCGCAGAGATCCAACAGGGGGACTCCACCGACCCTCGTGGAAAAGCTAGCAATTTCTCACTAGAGAAGAACTTTGTCCGAGAAGGGGAGAGGGAGTGAGAATGGAGGTAGGAGAAAACTAATGTTGCGAGTAGAATATCATATGCCCACACACATTAATTAGAAATTTCATTCACATGCATTTAGAATTAGAAGAAAAACAAATCCATAGGAGAAGCTACAAGACCGAATGAAACTCATTGGTTACAAAGTACCAATCAATCCCTCAATCAAAGAGGAAAAATTCCTTCTTTTATTATTGAATCTTGAGCAGAGTTTGTACATAGCTTGAGAATGGAAGAAATTTGAGAGAGAAAGAAGATAGAAGAAATATGGCATTTTTCTGTCTTTTCCAGGTACAGAGCACTCTGGTCTTTTTCAAAATTAACCACCCCCTTTGGAATGGCTCTAAGGAGCCATTATATTCTTCGCAAGAAACCGTTACAACTTCACAAATCCTCAACGCCTTTTCAAATTCCTCTGTTGTGAAGAAAATGCTCATGGTGGGTTAAAAACCAGATCTTGCAAAGCAACTATTACATTTGATTTGTCAGTTTAAATATAGACCCTTTGATTTGCTCCTCTAACTCTAAAATTGGGCCATCCACATGGCAGGAAGGGATTGGAGTGGTTACGGGGGAAGCCTTTTGCATTTTGTGTTTTTTTGTGAGATTTGGAAATTTGGAACAAATTGGCCCATAGCCCCCCTTTGACTTTTCAACTTAGACATGTGGCACGATCTTATTGGAAATGGGATGGCGGCCCTTTTCTCAACATTTTAACCTTTTTGGAAAAAGGCTTCAAAAACTCAAATTCCTCCATCGGCCCCGCTGCTCCATTTGAATGCTTGACATGTGGCATCTTCGATTGGAAACGGGGGTCAGGCTCTTTTCTAAACATTTTAACCCTTTTTTGGAAAAAGGCTCAAAAACACAAATTCCTCTGTCGACCCGCTCGTCCACTTTGACTTTTCAATGGTGGGCTTTGCCTTTGAATTTTTCCCTTTGGAAATTTGGTTAAATCTTCTTCTCTAACTTTTTCCTATTAAATCCTGATCGGGGCTAAGGGTCACTTTTTAACTTTTCAACTTTTTTGTAAAGAGGCTCAAAACACAAATTCACAAATTTCCCCAATGGCCCGCTTCAGTCCACTTTGACTTTTCAACGGCGGGCTTTGCCTCTCCAATGACTCTAACCACGTGGTGATCTAGAAATGATTTGTAATTACCCTTTTTTTCCCCAACTTTAGAATTACGTCGTTGCGCCACGTGGAGCCATCCACTGAGACTTCCATACTTAGCCGATTTTACCTTCATTTTTGTACCTTAGGACACGTGGAAATGCCCATGTTAATGGAAAATTGAGAGGAAGAGTCCCTTCGACCCTACCAATTTTTGAAGTTACTAGGCGAGGAAAAAAACATGATTTGGCCTTCCACTAGATTTAAAGTAGTGACCCACATCCAATAAAAAAGAGACCCACGTATCACTCAAAGAGGATGTTGAGGCAAAATTTGACAAGGAAAGAAATTCCATCAAATTGTGGAAAAACACAGAGGAAGAGTTTAATAATTTTGAGTCCAATTTTGCTAATTTCTTGAAATTTCCTTCGTGAGCCGAGGCATGGAGGTGAAAACAATGATTTGATGAAAATGTAAAGTAGTTTTAGAACAAGTGAATAATTTTGATCACAAAGTAGATTACAAAGAGGAGGATATATTCGTTAGCTGAAGAAAACATATTATGTTGAGTGCCTTATCCATTGAGAAATGAAGGATTTCTAAAACTAAGAAAGCAAAACAAAAGAAGGAAAAACACAAGCCAAACCACACACAGCAATTTTAAACCAAAAACACACATAGGAAAAAGGAAAAACACACCTAAAAACCTATGAGTTTCAACCCGCTTTCTCTTTGATGAAATTTGGCTTAAACAACAATGGCGTTCCATCCAAGTATGAGGGCATTCTCACCATGAGCTCCATGAATTTGGAATGAATTTGGCCATAATGAATCAAACTTTCCATGGCTAGCCCTTTGGTTCTCTTCTCTTTGGGAGACAAAATCTCCAATTTGAAATTCCTTGCCTTTGGTCTTCTTGTCAAAAAATTTCTTCACTTTCAACTAATGCTCTTTAATTCTATCCACCACTTGGCATCTACTTTCTTCCAACTTTTCCAGGAAGAGGATCCTCTTATCAATGGAGTCTTTGTATTGACCATCTTCTATTTCTTGCAGCAACTTGAGAGCTGACATCTCAATTGTGAGGGGAATTTCTGCCTCAACTCCATACAACATTTGGAAAGGTGACATACCTATTTCCTTCTTAGGAGTGATCCTATCGGCCCACAATGCATCATATAACTTCTTGTGCCAGTTCCTTTGATTCTCATCTACCAACTTGCGAACAATGGTCACAATGTTCTTGTTGCTTGACTCAGCTTGCCCATTTCCTGTGGGTAGTAGTCTAGAAGAGTGGGATAGGGAGATTCCAAATCCATAACAAAACTTTGTGAGCTCCTTGGAAGAGAAATAGGTGGCATTGTCTACAACAATTTTCTATGGTATTCCAAAATGAACAATGATATTCTCCTTGATGAAGTTGCAGACTGTTTCAGAGCTAGCTTGCTTGGTTGGGATGGCTTCCACCCATTTAGTGAAGTAATCAGTTGCAGTGAGTACATAAGTATGCCCTGCACTAGAATGAGGATTCAGAACACCAATAAAATCTAGCCCCCATTTTTGAAATGGTTCTTCAATCACCACAGGCCTGAGTGGCAATGCAACTAGTTGTGGCTTTCCAACAAATTGTTGGCATGCTTTGCATTTGGAAACCCAATCCTAAGTGTCAAAGATGGAGGGCCAATAATATCTCCCTCTGAGGATCTTATGTGTGCGGTGACCATTGCTGAGAAATTTCCACCACAAGCTTGATCATGATATGCCCTGAGAAACTTTTCTTGTTGCTCCTTATCTACACACCTGAGGAAACAACCATCTAGGCCTCTCTTGTAAAGTGCATGATTCAGATCACAAACTTGGCTGCCTTTAGCTTGAGTGTCCTTATTTTTTTGTAATCAAGATGAGGAGGAATTCTCCATAAGTGAGGTAGTAAGCAATGTCAGCATACCACTCATCAGTAGTGGTGACAAAGCGCATGTGGACTATCTCCTAAATAGGTTGAGAAAACACCATCTTTTTCTCCCTGTTGAGCTTTGAGAGCTTCATCTTCAGCAATCAACTTGCACAAACCATTTCCTCTTACCAGATTAGAGGGTCTAATCTCCAAGTCATACTCTTGGGTCTTTGCAATCCAACTTCCTCTCTTAGCCCCAAGATCTTGTTGAGTCAAAATGGACTTGATTGCACTTCCAGGGACCATCACCATTGTATGGGAATTGAGAATGTAGAATCTGAAACTTTTAACAAGCTTTGACCACTGCGTAGGCATGTTTCTCTAATTGGTTATACTTTAGCTCATGATTTTTCAAAGGACAACTCATGAAAGCAATGGGTGCTTCCAAACCTTCATCATTTTTCTGAACAAGGATAGTAGAGAGTGTATGTTCTGATGCATAGCAATACATGATGAACTCCTTGTTGAAATATGGAGATACAAGAGTTGGAGCTTTGGAAATGGCTTTCTTGATCTCCTCAAATGTTTTTTTCCTTCCTTATTCCACTTGAAACTTGCTTGAGGCTTCATCATGGAAGTTATATGCTTAGTCGATTAGAAAACTCAGGCACAAAATGACGAAGGAAGTTTACCTTTCCAAAGAATGAATGAACTCCCTTCTTGCTGGTTGGTAAGGCTAGTGCTTGGATAGCTCTGACCCTCTCAGGATCAATGTGTGCTCCATGTTTGTTCACAATGTGTCCCAACAACTTACCTTATGTGACTCCAAAAATGCACTTCTTTGGATTTAGAGAAATGCCATGTTTCCTACACCTTGTAAGGACTTGCTCCAAATGACTGATATGATCTCCCCTCCTCTTTGAAAAACCGTGAGGTCATCAAGGTAAATGACAATGTAATGTTTCAAATCTTTGAAGGCCAAGTCCATTGCTCTCTGGAAAGTGGCTCCAAGCATTGATCAAGCCAAAAGGCATTCTGTTGTAGGAAAAAGTGCCCCAAGGTGTTGTGAAGGTTGTTTTGTTGCAATCCTCTTCTGCCACCTTGATTTGGTTGTACCCTGAGAATCCATCAAGCAAAGAGAGCATTTCAGATCCAGTGACTACTTGCAAAATATGATCCATGATTGGAAGAGGGTAGTTGTCCTTGAGAGATGCTGATTTAGATTTTGGAAGTCTACACAAATCCTTATTTCCCCATTCTTCTTCCTTACTAGCACAATGTTAGCCACCCATGTTGAATGGTGGATGGGGAAGATGATTCTAGCATTGAGCATCTTTGTCACCTCTTCTTTGATAACATCAGCAATCTTTGGATTATAGGGCCTTTGTTTTTTCCTAAAGGGCTTAGCTCCTTGCTTCAAAGGAATGGAGTGATGCATTTCCTTTGGCTGAAAAGATTTGAGTTCATCATAGGAGTAGGCCAGGACATCTGAGTACTTTTTTAGCAGAGCAACAAAATTTCTCTTCTCTTCTAGTGAGCAACATTTACCAATGTTAACCATCCTTGGATTCTCTGAAGTGCCAATGTTTTCTTGATCAAAATCAGATGGACATTGAGAAGATTATTTTTTTCTTTCTCTTGGATGAACCTGTCATGCTTGTCAAAGAGGTCTTCCAAAGAAACTAGGCCTTTGGGGATTTTGTTTCCTTTCAGTTTGATTACTCCCTCTTCATCAATTCCCTCAATTCCTTCCTTCTCTTCTTTGGGGACTGATTCATGGTGTGGGTTTTCACTTCCTTCAAAGAAAATATTATTGAAGTTATCCCTTTGTTCTAAGAAGGCTAGGATTTGATTGTCATCATTGAAGACCTGCCAGTGATTTGCATTGTCTGGTACATTTGGGTTTGAACACCATCTCAATGGTCACTTTATCCTTTCGAAAAAAGAAGGATGAGGTGTCACTAAGGAAGATGACACTGCTAGAGAATCATCCTTTTCATTATGCTCCCTAGGGATAGCTTCAATGGAGAATGCATCAAAGGATTCAATGCAGTCCCACACTCTATTTCTATAGTGCCTGAGCCTTGGGATTTTTCACCTGATATTGTTGGTGAGACCTACTTTACCACAACCTCTGCATCACCTTTACATCTCAACTTCTTGATTCCCATGTCCTCTGCTGCATTCATGCCTAAGAGCAATGCTTCATACTCTGTTGTATTATTTGTATTATCAAATTACAGCTTGTAGGCAAAAGGATATACCTCATTGGAGGGAGAGTATAATACTACACCAGCTCTGAACCTACTCTGGAATGACTGCCATCAAACTCCATTGTCCAAATTTGTCTTCTTCTTCCTCCATGAGAAGTGGAAAGTTCTCTTCCTTTTGTGATGTAAGGAAGTAGTTTCCTAGCCCACAATCTTGAAAAAGGATATTAGCTCTTGGATCATCATTTTTTTTCTTGTGAACTTCATTTTTTATTGGCAATAACTTCTTCATTTCTCCTTTCACTAGGATAGTTGCAGATGACCAATCCATTTTTATTTCTCCACCTAGATCTCTACAAAAACTTCTACTCAACAACATACCAAAAGATGTTGGGATATCTGCCACCAAAATGGTCAAGGAGTATCTTCTTGTCAGGGTAAATCACTAGTGCAACCTGAGCATCCTTAATCCTTCCTACCAATGGAACTTGTTTGGATTCCATTGAGTAGCATGTGCCATTTACCCGGGTCAAAGTGAGGCCAAGAGCATTTGTAACTTTTTTGGCATCACATTATCTGAGGCTCCAGAATCTATAATGTAATTGTTCAACTGGAAACCTTTGATGAGAAGTGACAGGTAAAAGGCTCAACTCTGTTGGTGGTGGAGGCACTGAGGGCTAACATGTTTTGAGAAGGTGGTGTGGATGGTGTGGGTAAGTAAGCCTTTAGAATTAGAGATTGGGAGGTAGAGTTACTACCCATGAACTACCTTGATGAATATGTCAAATTGGGTAGGATGTGTTTGTAGGTATTCAATTTCAGAGAGCTGAACTTTGGTTTTCTAGCATGCTCTACAAAGTCAAATGGAGTTATGGTAGATGAGGAAGAGGTTCCAGCAGTGGGAGAGGATTTAAATGACAGGGGTTTTGTTACTTTTGGTGTTGGGTTCTCCTTTTCAAATGTAGCAATTGGCTTGGAAGGAGATGGGGTGTAGCCTTTGATTGAAATTTAGATGTTCTTGCAAGAACCAACATTTAGAAGAGAATTGCTCTTAACAACTTTTGAGTTGGGAGAAGAATCAGATAACTTACTTGGCACAGCAGTGTGATCCTTGACAACTAGTGAATCTGATTTCTCTCTAGCTGATTCCATGGAAGGTGGTAATGGTGATCCCCTACTGATGATCTTGTTTAGTGGAGGCTTTGAAGAGCTATCTTCTTTGTTCTTCCTACTCTCAGTTGCAACTGTTGAGGCTGAAACACCATTCTTGGATTGTGCACATGAGTGAAAACAACACATGAAAAACTTGGAGCTTCTTCATCACCTTCCTCCTCATCATCAATGTATTCAATCAGGCCATTGTGCATGCCAACCTCTTCAATTTCAAGATAGTTTTCATAGTCATCCATGCTTTCTTCTTCAGTTTCCTCAATGTCTTGTTCCTTCTTTGATTCCCTAGTGTCACAGATGGCATTGACTGGTGGTGCTTCAAGAGCAAGCCTACGAGGAGGTGGAGCAATTCTTGGTCTATCAGGAGGATTTGGTCTCCTTGGAGCATTCCTCATTGTGATTTGTGACAACTGCTTCTTCAAAGCAACTAGGTCATTTGCCATTTTTTGGAACATTGGATCAAGTGGTGACTGAATTTGAACTCTGACCTTTTTGCTTCCCATTTGGTCCTTTCACTTTTCTAGAAAGAATTAGATCATCATCAGTCTCAATTGCAAAGTCTTGAACTTCCCTCAATGTTCTTGGTTGGGCTCTTCTGAGGAAGAAACCAACTTCTGATGGAAAAGCACTGATGAAGAACCTTTTCAAGTTGTTTTTAGGGGTACCACATCTTCTGGGATCCTTCTTGTCAACCTATTATACCTTGCTACAAAATCTCTCATTGATTCAGAGGTCTCCTTCTTCATCTAAACCAATTGGACCAGTAGATCCTGACAATACTTTTGTGCTCTTGAACCTATGTTCAAATGCACTTCTTATATCTTCCCAACATGTGACAGATCTTGGGGGAAACATGTAGAACCATTCAACAACTTTTTCTTGGAGTGACTCCACAAAGAGCCTAACTGAAACATCTTCATCTTCAACTCCCAACACTCCACAAGTAGTGATGAATGCTGTTACATGTTCTTCGGGGAGCTGAGAACCATCCCCTTTGAATTTTGGGAAGTTCTTTCTTGAGCCTCTTGGGAGCTCATGAAGTGGTTGTGGAAGAGCAAGTGGACCAGTATTTCTTCCCCATGGTACGTTAGGCTGCGTTCCTCATGCTCATGATCACCCATTCTATTCTTGTTTCTATCCTCTAGTCTTGCTAAGGCTGCTTCTATTGCTGCTCTTTCTTCTGCTTCAATTTGGAGTCTTTCTATTTCTTCAAGTTGAGCCCTTATCTCCTCTTCAACAACTGCCTCTCTTTCAAGCTCTTCAAATGTGGGATCAATTTTTCCTCCTTGCCTCAGTTTTGGGTGTATCTTCTATCAGCCAACTTGAAAGTTTATGCTCTTCTCTGGGGTGCTGGAATTTGTCTCTGCCTTTCCAATTTGACAACACGTTCCTCTTCTAGGTCCAAAATCCTTATGGCAATGAAGTATTGATTGACACTTTGTCTATTATGCCAAATAGCTTCTCTCATATCAGAAGCAATGTCTTCTTGGATGTGAAAGAGTAAATCAAGGTCTCTCAATAGGAGGATTTCCCAGAATAGCCATGATTTACATCCATGTAGTTTGTGTGATTATTCAATCTCCAGAAACTTTTCTTCTAGAATTTTTTTTTGTATTTTATGACCTTGAGGTCATTTTTAGGTGTAGATGCTGCAAAATTTGCCCCACGGTGGGTGCAAAAAATTGTTGGTGAGAAAATTTGTCTTGTGGACAAATTGGTGGGTTTCAAGCCAACGCTATGGGAATCTAAGTCCCTCTACTTGAACGGTGCAGCTTCCGTATGTGCATGCGTGAAAAAGTGGATTTCAATGGTGGCCTTTTGACTAGAGATCCAACAGGGGCACTCCACTGACCCTGTGGCAAAGCTAGCAATTTCTCACTAGAGAAGAACTTTGTCTGAGAAGGGGAAAGGGAGTGAGAATGGAGGTAGGAGAAAACTAATGTTGTGAGTAGAATATCAGATGCCCACACACATTAATTAGAAATTTCATTTACATGCATTTATAGTTAGAAGAAAAACAAATCCATAGGAGAAGCTACAAGACCGAATGAAACTCATTGGTCGCAAAGTACAATAATCCTCAATTAAAGAGGCAAAAATTCCTTCTTTTATTATTGAAGCTCAAGCAGAGTTTATACATAGCTTGAGAATGGAAGAAATTTGAGAGAAGAAGAAGATAGAAGAAATATGGCATTTTTTATCTTTTCAGTATAAAGCACACTGGTCTTTTTTCAAAAAATCAACCTTGACCCTTTGGAATGGCTCGAAGAAGCCATTATATTCTTTCGCAAGAAACCATTACAACTTCACAAATCCTCAACACCTTTTCAAATTCCTCTGTTGTGAAGAAAATGCTCATGGCGGGTTAAAAACTAGATCTTGCAAAGCAACCGTTACATTTGATTTTCTAGTTTAAATATAGACCATTTGATTTGCTCCTCTAACTTTGAAATTGGGTTGTCCATGTGGTAGGAAGGGATTGGAGTGGTTACGGGGGAAGCCTTTCACATTTTGTGATTTTTCGTGAGATTTGGCAATTTGGAACAAATTGGCCCGCACCTTGCTTTGACTTTTCAACTTAGACACGTGGCACGTTCTTATTGGAAATGGGATCGCGGCCCTTTTCTCAACATTTTAACCTTTTTTGGAAAAAGGCTCAAAAACTCAAATTCCTCTGCCGACCTTGGCCACTCTCCGATTTGACTAGGACACGTGGCATCTTCTGATTGGAAATGGGGTCATGGCTCTTTTCTAAACATTTTAACCTTTTTTGGAAAAAGGCTCAAAAACTCAATTTCCTCCATCGACCCACTCATCCACTTTGACTTTTCAATAGCGGGCTTTGCCTTTGACATTTTTTAACTTTTGCTTTTGGAAATTTCTAAATTTTTCCTTTAAAGCCTTGATCAAGGCTTGACTTTTCACTTTTCACCTTTAAACTTTTCACCTTTTTTACAAAGAGGCTCAAAAACATTTTTAACTTTTCACCCCGATTCAAAACTCAAATCCCCCACTCATCCACTTTGACTTTTTTGGCGGGCTTTTCCTCTCCAATGACTCCGACCACATGGCGATCTGGCGCTGATTTGGTAATTGTCCCTTTCTACCCCACCTTTGGAATTATATCATTGCACACATGGATCCATCCATTGAGCCTTCCATACTTAGCCGATTTTACCTTCATTTTGTACTTGGGACACGTGGAAAGCTTGCACTTAATTGAAGATTGTCCCTTGGACCCTGCCCCTGGAGTTGCGTCATTTGACACTTTTACTTCCACGGGGAGTTAAATTTACCATTTTGGATTTTAAGTACCATTCCAAACCCCATCCAATAGGAGAGACCCACGTATCACTCGGGGATATTGAGGCAAAATTTGATGGGGAAAGAAATGCCCATCATTCCTGATTGTGGAAAAATACACAGAGGAAGAGAACTTCATCATTTTGAGTCCAATTTTTGAATTTCCTTCATGAACCAGAGGCATGGAGGAAAAACAATGATTTGATGACCTAGGCCATAGAACAAGTGAACAATTTGATCAAAAAGGAGATTACAAAGAGGATATTTTGTGTACTGAGACCGGAAATGGAGGATTTCTAAAAATGAGCAAAACAGAGGTTTAAACAACTCTAGGGCATGACTTTTGCTAATTTCTTGAATCTTGTAAGTTACAATAGTACTTTCACAAGAAAACCTAATGGAATTTTACTTGCCTTTCAAAAAGTAGAATAACCAGACCTTCAGACGACAAGGGTGAAAAATAGCACCCAACTTCCACCTTCCTGGCATATTGGACAAGCTTGATGGCTCCAGCTCCACTGTTCGGAAACCTCCATTCTCGATCGGCCTTCCAGACGCTAATACAATGCCCTATGGCTCTCCGGTCGATATACCAGGCTTCACAATAATTTACTGTGGTGCTATGAGCTAACTAGGTAGTTTGAATAACTCCTAGCCACAAATATTTCATCTACTATTTCCTAAAATAATAGGCCAATAAACAATATTTGTTGACACATCTCACAAAAAAAGCTTAACAAATAATAAGCTTGTTGGACTAATGTGTGTGTCCATTACAATAGAATGGGTTCCCTATTTATACAAAAAATAGGGCCCTTAAAAAATGCATTCCATATAATCCTTAGGCTAAAAATACCATAGCCTCACCCATCCCAAAATTAATGGGATCAAATACCCATATTGGTGGATTTGCTTGTTTTAATGGGTTAAATACCCATTTTAGCTTATTTGCATTTTTAATGGGATAAAATCCCAATTTAGCCGCTAAGCATTTGATAAGGGATTAAATCCCATAGTGGGCAGCATTGTTTAGTGGGTATAAATCCCACATGTTGTGGAGTGATAAGGTTTAAGGCTTTAAATAGCCTTCCTCCACGCAAACATAGTGGTCAAAGGACCACTTTGGAGCATAACCGCCCCTACCACCGCTTACCACCTTCTTCCCTCCACGTGGAAGATTCCACTACAACCACTTTACAAAGGGGCTTAGCATAATGTATGGTGGTGGTTTATACTAATGTATAAACATTAATATATGTGTGTGTGTGTGTGTGTGTGTGTGTGTGTGGCATTTGTAAGTGGATTTACCAAGTAAATAAAAATTTGACCCATACCATGGGGTTTCGAAATTAATTCACTCGGTCATCATGTAGTCCACTTGTCATCTCCCGATAGGAAAATCAAGTGAATTTGACGAGTGGTGGCAAGCCACGTGGTGGCTTGTGGACCCACCACATTGGCGATAATACCATAGTCCACATGGCGGCGGGCTCCCCTCCGTAATAAAAGTTGAGCCTCTTGTTCCCGTGCACCATTTTTACGCTCATCGAAGACCGGTGATCGAAAACCAACAAACAACTCCCTTTTGCCTTTTTGCCACGTGTCACAGTGCCATTGGTCCAATATTGACCAGTTGACCAGAGTTGACTTTCTGTTGACTGAACTTTGACCAGACATATCTAGAGCTCCCGATGTCCATTTGTCACGTTCTTACAGTCGTTGGAAAGCTCTCGAGATGATCTTCTGCACTGACACCATTTAGGGATGTTTAGGGAACTTTTGAAAATGATCCCCTGATCACACCTCCCCACTAAGAAAAGCTTTTTGTCCCAAAAAGCTTCCATACTGTATCTTGAATCTGAAAAATTTGCTGCCACCTCGGAAGTGCTGCTGTAGTAGACCCTTGGGTCTTCTCCTCCAACCTTCTCACTTCGACAACTCTGCTCCAATCTTGGGACTTGTGGGTTATGGGCCCACGATGCTTCGCATTGCGCCACTCTGATATCCAAAGAAGACCTCCACGCCTCCGCTTTATGGTGCTAAGTTTCTGAATGAAACCTCAACGCTTCTTCTTTGCGGTGCTAAGCTTCTTGATATCTGACAACAAGGATCTTCTTTTACTCTATACACACTCCTCCGGCTCGAGTTGATTCCATAGAATCCGAACTGGTTTGAAGGAACTCCATGTTACGTAGAGCTTTGATTGATCGATGTTGGTGATGGACAATGCCTTGTCCCTTTACAGACCTCAACACCTCCAATGCATGATGTTAAGCCTCTTTCAAGACCTCGAGCCTCCGATGCATGATGCTAAGTCTCTATAGACCTCAACGCCTCCAATGCATGATGTTAAGCCTCTTTTAAGACCTCAAGCCTCCAATGCACGATGCTAAGTCTCTATAGACCTCAACGCCTCCGATGCATGATGATAAGCCTCTTTTAAGACCTCAAGCCTCCAATGCATGATGCTAAGTTTATTACAGACCTCAACGCCTCTGATGCATGATGTTAAGCCTTTTTCAAGACCTCGAGCCTCCGATGCATGATGCTAAGTTTGTTGATCAGCTACCATTCGTATGTGTGGTCGCAATGCCTTGACACCGAATGACATTCGAGCTGATCCTTTTAGAGCTCCTCTTGTTGACATACTAATATCAGGTACCATTCTGCTACACGGTCGCAATGCCTCTACACAGAATGAAGTTTGACTGACGTCGACGCGTCAATGCCAATGGTGATTGGCTACCATTCAACTGCTTTGCTTGCGGTCCACAATGCCTCTACATAAAATGAAGTTACGAGTTGATCTCTGTGAACTCTACTATCCGTACAAATGAAGATCAATCTCCAAGCTTTATATGAGTTAAATCCTATATCCAAGTAACATGTACTCATAAGTTGATTAGGAGATATGTTTGGAGCATTAATCAAATTTTCTAAGTAAGAAAATCCACTGAGTATTGTAAACCTTTCTCTCAGCATTTTCTCACAATATATGATCTCCAAACTTAATACTGCATACGATTCATCAATCTGAATTATGCAATATATAATTGAAAAATTGTTGACTTACCCATTTTAAAGGACTTTCACTTTCAGGTATTACCTAGTCCTGGGTTGACTTTTCAATTGGTGGTGGAGTAGAAACCTCCTTTACCTTTGCAATAGGCCTCCATTCCATCTTTGGCTTGCCATTACTCTGATGGCGAGATGGATGTAGTTTCCAGCAATTTTCCACCCGATGCCCATTCCTCTGGAAATGAGCACAAAATTCCTCTTAATCTCCTTCTTCTGGGATGAGGAACTATTTCTACCATTTCTCAACTCTGCATGACGAGATTGGTCTTTCTGATTTGCCTTGTTCTTGATGAATGACATCAACTTCTTCATTAGTGTCCTTCTCTTCCAGCATCTAGCCACTGAATGATTATGCAATCCACAAAAAATACATGGAAAGGAATTCCAAATCTTTTGAAAATCATAACCATACTTCTTAAGCTGAAAAATTGGATCAAAAGTTTTATTGTGCTTATGATTATGGTAAGAAACTAGAGGTGGAATCTCATTACCTCTTTGCTGATTTCTCTTACCACATCTTTCCTGTGACAAGGAATCACAACTTTCCTACTCGAGAATCTTCTCGCGGGACTAGTGGGGTAATCACTTTGCTTTCGAAAGCTTGTCTCCCATCAGCATTCTTGGAGCATTCTCCAATTTCCATTCCCTCACTAGGAAAACCAAAACCTGCAAAATGAGGATGATCCTCGACCTGTATTGGGTTAGAAATACCTTGGCCATTTTTACCAAGGCCTCTTCCATCAAATCCCATTTTATCTAGTAACTTGGATCCAATGCCTCTAGTATGCTTTTCAAACAAACCAAAGACTTCATTACCTGAATCCGAAACCAAATGGGAGGAAGAAGAAGATTCCCATGGTGAAAAACTTACAGTGCAATCATCTGCCATGGCCTCTACATCTGAAGTTGAAGGTATTTCCTTCCTCTGATCACCACACTGCAACCTTGCCAAGAGCTCATCCTTGGTTTGCAGTTTTGATTTCAAACGAGCATTCTCCTCTTCAAGGAGTAATACATTGATCGCATGAGAGAGTTCTCTTCCTGGATCTGGTGATTATAAGCTTCAATCTCTTCGAGCTTCACCTGTTTAGACATCTTGCCCATAGTGCACTTGTACCTGTTCACACAAACTAAACCAACTGCACTAATCTTGAAGCAATCACTTTGTTAATCATTTTCTTGAAAAACAAATATGGAGCTAAACCACTACGATACCAAACTTGGGTGATTAAAGGGTGAGGATTGAAATTGAATCATGATTGAGATCGAAAGCTAGTTGATTCCCTTGTAAAAGGCCTTAACACTTATCTACGATATATCCATAATTATTGTTCAAGATTGAAATTATATACGTGTAAGATTAAAAATATGTTAGTTATTTTAATCCAATTCAATTTATACTAACATCATTTTATCTTGATTATACATTAAATAATCCTATTCTTATGTGACTTGAAATATATAGTTTGGTGTACTAAAATTATACGTTAAATAATCATATTTTTATGTGACTTTAAAGACATGGTTCGGTTTACTAGATTATATGTTAAATGATTGTGTTTTAATGTAACTTCAAATCTACATAATCATTAATTTATTCATAATATGAATTGAAAATAATAATAATAATAATAATAATAATAATACATTATACAATTTTGAAAAGAAATAATGTTATTTTGTTTATATCTGAAATATATATCAACCCACAATTCTCCTACACCATAAAAGGAAAGAAAATTTGTAAATTAAGAACACATCCGTTAAATATGTTCAATGCTCACCTCCACGTATTCGCAAATATTATTAATAATTAGCAATAAGAATTAAGTATAATTTTTTCATTATATCTTAATTCTAACTAACAGTTAATGTGTGTGATATTTGATGTGTATTGTAGAAGCATATGCAAGCATGGCATGGAAGATTTTTGTTTTCTAACACTACATGTCATGTTCATAGCTTCTCTAGTTTGAAAATAAATATAACTCTAAACCTCCCTCCATGATGGGCCTACATTATTAGTATTAAAATGTGCATCTTTGTAATAATACCAACATAAGATGTCACACTAATTATTAGTTATGAAGTGAATTTTACCAATCATTGAAATGTCTCAACCAACAATTCATCTTCCTCTCTTGTATATTAATCTACAATAATTATATTCTTTGTAGTTAGTGTTAGAGAGAAGTAAGTAATGGAGTACATGAGGATCATACATTTGACCTCTTAGATATTGTACAAAATTATGTGTAATATAAATTTTGATTACATATATAATAAACACATGTTGTTTCTTCTCTAATGTTTCCCTTCTAATAATACACGTTGATATATCCTTTATATTTTATCATTCACATAAATTTCTATAATAGGATGGACCATTTTATCTATCAATTGTGATTATGTGTTTGGTTTCCTCTTGGACCTCGGATGAGAGATTTTGGTAGTTAGGGATTATATGAAGTTAGGGATTGAGATTCATGACCTTCATCATATCTTTATTCACATCCTAAAATAGTTTTGTTCAAAATCCTCAAAGAGAGACTTCAGTAATGCTCTAGAAAATGTATAGAATGTTTTACAAACGAAATGGGAAGATTAGAAGGACATCATGCATGTGAATGAGTGAGTATTGTCGATTACTTTTACAAATTATCAAGTTTTCACTTATACTCCTTCCAATACATCTCATTCACAATAACCTTTTGATTTGTAAAAAGTGCCCTATTAAAGGTATATGTTATTCTAAAAATTGGTGTAGTTGTGGTTAGGGTTCCCAATGAAGGGACACCTTACACCACACAACATTTTATTAGAATTAGATCTCACCTTGAAACAAGATCGCATTAGAACTCTTAAAGTGAAACAATAAATCATCTTTTATTGATTATAATGAAATATTATAGACTTAAGAACAATGAAATTACTTTATAATGTCAATATTACATTAAGACTTTATAATAATTCTTCTAAGAACTACATCCTAATACCTATCCTAAGATTACAAAAATTGTATAGCTTTAGTTATTTCCAATTGTTATTGGCATTTATTACATATAAAGGTTACACAATCTAATATTATGTTATGTCCCACATGCTCTTGGGTTCTTTGTTTTTCATTGGATGAAAAATAATCCCACCAAATGATCAAATAAGTTGACTCCTTAGGAACAAAATTCTATATAAAATCAATATTGTTTGCAATTTCCTAGACATTATCTATAAACAATGGTAATTACTCATATCTTACTTCTAAGTTCATTTTTAAAAATAAAAATAAAAATTTACGTTGAAGGGAATGGAGCTAAGACCATTAAGTTAAATGGTTATATTTCTTACTTTTTTACTTCATAAAATCATGTTATAAATGGCAAGGTCAACCAATTTTTTTGGTGAAAGATCTATATTTTATCTATTTTTTTCTTTCCAATCTCCACAAGAATAAATACTTGTAATTTCAATTTTGCAAGTTCATCTTTATTTTACGCATTTTCTTTAACTTTGTGATGTATTAAAAAAAAGGCTATGTAGTCGTGTAAGTGGTCTCACAAAGGAAAATTGTCTACTTATTTGTAATATTGTATTTTTATCTATGTCAATACAAACTCAAGTAAATAATTGAAGTTTTTGTATGCACAATTTATTTGGAATAGCCATATAAATAAATATTGTTTGCATAAGTTAGTTGACATTAAATTTTGCTTTAACATTTATGCAGTGCACATTTCCATGTTATTAATGAATGTTTTTTTTGGCAATCTAGAAGGGTCAATGAATACCCAATGATCATAAGCTTAAAAGAGTGAAACTCTAACATAAGACAACTTTCATTGATGAACATAATATGGAGCAACATATAACTAACCCTCGGCACATAATTAAATCATTATCTTTAACATTATTATGATGTAAATTAGTTTTCAATATCATTATTTTTTTACATACTAAAATATTTTCTTACCAAAATAAAAGGGTGCTTAACATTACAGGTCTTAATCAATAAGGTGAATGGAAAACACTAATAATATTTTGGAATGTATTACACCATTATCGAAATGTATTCAAGCAATAAAACATTCTCCCACATTGGATAATATACTCTTATAACATTTTGCAATATTCGTTCTTCAATAAGACTATCAATATTTTCACATTGTTAACTATTATGCTTATATTTTAAATATAAATTGCACTTATTTTTTAATTTCATTTTAGCATCCATGTAGTAAATTAGACATTTTCCAATTTAATCTTTGAAGTGGCGGAAATACTCATATTTGAAACTCTAGAACATTTTATTACTTGTGGACTTTCATGAGAGAGACATAAAGCCTTTGTTGCCTTAATATGGTTCCATAGTATAATATGGCACAAAATTAGATATAATTAAGAATCCAACTTCTTGATTTAACCAAAGAATCCCTCACAAGATATTCACATTTTGCTAAAATATTTATGGACATTTTTTTACAAATATCTAGTACTAGGAGTCTTGACGAGTTGAACATAATTTTGCATATTAATTTAAGTAGGGAATTATTGAACTATCGCACCCATTATTTAAATGAGAGTAACTTTTTTAACTTCAAAATAATAATTTTGAAATTACAAAATGGCCACTTGATATGAATGGCATGCAATTCATAGATAATAAGCAGTGGTTATCACTCAACAAAATAAATAAATAAAGAGTATATAAGGAGGTCATAAAGTTAATTTATGTTAACTTGTTAGCTAGTCCTAACAAAATAATGAACAATAATAAAAATAGAATGGACATGTGCTTAGATTATACAAAAAATGGACTCTCAATTAGAGTATTAGATTATACAAGAATGTACTTTCAATTAGAGTATAACAAGAAAAAAGGAAAAAAAGAATATGAAAATCACAACACACAGTTAATACTTCACACTCTCATTACCATGCGTCCGTTATAGTCAAATGACATTAAGTGACACCGAGTGTGCATTCTCATGTAATAATATGAGAAATAAAATTAATTGTGAGCCACGAGTGTGTTGTTGGATATATTATGACTTCCTCTTCATTATGATCAACCCGAGTCCCGTAGTTGTACCAATTATCTCGGCATAACATGTGATCAAGAGGTCCAAAGTACATTTGGCCACTTCTTCGCATTACAACTTACGGAATCACTCTTGATGGGAACAAATTTATGTTATATAAAATGATTTCTCTATGTGCAATGCGTATATGTATGAATCTCTTCAATGAAACAAAATTAAATAGCGGGTCAAGTCCTTGGGATAGTATTTTTGTATTGTCTATAAGACCAAGAATGAATAATTTTGAAGAATCTCATGGCTTTCACTAAAAGAACTTCCTTGAAATCTTGACATGATGAAAATAAAATTGGGAGATAGAAACAAAACATAAGTAAGTTGGGATAATTTTGATGATACAATAGAGGCGGGATATTTGAATTTTAAATCTTACCATATGACACGTGGAGGTAATTATGTTTCATTGAGAGTAACTGACTGAAATGTAGGGTGTGAAGTCGAAAATTATAATATTGGAACAATGGATAGGAAAAAATGGTTTTACCATAAATTCCCTCAAATAGTTTAATGGAATTTCAAAGAGTTGAGTCAATTGTGACCAAGAACATACCGGATACTTATGCTCGGTATTTTTATAACCAAAATTGTACACCATGCTTGGGTTGGTTATAAATAAGTTGAACCTAAGGAATGAACTGAAATCATAAAGCTCTAATACCATAAGTAACAAAAAGGTAGAGGATAAAACAACGGTAAACCTTAAAAATGAATTGGATTTTTATTATATGCATAAACAAAGCTTGAGCTCAATTACATAAAAATGTAGTAGAGCTCGGATGTTAAAAACTTCACTACAAAATTAATAAAAATAACTACTTTATATAAACAACTTATAATGGTGAGGCTAGTTTCCATTCACCAAACCTCATTAAATTTACAACTACCACATTTATCAAAAATATGGAGAACGAAGCACTTAGATTTTCATAAGGAATTATTTAGAGAGAGAAGTTAAAAATCATTGCTAGAGAATAAAGTCAAGTGAACCAGAATGTAAATGTGGGTAGTTTTATAATTCCAACAAAGGACAATGCTCATATCTTTTGTGAACTTAAACAAGTATGGTATACCTTAGTCAACTATGAGGTTTTTAGTTCTAATTAACATGCAATATTATTATAATTAAATATTTCCTATCATTATCTTATAATTTAATTTTCTTTTTTTCCTTGTACCTCCTTTGCTTCATGTTCCTTATACCATCACTCTCAATCTTCATATGTCTCTTAAACGTCCTAACTCTTCTTAGGATATTGGTTCATGGTTTAGGTTCTAAAGAAATGTTTGTTAAAAAAATTAATATTTTCAAAGTTTAAATGTAGAAATAGGGGCAGTGAATTCGATTCATGGTTCAAGTTCTAAAGCAATAATTATCATTAGAATTTACACTCAAAAAGGGAATTTGGACATTTTTGTTTGGATTATAAGAGATGATGTGGTTGATGAAGGTTGTCTATGAGGGATAATAAGTGTGAGGGTGGGAAGAATTCAACATGGAACAAGAACAAAAAAATCACCTACATGCACATGTCATGTTGTCAACTATTTGAAGGAGATAGGGCGATGATGTGCAACACAATGATGTAACGAATTTCTAAGTTCATTCTCATTCACAACATTTAGATAAGCACAATTTGTATTGTTGGTCTCATTCTCACTATTCATGAGAGTGTAATTTTTACTTTAAGATGTCAAAATAAAAAGTGTGAAATCAACATGGTTCCATGTTCCAGACATGCACTGGAAAGCTGAATTCTTATAGAACTTTTTCAGCCCACTTTTCATTTGAAAGTTTGAGTAATTATAAAAATATTTTTTTATCACGGGTAAATGGTTTTTCTTGTGATCCTACCTAGGAACAAAAGTGGCCAACGCCAAGATATATAATTATAGCTCAAAACAAGAACAATTCTATAAAAATAAGCATGACCCCAACATCGAGAAAACAAGAGGCTATCAACCCAAAAGATAGTCTAAAAATAACAACAACCCATTTGGATACCAAAATAAATATAGAAGAACAAAAAACAACGTGAAGTCATTTGGAAGTCAACACAAAAGTAGCAAAAAATCGCAAGGAATCGGCCTAAAAGAAGCAAGTAAAAATTACAAGAAATATTTGATGCACAAGTAAGAATCGATAATTCAGCGCTTAACACTATTCATATGATTGAAATATAGATAAATGATTTCAATTGGATAACATTAACTTTGTTAGACAAGGATAAGAACTTAATGGAAATATGAACATAATGTTCTTCTTATAGCAATTGTGTTGGATCCCTATTCAATTTAAACCTTGAGTAATTGGAGGAAGTTGGCGATGTAACCTATTGGGAGTACTACAACTATATTAATATTTATTTGAATAACATAAGCATAGAACCAAAATAAAAAAGTATAAAGAACATAGAAAATACCTCAAAACAAAACAAACATGTTATATTAAGAATGAATTTCAAAAAAAATTCAATAAATTTTAGTATTATTAATAAAGGTTGCATACATTGGAACAAAAGGGATAATAGGTTATGCACAAACAAGCATCAATAATTGAACTTGTCAAATGTTGTCGAGAGATAATAGGGTTCATAACCACCTCTTGGTCTATCATGTTGTATGTTGTGTCTTATGATTGAATCCTCACTAAAGTTGTACAAATGTATTTAATAGATGACCATACAATGATTGAAACCACAACTACTCATTTTCACCATTTTTGTCGATACAAGAGAGTTTATGTAACTATACAAATGCTTTTGACATAGTTAAAATGTACATCAAGATAGTAAAATTACAACTATTTTTTAATTAAAAAACATGTAAAGTTGATAGAGAGCATAGATGTGGAGGTTTGTAATTGAAGGTTTAGGTTGTGTCCCAAACCATTTTTGATAGAAACGGAGAAAATAACGTCTTGTAAAATGTATGATGGAAACGCGGAAGGGGATGCATCAAATAGGTTGATCCTGAGAGAGAGAATGTGGTAGATAAAATGGGTGGAGAAGAGGGGGATGAGGGACAAGAAGAGATAGGGTGGGGAAAGAAGAAGAAAGAAATGTGAAACCATACTCTCCTATAAATGTGGACATGATATTTTTATAAGTTAGCAGATGGAGGAAGGGCTTGGTGTGCAAGTTAGTGAGACAACATATTTCAAGTACATATCAAAAAAGATAGGATAGGTTGAATAATATTTCACGGTTTATGAATGAACAATCATTATTGAGTAAGCTCATCCAATGGTTGATCATGTGAATGAAATTATTTGTCGATTGAAATTTTCTTTTTTTATGGCTTGAAGGCCACATATTGGATGACATTTAATTTTGAAGGTAAGATGAAGACAAAAATGGAGAGTTGGAAATAACATGATGGAAACTAAATACCTATACGCCTTGCACCTATTCTACATCTCATATTGTTATTTCTAAAATAATATATGTTATTTTCTATGTACACACTATGGTAATTGATGCGAGAGATTCATCATTGGCGGATGTTGTTAGAGAAAATAGGGTTAGTAACCACCTCTTGGTCTATCATGTTGTATGTTGGCTCTCATGTTTGAATCCTCATGAGGATGGTGCAAATGTATTTAATAGATGACCATGTAGAGATTAAAACCACAACCGTCGATTTTCATTGTTTGTGTCTGATACATTAGGTTCCATGCAACTATGAAAATGCCTTCGGCATAGTTAAAATGTGCTTCCAAATACTAATATTACAATTTTGGTTGTAATTACAACTATTTTTTTCTACAAAACATGCAAATTTGATAGAGAGGATATGGGTGGAGGTTTATAATTGAAGTTTTGCATTACGGCTAAGGACGTTGTTTATCCCAGAAATGGGGAAACCACTTGAAGGAGCAACACTATATCTTTGCAAGAAATCCAAACACACTGACTTCAAAATGAATGCAAGTTGCAAAAGAAAAGCTAAAAGAAATTGTTATCCAAAATGTGCCCCCTGCTCATTTTGGGCTAACTCCTTTCATCCTTCCTTCTCTTGTGCCTCGGACATAATTTTTGCTTTTCGGGCACTCAAAACCTTCTAGAAATGCCATCATTAGATAGAGCTCTTTCTCAACTTTCCAGAAAGATAAATTTGTCCTCCTAACTCCATGTATTTTTTGAAGTTATGGCTCAGTGGAGTTTTGTGGGAAATTTTCCCCTTGAGGCCCGTCACCAATGAGATGCCGCCACGTGTCCAAGGAAGTGGCGGGGTCGAAGGAGGACTTGGGTTTTTAACCAAGCATTTTGGAAAAGTTTTCAAGAGGAAAAAATTTTCCCGCATGACCGCCACGAATTAGAAGTGCGACACGTGTCCATGGGGGAATTTGGAAATTTTTGCTAAGTGTTAGCGCAGGGGAGATTTTGGAGAGATGGCCCCGCGGCCAATAAAAACACGCCACGCGTCCTAAGGAGCCTGAACCGATGGAGCGCGGGGGAAAGTTAGAAAATTTGGCAAAGTGTTTTTCCAAAAATCCAAAATGTGAAGTTTTGGCCCGCCCCCCAGCTTGACCAATAGAATCTCGCCACGTGTCCAGATGGTGCCAAAAATCAAAGCAAGCTCGCAAGGAAATTTTGGAAGGTCAAACCCGCACCCAATGGGGTTTTGACACATGTCTAGGATGGAAATGAATCAAACATCCCGCGGAAAAATCTGGAAGGACAGGCCCACGTGCAATCAGCGCACGCCACGTGTCCCAAGCTCATCGGCCTCGCGGGAAATTTTTGGAAAATTTTCCAAAGGAAAAATGAAGGAAAATAGAGCAGGATGGGCCCACACCCAATAAGGACGTGTAATTTCAAATCGCCATATCTTTCGATCCAGAGCTCGGTTTTCACATTCTTTATATCAATGGAAAGATGGTGAAATTCTCTACAAGATTCTGAGGTCATTTTTGTATTTTGATTGAGTTTGGAGAGAGAAACTCAAAAATGTATCTCGGCACATGGTGATGAGCAGAAATGACATTTCAACCACCGTTTTTAGTGAAGAATGGCTCGCATTCTCTCCCAGCATGGTTAAAAATGTCGGGAATGGGTTTGTAAGGATGCCCATGCTGTTTTGAATGCCTTTTTGTCAATGATTGAACCTCTCCTACGTTTTCCCATGTTTCTCTCTCTGGGCTCGTCCCTTGACCTTTGTAAAAGCTAGATTTGGCTCATTTTCAAAGGGTCAAACATTTTTGTGTATAGCGGTCCCCTTTCTCACCTTGGAAGTGATTTTGTGGAATATCGGACCTTTTCTAAGAATTGCAACTCATTTTTTCCTCTCGGGTGTTGTAATACAAGTGATTTTGATGTTAAAATAACAATATAGGCCCTGTGATTAATTTTCCATCCTCTGCTGGTGTTGTTTGACTAATTTCGATTCTTCATTACAATTATCGGTTTTGCATGTTCTTTTGTTGCATTTTATGAATTGTGTCGATCTGTGAAGTGAAAAATACTTACCATTCCTTTGGTGTATCACCTATTAGCATTAGCTTTAGTTTATCTGCATTCTCTATCTCTGTCTCCTTTGGAATTTAGGGTAGGATTAGGAATATAGACCTCTGCAACTTGTAAGTGATAAATTTGACCAGAGGAATTGAGGAACCAACCTCTAAACTAGAGATTCCTTTCTCATTTTGCAAGTCCCACACTTGGGGAAAGGATTCAATGTTGTGCAATCACACTGGATGCTAGTATGATCAAACTAGAAATCTGATCAACATCCGAGGGTGCTGCTGATTTGCAACAACAATTTTGGCACGCCCGGTGGGACCTAGAAGTCTTCATCTTCATTGCAATAAAATTGATGTGCATTTGTTGCAAGTTTCTTGCTTTAAACGAGCTATAAATTACACATCTAGCGACTCGAGGAAGAAGAATTAGCTGGTTTTAGCGGTGCATACACTGAAAACTCATGAGAAGAATCACTACAAGGTCAAGAGCCGGAGAAGAAGAGGTGTTGTTTAAATATACGCAACTATCTCCAAGAAGAAGGCAAAGTGGGAGGAGAATCCAAAGGTCTCCATCTCCACCAAATAGAACCCTCTCAACTCCTCCACCTAGTAGGCCTTTCATTCTATCAACAAGGGTTCTAAGGCCAATCAGAATGGCACAAAACAACCCCTATGTCAATTTCACTAGCAGCCCACTTGCCCTCAATGCACAAAATCCAATTCCAGTTGCCACATTGAAGAACATTCCATACTTCACTTTGGAGAAATCGGACCTCACCGGTGATCATGTCAAGGATATTGCTAACATTTGTGTAATCCATGAGATCAATGAGATGCAAGTTGCTATCAAATTGCTGGCATCTTCATTCAAAGGGAAAGCTTTACAATGGTTCAGGAGCCTTGCCTTAGGTTCTATTCAAAATTGGAATCAGCTATGTATAGCCCTCCATGAGTAGTTTGGGGAAAAGGGAGACAACTTGTCCCTTTTGGAGCAGCTAACAACTATCAAAAGAGCTCCCAATGAGCAGCTGACTGATTTTAATTTCAGATTTCAAAGGACTTGGGAGAGAATTCCAGTGGCAGTCAGGCCAACAGCAGAAGGTGCTTTTCTTTATTACCTTAAATCTTTAAATTCTGATATTTCTATGTTAATTCAGTCCATGGGAGGCACAACTATTCCCATTGCTTATAAGCATTGCCATTAGAGCTGAAAATTATTTGATCTAAGCCACAAGCTAGCTCCTAGACCTCCAATGCCATTATTTCCAAGTTTAGAGAGCCCAAGTACTAGCCAAGTGCCTAATTTAGCTTCTATTCCCACTCCTAGAAATCAGAATTCAAGTGAAGCTTCCACTTCATCTTCTATTGCCTCAAATGAATTTCAAGAAGTCATGAATCAGCTACAAAATCTAGGCAATGAGCTGGTTACACTCAAAAGGTAGCAAAGCCCAAGGTTTTAGACCTTCTTTCCACCCCCAAGCTCAACCGACAGCAGCCATATCAATCCCAAAGACCACCCAATCAGCTGCAAATCTAAATCAAGCAAGGCCTCCTGCCAATAGACCATTTCAGCCCTATAATCCCAATGCTACATCTGCATCTAAAGCATTAGTGCCAGTATAAAACAATATGGCTCAAGAGTATGATTGGTGTTTCCCATGCAATGAACCTCACAACCAGTCCATGTGCTTCAACGGTGCCTTGAATCAAGAATTAATGGTGACAACAAGCGGTGTGGAGGGTGAAGTATTCAAAGAAATGACCAACAACAAGAAACATTCCATGAAGAATCGGCTCCGAATGATACCACACTTGTAAGTGGCGGGCGAGAAGATTTGTGTTGCATGAACCAGACAGTTTCCCAAAGTGTTGCAGCCAACACAAGGTCAAAGAGGAGAAATTTGGGTGAAGAACAGCCATTGGCTCCAAGTAATTCACAACCTCTTGTCATTCCACAAACTATTGGCAAGCAAAATGCAATCCCAAGCACACAAGGATTGCCTAAAACAGTTCCTAGGCCAGCCCAAATGCCAGTTGTTGCTACCCATGCACAAGGAATGAATGTGCAGGCCAAGGGACAGCAAAAGGATACTTCATCTCCATTTAATATCATTGATCAGATGAAGAAGACAAATGTAAACATATCAATGTGGGAATCACTCTCTATCCCAGGACAAAGAGATTTGCTACAAGCTACCATGAAGGGTGGTCAACTTCAAATCAATGAGTCCAAATGCAAGAGAAAGTGCTCAAAAATGTTGCCTGACTGAGGGGAATCATGGAGGACAGCAAGGTAAAATTTTGAAACCCCTCCCATTCTATGTTTCATTGATCATTGGAAATCGAGTTAGTACACAATTGCATGATTGATTCGGGGCAAGTAGTTGATAATGCCCAAGCAAATAGTTGATCGATTGGGAATTCAATATGAAACCATATCCAAAGGGTGGTACAATTGGATGGGACAGCAGTAACAATGATTGGAGTGATTAAAAACACGAGTCTTACTTTGCATGCTTGTCCCAACGTGGTTGTTTTACAAGATGTCTCAGTAATAGACCTTCCACCACTCTTTGCCCTATTTTTGTCAAGGGATTTCATAGCCAAGATTGGAGGTTACTTATCTATTGATTGGTCACACATGTTGTTCAGAACAAGATATGGAACCAAGGCCACAATCAGATCTGAACCTATTGCAAACTTCCACATTGAGCCTTACACTCCAAGCCAAATCAATACAAATTTTTCAGCATTTGATCAAGAGGATTATCCAAGCACTGATGAAGCTGACACCAAGGTTGGAAGCATCCCAGATTTAACTCTTGATGAATGGGCAAGCAAGGTGCATGCTTTTGATCCTTATCAAGAAATAGAAGAATCTAAGCTAGAGTCTATTGCATGCATGAAGAAGATCAGCCTATTCCTAGCATCACCAAGCCAGACCACAAGGATGACAATGAGGTATGGCGGTTGTTTTTGATGGATCAAGGAGTAAACAAGGGGCAGGAGGGGGAGCTATGCTTGTTTCCCCTCAAGGGTTAAGTATTATTCATCTTTTATATTTTAGTTTGCATGCTCTAATAACACTGCTGAATATGAAGCCTTGGTGCAAGGATTGCATTGGGAAATGAAGAGAGGAATAAAGAACTTGCAAGTCTTTGGTGACAGTGAGTTGATTTTCAACCAAGTCAAGGGGTAGCATGCTGTCAAGAATGATTTACTCAAGTGCTACAAGAATAGGGTGTGGGACCTCATTGAAGATTTTGAGGGCTTTAGCATAAAATTCATTCCTAGAAAAGAGAACCAAGCTATTGACAGGCTTGCAGTAGTTGGGGGAGCCTTTGACGTTGTGGAGAGCATTCAAAAGGAAAATTATAGCCAAACATCCATGTGATTGTAAGGCCTTCGGTGCCGGACAACAATGTAAGTTGGCAAGTGTTTGAAAATGATCAACAAATCATCCATTTCTTGCAAGAAGAGGCTGAGTTCTCAGCTAAAAATCAGGAAAAGTTGGAGCAGCAGTATGGTGACCAAGTGGTGCAGCTGAGAACCAACAAACTACCAAAGGGGCTTATTACTTTGGAGTCCATTTTCAATCCTAATGATCAGTTTAGGAAAGAGAAAGCAAACATCCAAGTCAAGGGAGAAGATTCAGTGTCCATCTCGGTGGAAGAAGGCAAATCACTCCAAGTTGGCAAGATGACAACCGAGCAAGAAAGTTATGAGTTTACACAACTTTGTCGATAATTCCCTCGATGTGTTTTCTTGGAGATATGAAGATCGAAAGGTTTCAATCCTGAGTTAGCTCAACACACCATTGAATTAGATCCAAATATTAAGCCCATCAGGCAAAAACAAAGACCAGTCAATCCACACATAGAGCCCCTCATGAGAAAAGAATTAAATAAGTTGATAGAATCAAGAATCATATTCCCTATCAAGCATTCTAGTTGGGTTGCCAACTTGGTTCTAGTTAGAAAGAAGAGTGGGGAAATCAGATTGTGTGTTGACTTCAGAGATTTGAATAGAGCATCTCTCAAGGATCATTACCCACTACCTTCCATGGAGCAGATTTTGCAAGTTGTTGCTGGCTCGAAAGGTTTTCACTACTTGATGGCTATTCAGGGTACAATCAGATTATGGTGAAGGAAGAAGATCAGTTCAAGACAGCCTTTACAACCAAATGGGGAACTTATGCATATAGGAAAATGTCATTTGGGTTGTCCAACGCCGGAGCTACCTTCCAAAGAGCAATGGACATGGCGTTCAAAGGTTTGATTAACAACATAGTGCTGATATATCTTGATGATATCACTATTTTTTCAAAAAATGTAGCAGACCACCTCTCTCATTTGAGACAAGTGTTCCAAAGGTGCAGAAGATTTGGAGTCTCCTTGAATCCTAAAAATGTATTTTCTTAGCTCGTGAAGGAAAGCTCCTTGGTCACATTGTCTCCAAAGAGGATTAGCAATTGATCTAGAAAGAGTTGAAGCCATAAAGCACTACTTTGCCATTGCAAGCCACAAGAAGGCCCTTCAAAGTTTCTTGGGGAGAATAAATTTTGTCTAGAGGTTTGTCCCAAATTTTGCAGCCCTAGTCAAGCCTATCACCAAGATGTTAAAGAAAAGCATGGCTTTCAAATGGACAGCAGAAGGAAAGAAGAGTTTTGAAGCGATCAAGGAAGCCATCTCTCAAGCCCCAACTCTCATCAACCCGGATTTCTCTAAGGATTTCATCCTCTATGCGTTTGGAGGTGATGATACTATCTCTGCAATTTTGGTACAGCAAAACAAAGACAATGATGAGTAGCCAATTGCTTTCTTCAGCCAAATCCTAGAGGACTATGAGGTGATATATTCTTTCATTGAGAAGCATGTTCTTGCAGTAATCAGGTGATCGAAAACCAAATTTAACTAGCAATTGTGCACACACATTCTTCTTGCTTTGTGTTGATTTTCGATGTAAAATTTGAGCATTATTTCTTTTTGTATTTTTAATAAAAGAATAAAAACTACAAGTACTATGCAAATATTGAAAGAAATGAAGAGGATTCACCAGCAATGTGACGCAAGAATTGATAACGGAGTTCGGCGCTTGAGGCCTACGTCTCCGGGTCCGGTTGAATGGGACCGATCTATTAAAATCTTGAAAATAATTCTTTACAAAGAATTCTACAAAATTCTGACCTTCTCACAGTCTTCCTCTGTCGAAAATAACAGGGGTTGCTTTTTACATCTCCTCCAAATTCCACTCCTAGCTCAAGTTATGAGCATTACAATAATTTTACACAGTCCCGAATACTCTACAAATAAAATATCACTCCTTTTATATTGTTTCTAAGCCTCCTAGCATGCCGGCTGGGTGCTTATCCTTTTACACGGCCCACCCGGGTTCCATTCTCCTCCCATGCTTTTGACTTATCTTCTTGGGATCATTATCCCACATTTGGCGCATAAAATCTTTGAAGAGGTTTTAAAAGGTAGGTGGGCGCATGTTTTTAGTGGCTTAAGAGCCGCCTTAGCCTATGTGGAGGGCGCAGTACTTGGGGACAGCGCATGGTTTATATTTTAGATGCTAATAATAGATAGCACATGGTTTAATGGGGACAGCGCATGAATATTGGAAATAGATAATGCGTGGACAGTTAGAAATAGATAATGCGTGGAAATTGGAAATAGATAATAGGCATGGATAATTTAAATAATGCATGCCTAAATGTCCCACATGCATGGCGTAAAGGCAAAAATAAGAGTTTATATACACAAGTTGGTTTAATTATTAAATGAGGAGGAGGCCAAGGCACCCCTCCATAATAGAGTGTGTCGAACTTGGCTGAGGGCCCCCAGCCAGTAAATAGCGGGGTCCATTTGTCGAGAACAAGTGTCCAAGACCAGCGTTCCAAAACCCATTTTTTTAGTACGTCACACAATTCTTCCACGTGTCGTAATATAATCGAAACACTTGGTGAGCGTGCACACGTCCAACCTACACAAAACTCCAAATTTTGCCAGTTGCCCAAAAATTTCAGCGGGCTATAACTTTTGCAAACGAGCTCCGTTTCCTACAAACAAGATGTCGTCGGAATCGTATAATTTTTCTCCACACTTTAAAAATTACTGCAACAATTTCTGAGAAGATCTTAGATCGGTGTTTCTCTATGAGGATCCTCGGATCATCGGGAGCTTGAAGAAATTCAAGCATCTAGTTTCAAACAATAAGGTTCAATTGTTGGTTTCTCATGCGGGAGTTAAAGACTTCCTCCTCAACAAAGACTTGAATGAAAAGAGAGCAGGTTGGATTACTCGTGTCATGGAGTATGACATTGAGATCAAAGTTACCAAGCTGGTCAGAGGAAAAGGATTGTGTGAGCAGCTGATTTTGGGCAAACAAAAGGAAGCATGCAATGAGAAGGAAGTTGTTTTGGCATTGCAAGACAGCCATGAGCAAGGAAGCACTCAAGAAGAAAATAATGGTGTCTCCACTCCTTGCTGGACCCAAGACATAATGCACTTCCTAAGCACAGGCCTATGCCCTCCAGAGATGAACAAGACCCAAAGAAGGCATTTCAGATTACAGGCTGTCCCATATGCCCTTGTTGATGGTGTTCTGTTCAAAAGAGATGTGAATGGAGTACTGCTGAGATGCATTGGCACATATCAGATTCATAGGGCATTGGAAGAGTTCCATGGTGGACCAGCTGGTGGTCATTTTGCACCAAGAGTGACAGCCCTAAAGATCATGAGGGCTGGTTATTATTGGCCAAATATTTTCAGTGATTGTTATGCATGGATCAAGAGGTGCAAGAATTGTGCATTCTTCACTAGGTAAAGAGAGGCTAGCTACCCTTCCATTGCATCCAATTTCAGTTGACCAGCCATTCATGCAATGGGGTCTAGACTTCATTGGAGTCATTAATCCCAATTCAAGCCAAGGGCATAAGTGGATTTTAACAGCCACAGATTACTTCACTAAGTGGGTGAAAGTAGCACTCGAGGAAGCAAATGAAGCTAGTATCCTAGACTTCTATGAGGGAATAGTAACCAGGTTTGGCATACCAACTACAATAATATTAGACAATGCATTAGCATTCATTGGATCTAAGGTATTTGAATGGGCTGTCAAGAACGGGATCTACCTAAGTACTTCATCAAACTATTACCCTCAGGGTAATGGCCAGGCTGAGTCTACAAACAAGAACTTGTTGAGAATCATTAGAAGGACTCTTGATGAAAATTAGAGGTCTTGGCATACTAAATTGAAATCAGCCTTATGGGCTAATAGGATAACTCCCAAGAGATCTACAGGTAATTCTCCATTCAAGCTTGTTTATGGAAGAGAGGCAATTTTACCCATGTCTCTTGAGTTGCCAACATTGGAACTCATGAAACAGTTGGAGTTGTTGGAGTTTGAGCCCATGGAGGTTAGATATGCAGAATTGATGGAGCTCCAAGATATCGAAATCGGGCATCCCAAGAAATGGAGAATGATCAAAGCTTTGATAAAGAAGACCTTTGATAGAAAGGCCAAGAATATATCCTTAGGAGTTGGAGATCTAGTGCTAAAATAGGATAGAGCAAAACCGGGAGGCATTCAAAATTTGACGCCATTTGGAGTGGCCCATACATGGTCACAAAGTGTAAGGACAGCAATGCCTTCCAATTGTCTTCATTGGATGGTGAAGAACTACAGATTCTAGTCAATGGAATCCATCTAAAGCATTACTAAAGGGAAATTTACTAAAGGAAATTCTCCACATTGTTTGTTTTTTGTAGGTTAGTTTTCTTTCCCTAAGTGCTTTGGCACAAGCTTGTTGTTCCTGGGAATGTGTTGCAGGCCTTGCTCCATCAGGTGATATTCCATCTTCCTCCTTGCAACGTTCTAGTCAGTTGGGGTATCAAATAGAGGAAATGATGACTCCATGCCCAATGGATTGCTTCAGGAAACTGGTAACTTCATCCAGCAGGCAGATGATCCCTCTGAGTCACCAAAATTGTTATCCAAAATGTGCCCCCTGCTCATTTTGGGCTAACTCCTTTCATCCTTCCTTCTCTTGTGCCTCAGACATAATTTTTGCTTTTCAGGCACTCAAAACCTTCTGGAAATGGCACCATTGGATAGAGCTCTTTCTCATCTTTCCAGAAAGGTAAATTTTTCCTCCTAACTCCATGTATTTTTGAAGTTATGGCTCGGCGGAGTTTTTGTGGGAAATTTTCCCCTTCAAGGCCCGCAGCCAATGAGATGCCGCCACGTGTCCAAGGAAGTGGCGGGGGTCGGAGGAGGACTTGGGTTTTTAACCAAGCATTTTGGCAAAGTTTTCAAGAGGAAAAAAATTTCCCCGCATGACCGCCGATGAATTAGAAGCTGACATGTGTCCATGGGGGGAATTTGGAAATTTTGGCTAAGTGTTAGTGCAAGGGAAATTTTGGAGGGATGGCCTCGCGGCCAATAAAAACACACCACGCATCCTAAGGAGCCTAAACCAGCGAAGTGTGGGGAGAGTTAGAAAATTTGGTGAAGTGTTTTGCCAAAAATCCAAAAGGTGAGTTTTGGCCCATTTTACCCCCGCCACCAATAGAATCTCGCCACGTGTCCGGATGGCGCCAAAAAATCAAAGCAAGCCCGCAAGGAAATTTTGGAGGGTATAACCGCACCCAATGGGTTTTGACATGTGTCTAGGATGGAAATGAATCAAACATCCCGTGGAAAAATCTAGAAGGACAGCCCGCGTGCAATCAGCGCACGCCACATGTCCCAAGCTCATCGGCCTCGCGGGAAATTTTTGGAAAATTTTCCAAAGGAAAATAGAGTAGGATGGGCCCGCGCCCAATAAGGATGTACCACATGGCACATGGAAAGGTGGAGTGCGGAGAAATTTTGAAAAAAAATTCCAAAATGATCAAAAAGGTGAAAAATTCAAATTTTTGCCGTGCCGCCTTAATTGTACATTACGCCTAAAATTTCAAATCGCCATATCTTTCGATCCAGAGCTCGGTTTTCATGTTCTTTATATAAATGGAAATCTAGTGAAATTTTCTACAAGATTTCGAGGTCTTTTTGCATTTTGATTGAGTTTAGAGAGAGAAAATCAAAAATGTCTACGGCATGTAGTGATGAGCGAAATGATGTTTCAACCACCGTTTTTAGTGAAGAATGGCTCGCATTCTCTCCCAGCATGGTTAAAAATGTCAGGGAATGGGTCTGTAAGGATGCCCATGCTTTTTGAATGTGTTTTGGTCAATTATTGAACCTCTCCCATGTTTTCCCGCATTTCTCTCTCCTGGGCTCGCCCTCTTGCACCTTTGTAAAACCGATTTGGCTCATTTTCAAAGGGTTGAACATTTTTTGTGTATTAGCGGGTCCCCTTTCTCACCTTGGAAGTGATTTTTGTGGAATATCAGACCTTTTCTAAGAATTGTAACTCATTTTTCCTCTCAGGTGTTGTAATGCAAGTGATTTTGATGTTAAAATAACAATATAGGCCATGTGATTAATTTTCCATCCTCTGCTGGTGTTGTTTGACTAATTTCGATTCTTCATTACAGTTATCAGTTTGTGCATGTTCTTTTGTTGCATTTTATGAATTGTGTCGATCTGCAGAAGTGAAAAATACTTACCATTCCTTTGGTGTATCACCTATTAGCATTAGCTTTAGTTTATCTGCATTCTCTATCTATGTCTCCTTTGGAATTTAGGGTAGGATTATAAATATAGACCTCTCGCAACTTGTAAGTGATAAATTTGACCGAGAGGAATTGAGGAACCAACCTCTAAACTAGAGATTCCTTTCTCATTTTGCAAGTCCCACACTTGGGAAAGGATTCAATGTTGTGCAATCACTTTGGATGCTAGTATGATCAAACTAGAAATCGATCAACATCCAAGGGTGCGGCTGATTTGTAACAACGAAATATTATTCAATCTTGTGTATTTCACGTCTATGAACACACAATTATATAATGTTTACAAAGATAATCCTCAACCAAAAAAATAGGAGGAAACACTAAAACAAGGCGATAATCACATATCCATAAATCAAGGAGTAGAGGTAACAACTCCAATAAGTTACATGAAGCAAAAATATCCCGTAAACTAACTGAAAAATAATTATAGCATGTGCTCTCAAATGAGCTTATTTAAGGTGTAAAATATCTAGTTCACAAAGACAATTGTGAATTTTTTTACACCAACACCACCGGCTTGTGAAATGTACGATAGAAACGCGGAATGGGATGCATCAAAGAGGTCGAGCATGAGATAGAAAATTTGTGGGAGAGAAAAAGGGGTCGAGAAGAGGGGGTGAGGGAGGAGAAGAGCTAGGGTTGGGAAAGAAGAGTGAGAAAGAAATGTAAAAGCATACTCTCCTAAAACCATAGACATGATGTTTTTTCAATCAATAGATGGAGGAATGGCTTGATTACAAGTTAGAGAGTTAACATATTTCAAGTACATCTCAAAAATACTAGGAGAAGCCAAATAATACTGTGGGTGACAAATGAACAATCATTTTTGAGTAAGCTCTTCAATGGTCGATCACATGAATGAAATTATTTGTCGATTGAATTTATTTATTTTATGACTTGAAGGCCACATATTCAATGAACTTCAATTTGGAAAGTAAGATGAAGACACAAACGGAGATTTAGAAGTAATGTGATGGAAACCAAATACCTATAGGCCCTTTACCTATTCTACAACTCACATTATTATTTCCCAAATAATATCTATTATCTATCCCAAATAAATTCTTCAATCTATGCTCCACTTTATATAATTTCAATCTTGTTCGTAGTATTACGGATGTGGTAAAAAAATGAAAAATCATTGATAATTAATCTTGTCTAATGGTTGATCATATGAGCAACATTATCTTTCCATTGAATTTTACCTTTTTACAACTTCAAGGTCATATGTTGAATAACAATCAATTTGGCACAAAGATGAAGACATGAAAGGACATTAGAAATAATGTGATGGAAATTAAATACCTTTATGCCCCGCATATATTGCACAAATCAAATTTTTCCTGCTCAAATAGTGTATGTTATCTACACTCCACTTTATAGTTTTAATCTCGTTCACAATAAATATTTAAAAAAATTATTATAAACTAGATTATATACTATATATTATAAACTATATGTAGATATTATAAACTATATATATTAAAAATTATATATTTAATTCCAAATCATATTAAAAATATTTAATTGCTCCATGTTGATACGAATGTTAGATATTCTACGAGTTTCCACTGTGTAAACACCTTGAAACAAAAATAATTTTAAAATTGATTAAAGAAATATATCCCATTAAAAATAATAAATCATACATTTAGAAACAATTCATGCACCCAAATTGAAATGTTGATTATTCAAATTAAAATTTTGATAAAACTTGAAAAAGAAATTACTTACATAAAAATAAGCATATTATCTCAATTTGGTGAGAATTTCTCCAAGATCTATTCTATTCTCTAGAAAAATGTCCATAAAATCCTTGTGATCTCCACTTCCACCCTCCTTTCTCACACCTCAAATCCTCTCTTCTATAAACTCATCAAAAATCCCAAACATAACCCTAAAATATTTTGTGGACTCCCTCCTCATTCCTTGAGGGTCTAAAAAAGAAAAAATGGGAAAACATTCACGAAATTTTGGGTCCCACTAATGAACATCATCTTCTAAGGAAATTTTTGAACTCTTCATATTTTTTGAGATCATGTTGAAAATATCCTTGGAAAATACCCCTTTATGGGAGCCTTTGGTCCCTCTTCCTCCTACAAGTGATGCTTCTCGAAAAGGATTCTTTCATATACACGTCTTGATATCCTAAGTTTATATGGTTACCTAAAGCTAACACGTATATATTGGATGATCATAATACAATAATAAATAATATAACTACATCAATAATGTAAAATCCATATATTATGCAACAAAATAATATCAAATAATTATAAGGCATTTTTATGGATTCGGTTGATCATACATCAATTATCATGCTAGCTCATCTATGCATAATTAAGCACCCATTCATGAGTCTCATTTTCTATTCCTAGATAATATTCTTAATTCTACCCCTTGTGCAGAAATAGTCAAGTAACCTATATTTTCCCCATCTATTCAAGCACCTATTAATCAACCGCTAAGAAATCCTATATTATTACATGTCCAACATAATTTATGATCACAATCATGCAAATCTAATTCAATGGATTCTTCTAAACATTTCAATAAAAATAATCAGCCCTACAACCTAATATTAAAGTGACACAATCCTCTAAATGTGTCCTAGGTGATATCTCAAGTTGTTCTACATTAATATCTCATTGTGAAAAGACCTCCTCCCCATCCGGTGATCCAATATATCTCTAAGAAACATTTCCTTGACTACATGTGATCTAGTTGCTCCAAGATATATCTAGGTTTATATCTTATGACTCCCATCCCCATCTCCTCAAAGATATCTCTGGTTTGATATCTCATGACCCTTCTACCCCAATCTTCTATGATATATATTTTGGGTGATGTCTCATGACCTTACTACTCCCGATGGACTATGAGATATATTTGGGGTGATATCTTGTGACCCTATTACCCCTCAAATCTTATGAGATATCTTCTAGGTTATATCTCATTGATCTATTAAGCCACTCAAGTGTGAGGAGGTTGAAATCTAGGTGTAATTAATGTCTTTTAGGAGATATCTTTGGGGTGGTATTTTTTGGCACAATAAGACCAATAAACGCATGTGGGAGGAGGTTTCATTCTAACAGAAAACATTTGGTTTTCTATGCATTGAGCATGGAACCAATTGGTGGAGCCTATAATGTTTTGGGAACTCCCCATGAGGCTAGATTTTACACTTGAAAACCTTGCAGATATATATTCCTAGTCTCTTGGCTAAGGCAAGAGGTAACAACCTTTCCCAAGGTAGCCACAATGATATGGAGGAGCAGGTAAGGCCAAAAATTGGGTGGAAATAATGATACCCAAACATAAGTAGAACAACCTTGGGAAATGAACTAAGGATTGGATCTTGTCCCTCTAAGAAACTAGAATCGAGACAAAGAAGACATCATCTAGAAAACTAGACCTATGTGTAGCGTACAAAAACTAAGGAGACATGTGTAAATTGTTTTAATCAAATTGGAACAACACAAGTTCAAACCCCAGCATTTTTCATCAAATATGCTATAAATATATAAAATAATAATGTGAACAACCATCCCACCATCTTGTGTAATAGTCCGAGAGCATGATAATCATTCTGGAGATGTTAGAAACATTGTAAGAAACCATAAATATGTGCATATCATTTGAGAAAACTGAATTCAATCCCACATGATCATCGATATCTACTATATGTTGCTTAAAGTCTCTAAAACTTACAATTTAAGGACATATTAAATGATTCTTGTTCAAGGTCCAGATGAAGAAGAGTCATGCCAAGATTGTAGAAGGATACGATGCAGATGACGAATGTGAGATCAAATGCCCACAGGAGCATCTGTGTCACACTGCACGAGCATTCTAAGCTTGTATATTCATCTATGTTTTTTTACAAACAAGAGCAAATCTATCGTAAAGCTTTAAATAAATCAAGATGACGTCCTAACCAAAGGGAGATGAAAGGACACATCATGACTCAATAAGATGGTGAATCAAGATGATGATTATTTGGGGTACATTTATAAAAACAATTTAATAAGGGGGAATGTTAGAATTAACTAATACATATTACATTATAGGCGGTTATGTCATGCATTAGGTTGGCGGTTGTAAAAGGGATCGGCGAGCTAGATTGCATTGATAGCTAGATGAAACACTAGGTGGCTCGTAGTTTAAGAGAACTCATCATGATGAGCTATGGTGATAGCTCGGTTGATCGAGTTGATCGGATGCATGGTCTAGTACCCAGACCACGACCGAGTTGGGAGGAGAAATAGCCCAAATTTTTAAATGTAGTAAATGTATGGTGGTGCTAAGCCCATGAGAAAAAGAGAAGGGCCAAGCTCCTAAGCTTGGCTAGATAAATACATCGTAAAGGCGATGTTAGGGCATTGAACTCTTAGGAAGGGTGGAAGGGTTGACTCGGGTCAGTGTGGTATGAAAGGAAGCTTGATTATCGAGCTAAGACATTTTCTCGAGCACATCGAAATAATAAGCTCACTTTGGTAAGCTTTGGGAAAGCCACAATGACGCATGGCAAGTTATGCAAGAATTCAGAGCTCAATGAGATGATATTTTAGAGGTTGGGGCATGGAATCTTTGAATAAGTGAGCTCCTAATGTCCGAAAAGTAAAGCCCTGAAAGTTCAAAATGGGAGGTATATATGGTGAGCTGAGGTGAATTTTAGGGGTCTTCGGAGTAAAATTTTAAATTTTCTAATCCAAAATGTCCAAAAAGGGTGAAGCAAGATGTCCAAAAACAAGAAATGTCAAAGTCCAAAGCAGGGGTCTACATGGCAAGTTATGGTGGTTTCATATGTTGGTGAGTTCGGGTTTCGGGGTTGGTGGCTTTTGGGAGTTGTTTTTGAGTTCCAAGTGGTTACTTTCCAAAAAATCACTCACCCAATGTCTAAAAAAGGGGGTCTCGAAACCCCGAAACATTGCATTCCCACGATCATTCAAAAAACCACCAAGCTAGCACTTTAGGCATCTAGTCACATTGAATCCGAGTCAAAGAGGTAGGTGTGGAGGTGACATGACAAGTTAGATGGGAGAAGTTAAGGAATGCATCGAGATTGCAAGAAGGTGACGTATTGAGTCACATTGCATTGAATGGTTGTAGCTCGGTGGGTGGCACTTTGTAGCTCGGTGGGTGGTGTGATGAGCTCAATGGTAGGGTAAAGCACAAAATCATGACCTATTTTCAAAATGTAATAACTTGAGTAATGTTTAGCCAAGTTTTGCAAAATTATAATTTATGGAAAGGGTTTTTAGAGAGGAATTAAATGGTGATGGCAAAATGCGGTGACCAATTAGATAGGTGGAATTTGAAGACAAGAAGCAACCATTACAACCATGATGATATCTTGTTTCATACACCACCAATTTTTGTAAAACCATATTCGATGGAGATCTTATTTTGAGATCAAAATCATAGGATAACCGAGAGGAGAATTTAATGAGTTTGGTGGGAAAATTCTAATGATGGAGTTACATAGCTAGGATCTGTACCGGATGCGGGAAAACCCATTTCTTCTTGTTCAAGCCATAGTACAATCATGGTGTTTTGCAATGCAGCTATTACGAGGATCTAATGATGAATTTGAAGGGTTTTGGATACCTTTCGGACTATTTTCTCTCTCTCCTCTTTGCATTTATTCTACTATAAAATGTAAGGATGGGCAAATTTCAAAAGGTTGGATGTTTTGCCTTTTCCCCTCCCTTATTTTCTTATCTATGAGAAATTTATGGAGCTCAAGCCTCCCATTGAAACTGTAAATGCAATTCTCGTGCCTTTTGACCCCTTTGTAATGCATTATATCTACTATTGGAGCAATAAAATAGACATATATATGTTAAAAAACCTCTTTTGTGGTATTGTGTTCTCTCCGATCTCTCATTATATTTTGTTTATTTGTGTATGGTTTAATTTTGATTGTAGATATCAATGGATTGTGTTTTCTTGGTAAATGAGTTTACAATAAGTATATTTTAACCTATGGTGTTGAATTATCCTCTTTAGAACTACTTGTTCCATTCTTAATAAAGTGTAGATATCCAACATTCCTTATTGGTGCATCACCTCCAATTAGATTAGGTTTACTTTCTTGAAATCCTTCTATCCATGTCTCCTTGGAAAAATTTAGGGTAGGATTAGATAGTTTCTCTACAAATTGAGCATGTGGTGTCAATATTTAGGAATAGTAAGTCAGCCTTTCTCGAAGAACAATCATAATTGCAAAGTCCCACACTTTGGGAACAGCTCCATGTTGTGCAATCACACCGAATGACCCATCAACAAATGAAGCATTCGGGGGTGTTGTGATTCCGCATAAATAGTTTTGGCACACCCGGTGGGACAAGAAGTCATTCCACAAGATTTGAAGGCATTTTCAAGAAATTTGGACTTAGAAAATTACATATTTTCAATTTTAGACTTTTCACCTCATAGGTAGTGTTCTAAAATAAATTTTCAAGGTTTTTCTTAGTAAAAACAAGTCCAAAATTCACCGAGTAGATAGATCGGAGGCTAAAATTCAAAAGGGTTTCCTTATATTTAAAAAAAAATTCAAAATTTTAGAGTTTTTTAATTTTGTGTTTCAGGATTTGAGACCTCTCAATATTTTAGGATTTCAAGTTTCTCCAAACTTTGGCTTTCAAGATTTTAGATTTTCATAAGTATTTCATTTTCAAGTTTCAAAACTTGTGCATTTTCGAGACTTTCAGGTTTTCAGGTTTGAGATATTCGAGTTTTCACTTGTGCACTATTTTGGGATTTTAAGTTTTGAACTTTGGGTTTGAAGTTTTTAACTTTAGGATTTCACGATTGTCGGTTGAAGATGAATTTTAACCTCTAGAAGATCAATACACATGTCCTTTAAAGTTATCATTTTCATTTTTGCCAAGTATTGGTGTGTGACTTAGTAAAATATTATCCTTTAAGAGGCTCACTTCCTAACACATAAGGTGACTCCAAAGGGTTAGAACTCGGTGGTGTAGCAACACAAATTGCCCGAGTATATAAGAATAATTTGAACTAGGTCCGAGATGAAAAAAGAAGGAATATTCATATATCTATAATTATCTCCCGGTGGAGGAAGGAAGGAGAGGAAGAAGACCACAAAGATCGTCGTATCCACCTAACAGGACTTTGTTTACACGTCCACCTAGTATACCCTTCATTCAATCAACTAGGTTCCTCGATCAATGATAATGGTTCATCAAGCGCCACCGAATCCCTTTGTCAAATTTCCCTATATGCTCAAAATCCAATTCCGGTTGTAGTATTGAAAAACATTCCATACTTCATAGGATAAAATCATACAACCCCTATTGACCACATCCAATACATTATAAATTTTTGTGCAATTCATGAAATCAATGAAATGGATGTTGCAATCAAGTTTTGGCATCCTCTTTCAAGGGTAAGTCCTTACAATGGTTTAGGAGCTTAATAGAAGGTTCTATAGAAAATTGGAATCAGTTATATACAACCCTCTGTTATCAATTTAGAGAAAGGGTAGAAAACATATCTTTATTAGAACAATTGAAAACAATCAAGAGAGCTCAGATTTGAGTAAATGGTGGAACTTTATTTCGATTCCAAAATACATGGGATAGGATCCTAGTGACCGTGAAACTAACTACACAAGGTGCATTCCTCTATTTCTTAAAGGCCCTAAATTTAGACATAACAATGATGATATAGTCAATGGGAGGAACAACGCTTCCAAGAGCCTATAACATAGCTATCAGGGCCAAGAACTGTTTGATTCAAGCAAGCAAGTTATTACCTAGGCCACCAATGCCTCTATATCTAGAAATGGAAACTCCTACAATGAGTCAAACACCATAATTGAATCCCATTCCATCCCCTAGGAATCAGCAACAATAAGGCTTTTACTTCTTCAAGTACTTCCAAAGAACTCCAGGAGTTCATGAAGCAAATTTAAAACCTATGGAATGAGTTAGTAATTATCAATAGGCATCAAGTAAGCTCAATAAAATAGGCATCCTTTTCAATCAAACAGTCACCAAGTTCAAGTTGTAAATCAAAACTCGAACCAAGAAGAACCTCAAGTTGTTAGGCCATTCCAACCATATCATCCAAATGTAGCCTCAACATCAAGATTCTTAGTTCCAACTCAAAAAAACATTACGGGGAATATTAGTGGTGTTACCCCCGTAATATCCCTCCTAATAAATCTATGTGCTTCAATGGTGCGTTGAATCAGACTATGATGGTTCAAACCATCAGTATGTCCCAGGAGTCAAGTGAGGGAGAAAATAATCAGCAATAAACTTAGAAATAGGCACCTCCAATAGAAACCACATTGATCAATTAGAAAATAGAGGACTTTTATGGATTTAATCAACCTCCTTTCAAGGGTGTAGCTATCAATACACGATCAAAGAAAAGGAACATAGAACAAGGGAAACCATTTAATCTAGATTTTCTCAACCTACTCTCACCCCACAAGGAGTTAGTAATGCAAAAGCAGCTCTGAGTGCATAAAATCAGCCTAAGGTACCTATTGCGGTAGTAAAATTGCCTACTCAAGCTCCAAAAAAATTGTGTCTAGTAAGGGGCAAAAAAATGAGAGCCCAACCCCTTTCAACATCAATGACCAGATGAAGAAAACACATGTAAAAATTTCCATGTGGGATTCACTAGTAATCCAAGGACAACGGGATTTCTTACAAGTAGCAATGGCTAATTGGTCTTCCTTGAATGAATCAAACCAAAGACAGGAGAAAGTTCTCATTAATTCAGTACCACAACAAGGGGGTCAACCAAGTAGAAATTTGAAGCCTCCACCGTTTTATGTATCATTGATTATCAAGAACCACTTGGTACAAAATTACATGATCGATTCGGGGCAAGAAGTTTAGTAATACCAAAATAAATAGTTGATCAACTAGGCCTAAAGCATGATCTCGGTCTCAGAGGAGTAGTGCGGTAGATGATGGGACAAAAGTGGGAACATTTGGGATCATCAAAGGGTTAAGTCTTACACTACATGCTTACCCAAATGTCACAATCTTGCAAGATATATCTTTAATTAACTTACCACCACTCTTCGCATTATATTTTCAAGATATTTCACTACCAAAATTAGTGGATATCTATCTGCAGATTTGTCACATATGCTCTTCAAAAAAAAGGTACGAACCCAAAACAACAATCGGGTCATAACCAATTACTAATTTCCACATTGAGCCTCATGTGTCAAGCCTAATAAATGGAAATTTCTCATCTTTTGATCAGGAAGAGTGTTCAAACATTCCAAAATAGATACTAAAGTTAAGGACATTCTAGATTTGACACTAGATGAATGGGCAAACAAGACACGCTTTTGATCCATACAAGGAATTGGTAGAAGTTGAACTAGGTGTCTATTGTGTGCATGAAGAGAATCCACTTATCCCTAGCCTCACCAAGCTAGAAGATAAGGATGAAAATGAAGTATGAAAACTTTTTTTTATGGATCAAGAAGAAGGAAAGGTGCTAGAAGGGGTGCCATGTTGGTGTCTCCACAAAATGACAACTATTATTCATCTTTCCAATTTTAGTTCACTTTCTCAAACAATACAGCTAAATACAAAACTTTGATTCATGGGCTCCATTGGGCCAAAAAAGAGGCATACAGAACTTGCGGGTGTTCGGGGATAGTGAGCTTATTATAAACTAAGTCTAGGGACAACATGCTGCAAAGAATGACCTACTTAAGAGCTATAAAAATAAGGTATGGGACCTCATAGAATAATTTGAAGCCTTTAATGTCACCCCCATACCTAAAAAGAAGAATGAAGCTACGTAAATATTTGTAGCAATTGGGGCAACATTCGATGTGGTGGATAGTATCAAAAGAGATAAAATGCAACCCCATATTAAGGTAGTTGTGAGGCCAACAATCCTAGATAATAACACAAGATGGCAAGTGTTCTAGAATGATCAATGGATCATCAATTTCTCGCAAGAAGAGGTGGAGTTCTCAACTAGGAATTAGGATAAATTAGAGCAGCAAGTATGGGGATCAAGTAGTGTATCTACGGAAAAACAAGCTCCCAAAAGGCTTAGTGACATTGGATTCAATATTCAATCCCAATGACCAATTCCGAAAGAGAAATAAAACATTCAGGTCAAAGGAGAAGATTCATAATCCATTTTCGTTAGAGAAGGTAAAATACTCCAAATTGGCAAAGTGAGCACTCAATAGGAAATATATGATTTCATACAACTTTTCCAAGAGTTCCTCGATGTATTCACTTAGAGCTATGAGAACCTAAAATGATTTTATCCTAAGTTGGTGCAACATAAAATTGAACTAGATCTGGATGTTAATCCTATCAAGTAGAAACAAAGACCAATCAACTCACATATTGAGCCTCTCATGAGAAAGCAAATGAATAAGTTGATAGAGGAAAGTATCATATTTCCAATCAAACACTCAAGTTGGGTTGTAAACCTGGTGTCATCGGGAAGAAACGGTGAAATTCGGTTGTGCGCGGACTTTCAGGACTTAAACAGGGCATCTCTCAAGGACCACTATCTGTTCTCATCTATGGAGAAAATATTACAAGTAGTAGCTAGTTCAGAAATATTCTCTCTCCTAGATGGATACTCGGGCTACAATCAGATAATGGTGAAAAAGAATATGGTAAGTTTAAAATAGCTTTCACCACCAAATGGGTCACCTATGCCTACAGGAAAATGCCATTCGGTTTGTCGAATGGTGGAGCAACATTTCAATGAGAAATGGACATGGCATTTAAGGGTTTCATAAAAATATAGTTCTTGTGTAATTAGATGACATCACTATGTTTTCTAAGGATGCAAAAAGTCACCTCTTTCATCTCAAACAGGTGTTCCAAAGATGCATAAGATTTGGATTTTCTCTAAATCTCAAAAATACATATTCTTAGCTCACATAGGTAAATTCTTAGGCCACATCGTGTCTAAAGAGGGATTGATGATTGATCCAGAGAGGGTTGAAGCAATTTAATAATTTCCATTTCCAAGTCATAAGAAGGATCTCCAGAGCTTCTTGGGAGAATCAACTTTTTCCATAGGTTTGTGCCATATTTTTCCACTCTTGTCAAGCCAATAATGTTGATGTTGAAATAGATTATGGCATTTAAGTGGATAGCAGAAGGTAAGGAAATTTTTAATCTATCAAGAATGCAATATCTCAAGCTCCTACTCTCATCAATCTAGACTTTTCCAAAGATTTCATGCTCTATGCCTTTGGTGGTTTGGACACAATTTTAGCAATTCTAGTGCAGAAAAATAAAGAGGGATCCGAACAGCCAATTACCTTCTTGATCAAGGCTTTTGATGACTATGAAGTAACGTACTCATTCATTGAGAAGCACGTCCTGCGAGTTATCAGGAGTTTGAAAAATTTCAAGAACCTAGCTTTCAAACAGCAAGATTCAAATATTGGTGTCCCATGTGGGAGTCAAGGACTTCCTCTTGAACAAGGATTTGAATGAGAATCAAGAAGGATGGATCACCCATGTTATAGAATATGACATTGAGATCAAGGTCACTAAATTAGTCTCATGGAAAGGGATTGTGTGAAAAGTTGGCTTCAATTCAATAGGTTGAAGCAAGTAATGAAAATTAAGTTGTTCAAGTGCTAAAAATAATCATGAATAATTAAATGATGATATGCCCACTCCTTTTTGGACTTAGAACATGATACATTTCCTACAAATAGGTTTATGCCCTCCGGGATGAGAAAATCAAAGAGGATATATTTCAGGCTTCAAGCCATTCCATATGTGCTTATTGATGGTGTTTTGTTCAATAAGGACATTAATGGGGTCCTATTAAGGTGCATTGGAACTAATCATATTGAAACTTTATTATAATAGTTTCACGATGGAGAGGTCGGAGGTCATTTTTCCCCATGGGTAACAACTCTCAAAATAATGAAGGCGGGTTATTATTGGCCCATAGTGTTTAGTGACTCTTATACTGGATCAAGAAGTATAAAAAGTGTGCATTCTTCACATGAAAAGAGAGGCTAACATCACTTTAATTACATCGATTTCGATTGATCAACCATTCATGTAATGGGGATTGGACTTATATCGGTGTCATTAATCCAAATTCAAGACAAGGTCACAAGTGGATTATAATAGTATTAGACTATTTCACCAAGTGGACCAAGGCAGTAGCACTCAAGGAAGAAAACGAGTCTAGCATACTAGATTTCTATGAAGGGATAGTGACAAGGTTCAGAGTACCATCCACTATTATATCAGATAACAATCTAGCATTCCTAGGTTCCAAGATCACATAATGGGTTGTTACGAACGAGATTTATTTGGGCACCTCTTTTAACTATTACCCCCAGGGAAACGGATAAACAGAGTCCACAAATAATAATTTGTTAAAGATCGTTAGGAGGAATCTAGATGAAAATCAAATAACATGGAATATCAAGCTTAAATTAGCCTTGTAGGTTGATAGGATAACACCTAAAAGGTCAATGAGTAGCTCTCCCTACACGTTGGTCTACGGAAATAAGAAGTGTTACCAAATCACTCGAATTTCCAGCATTGGAACTCATGAAGCAGCTAGAATTTTCAGAATTTGAGCCTATGTAAGATAGGTATGCAGATCTAGTGGAGTTAGAAGAAATAAGATAGCATGCAATGCAAACCATCAAGAAGGATTAGGCCTTAGTCAAGAGTTCATTTGACAAGAGATCCAAAGAAAGGACCTTTTAGGAAGAGGACCTAGTTATGAAATGGGATACAGAGATCGGGAAAACCGGGAAAGCATTCCCAATTTGATGCCATTTGGAGTGACCCCTACATGGTCATAGGATGTAAGAGTAGCAATGCCTTCTAACTGTCTACTTTGGATGGAGAGGAACTTCGATTCTGGTTAACATAATCTATCTTAAACATTGCTACTAAAAGGAAAATTCTCACCCTTGTACATATTAGTTTAGGATTTTAAATTCCTCTAAGTGTGTATGCACATTGTCTTGTTGTAGATTAGGTTTCAATTTCCCTAAGTTCCTTTGCACAGGTTTTGTTTTTCTCCTAGTTATATCATTGTGCAATTCAGTGTGCCTCCTAAGTGAATGTTGTAATAGGAAGAGGTTCATACTTGTGGGAAACAGTTGTAGATTTAAGAGAAAAAAATGTAGAGCAACTAAAATCAAGATTAAGGAAGGATTTTACTAATTTTTCATTCTTCGATTCCTTTAAGATCAATCACAGGTGAACTTATATTGTCCTCCACCATGTTAGAAGGAAAGCATCCTCCAACAACATGTCGCAAGTGGAATTTCAAACGAAAGAGAAAATTTAAGTTTTAATAGAGTTCCATTATGTAAAAACTTAAGGAATTTATTATTTAAAACTCTTCAACATGTTATGCATGCCAAGAAATCATCACTTTTGTGTGCTTCATACTTGCACAATCTAGACTTGGGATAGGTTTAGAATTTCATTTTTAGTCTCGTAGATCGGGGTTTATAGAGAGGAATAGGTTAAAACTCCCAAGTCAAGGAAATTTTCCACTCTCACAAATCTTAATTTTAATATTTTCTTATAAATATTGAAAGTGTGAGTGATTAGAATAGGTTCAAGTTTAAATATGTGTAGGAGGTATCTAGGTTTTAATAGAAAATAGGTTCGAGAATCAGTTTGCATGTATATAGTGACTCTATACTGCGCAATGAACATGTCAAAGCTCTTGGTACGAGAACATCTAGAAGGTAGATGTCCATGTGAGTCACCAAATTGTTGATAATTTTTGCCCCTATGGGAAAAATTTTCCAACAAGGACCCACATGACCACGGGCTCTTAAGCCGGGCCCCCAAGGTTAAAATCAAGTTATAGGAGGTTCCTAGGGTCTCGGGGGCACTTTCGGTGAGTTCAAGTGAAAATGGTATTGAGGAATTTTTTCCTCTTCTAGGTTTTGACCCTTTGGATCATCTTGGAAAATGATGAAATGAAGGCCCATGGGCTCACATCCACCTCAAAATGAGCAAAAAAATTAAAAAATTCATGTCGGGCCTCGGGAACCCTTGCATGTACTCCTGTCAAGTCTCCAACATGATAAAAATTGAAAAAATCTAAAGGGACATTGGGGTCAAAAGTCTTCATTTGGGCCTTAATAGGCCACCAAGCTGAAAAGAGGTCACCGAGTTGGGTCATGCATTGGGGCGGTGGTTGAAAATGGCTCACCGAGTAGCTTGGCAAGCTACTTGGTGAGCCAAGTTGTGTCGATAGCCGGAAAATCATTAGGTAGCTAGGCGGTTTAAGAGAGAACGAGTGAGCTATGGCGGTAGCTCGGTTGATCGAGTTGATTGGATGCATGGTCTAGGACCTCAACCAGAGCTGATTTGGAAGGAGAATTGGCCCCAAGTTTTGAATTCAAGAAACGTATGGTAGTGCCAAGCCCATAAGCAAAAGAGAAGGACCGAGCTCCCCAAGCTCGGCCGAGGTAAATACATCGTGAAGGTGATGTTAGAGCATTGAACTCTCGGCTAGGGTGGAATGGTTAACTCACGGGTCATTTGGCACCAAAGGAAGCTCAATCGGCAAGCTAAGACATTGGCTCGAGCTCATAAGAAATAACAAGTTCGCTTCGGTGAGTTGTGGGTGAGCCATAATGACACATGGCGATATTGGTGACAATTCGAGCTTGGCGAGATGATATTTCAGATCTTTTGGGGGCATGAAATCTCTAAATAAGTGAGTGCCCAATGTCCAAAAAGCAAAGCCCTAAAAGTTTGAAACAGGAGTTACACGTGGCGAGATGAGGTGAATTTTAGGGGTCGTCGGAGTCTAATTTTAGATTTTACGATGCAAAATGTCCGAAAAGGGTGAAGTGAGATGTCCGGAAATAATAAATGTTGAAGTTTGAAGTGGGGGTCTATGTGGTGAGTTGTGGTGGTTTCGGATGTTGGTGAGTTCGGGTTTTGGGGTTGGTGGCTTTGAAGTTGTTTTTAAATTTTTAAGCGGTTATTATCGAAAAAAGGGCTCACCCAATGTTTGAAAAAGGGGGTCACAAAACCCCAAAACATTACATTCCCACCAAGTATTTAACAAACCGTAGAGTTGGTGCTTTAGGCGTCAAAGTCACATTGAATACCGATTAAGAGCGGTAGGTGTGGAGGTCATATGGTGAGTTAGGTGGGAGAAGCTAAGGAATGCACCAAGCTTGCGAGAAGGTGACATGTTTAGATGCATTAAAGTGAATGGGTTTATCTCGGTGGGTGGAAATGTAGCTCGGTGGGTTGTGTGATGAGCTCGGTGGTAGGGTAAAGCAAAAATCATGACCTATTTTCAAAATGCAATAACTTGAGCAATTTTTGCAAAATTGTACTTGTCGGAAAGGGTTTTAAGAGAGGAATTCAATGGTGATGGCCAAATGTAGTGACCAGGTGGGTAGGTGGAATTTGAAGCCAAGAAGAAACTAGTACAACCATGATAATATCTTGTTTCATACACAAGCATTTTTACAAAACCATAGTCAATGGAGAGCTAATTTTGAGCTCAACATCACGCAGGATAACCATAGGGGAGAATTTAATGTTTTTTGTGGGAAAATTCTAATGATGGAGTTACAGAGCTAGGAGCCATACCTAGATGCGGGAAAACCCATTTCTTCTTGTTCAAGCCATAGTACAATCATGGTGTTTGCAGTAGCTATTACATGGATCTAATGATGATTTTGAAGGTTTTTAGCATTTCAGAATCTTTTCTCTCTCTCCTCTCTCCTTTTCTTCTACTATAAAATGTAAAGAGGGGAAAATTTCAAAATGTTGGATGTTTTTCCTTCAACCCTCCCTTATTTTCTAGTATATGAGAAATGTTTGGACCTCAAGCCTCCCATTGAAACTGTAAATATAATTCGCATGCCTTTTCGCCCCTTTGTAATGCATTATATCTACTATTGGAGTATTAAAACAAACTGTGGATGTTCAACAATCCTCTTTTATGTTATTGTGTTCTTTGTGATTTCTCATTACACTATGGTTATTTGTGCATGGTTTAATTGTTATTGCAAATATCAATGGATTGTGTTTACTAGTAAATGAGTTTACAATAAGTATATTTTGACTTGTGTTGAATTACCCTCTTCAGAATTACTTGTTTCATTCTCATGCAAGTGCGAGATATCTAGCATTCCTTATTGGTGCATCACCTCCAGTTAGAATAGGTTTACTTTCTTGCAATCCTTCTATCCCTGTCTCCTTGGAAATAATTAGGGTAGGATTAGATAGTTTCTCTATAAATTTTGCGTGTAGTGTCAATATTTAGGAATAGGAATCCAAAATTTCTGCAGAGAGCTATCCTGATTGTAAATTCCCACACTTTGGGAATAGCTCCATGTTGTGTAATCACACCGAATGACCCATCAACAAACAAAGAATTTGGGGGTGTTATGATTCCACATAAATAGTAACCACAATTCCTTAGATTTTACGTCCCCACAAAAAGATGATAGTGTCAATCCACATCTGCTCAAATGAGCATAGCATGGTACAATTAAGAGGACTGAATGAAATGAAGGATTAAGTTCTTATGAACATGAATGTAGGTTCATGGATTTATATTTTCAACCTTACCAAATTTCCTTGTGTTTAATATTGAATCTTCCCACTTATAACGTTCACCAAAAACCATATGTTATCCTTACAAGTTACGAGTTTTATCTTTTCGCTTGCGTTAAGACATTGAGAGTAAATATCTTTTAATTTATTTTTCATATACACTAACATTTTAGATAAGTTTTCCACTTCACATCACTAAAAGTGCGTACAATTTATGTGCCAACCATATCTGATATTTACCCATTTAATTATTTTCTTCATGCATTTACACATCCCCTCCACCATATTAACATCTAACACATCCCCTCACCATATTAGAATTAGCACATCTATCATCTTTGCATTATCATACATCAATATCTTAGCTTAGACATACTCATCACATGTTTCAAAGCATCATCATTATGCAATTACACACTCTTGTGCTTCATTAACACTTGACTATTGAGGGATATCTACACACATGTACCCCACACACTACATCTATTCACCCATCATGCATTTATACACCATACATATTCTACATACTATATTATTACTCATCACATATGTGTCACACTCCTATTATTTACGAGTCTAGCATCATATACTATTCATCATGCATACTACATAACACATACCTTATACTTTTAGTTTACATACATATCTTGCATTGCATCTTATACATCATCCATTCTACAATATACACATCACATTACTCTTCATCATACATACATCTATGTTAGGGTTGATTATGCACTTTACATTTCATCGTACAACATTACACATTGCATTCATCATATGATTGTCCATATTCATCACATGGTCTCATCACACATCTACACGTTACACTCACTACCCTATGATGCACTTTAGTTCCTTAGTCCATACTCGATTGCCGAGGGTTTCCCAATCAAATGGACCTTCTCATACTTACACATTCATCATTCGACCTTCTATCATACAACATTACTAGGGTTTTGGCATACATTATAGGATAAATGGTCACTTCTTCCTTCATCTTGTAGTGGTATACACTTTAGGCTACATCACCACTCCCTTTATTCATATATTAGTGATATACGATTTAGGATAGCTTATCACTCTTTCGATCATTTTGTCGTCATATACACTTCAGATATACACATCATTTCTAGGTCGTATATCATCACACATACACATTCATCACATCCCATTAGACATAATACACACATTTCAATCATTTTCCAATGATGCACTCTTGTTTATGGTTCATTCTTGACTACTGATGGGGTAAACCAAATGAGCCTCACTACATGCATTTCCATTCACTCTAGGGGTGTGTGATTCCTATCATTCCATCTTGCATTCCATTCCATCCATCCACAGCATATTGCATATCTTGGTTTTTTAACTCTTGTTTGCATTTGATTATATATGATCACTTCATTACGCATGCTAGTTATATCTCTTGTAATCCATTTATCTATACCATAAACAGATACACAGTCACTTCCTTTTCTAGTTGTGATTGTAGATACATGTCTTTTACACACGGTGTGGATGCTCACCTTCTACCCATCCTACATTATTCGTTGGGGGCATCCACATTCGTCTCTTACATGTGTTATTATTTCATTTTGTACTTAGCACTCTACATCACATGATTATACATGCTTTTGACATATTGGTTATCTTTCTAACATGTTAACAAGTGGTTCATGTGCAACATTTTTGACAAGATTACTTACTTCTATGGCTATTTGTTGTTTGTACTTCCTTTTTTTGTTTGTTATTGTATGTGGGCCTTTCCCTTTGTTTGGTGTTTAGACTTGTTTGTTGTATGTGGCCATGATTGCCTTGCATGTCTTATAACATCATGAGTGATGTCCCATGTTTGTAGCTCACTTTGTGTGGCTTACTTTGTCTTCTTATGTGTTTACATTACTATATTTCTTGGTATCTTATACACTATTTACGTAGATTACACATTGTCTTATACATGCATGCTTGTTTGTACTAACACTTGTCTTTGGATAGCCTCTTGTTTGTGTGCGCCTTGGTTTCTACCAAGCACATTTCATTTTCCCCTACAGGGAAGAGTTATAGATTTCATGTGGTTGGTCCTCTTTTTGGGCCACATTCTCCTATCAGCGATGTCACATGCACCCCTAAAGATGGGGGGCATCATTTGGGGTTTTACATACTATACAACACTTCTACACCGGTTCAGTTCAATTTAGTTTCCACCCTTGGCATTGTGGGTTATACAATGAGTGAGTTCAAACCAATCTACGACCCTGTACATAGTGGATTTTACAAGACGTGGTTGTCTTTAGCATTCGGGAAGATGTTATAGGTTAGAGGATACATCGGACTTCCTCTCTACACTAATTCAACTAGTGACATCGGATCACCCAAAAATCCAAGTAAGTACCGAGATATCTTCACACATATGTAGGGAAGTAGTTACTGGTCGAAGGATACGGTGGATTTCCTCCCTACAATTCTTCGGTGTATAGCGTCGAATCACCCAAAACCCGGGACAAGATATACTCTTTCTACACCCTTTCTCTCATTAGGTGCACATGTTCCTTTTACACTTTTCATACTTTTATTTCAAGTATTTTCATTACATATACATGTGTCTTTTACATGCATTTTTGGCATATATAGATGCGTATTTGACTTCTTGATCATCTTCTCCTTGCACGTCGACCGTATAAGAAACAAGTAGACAAACAACAACTACTACAGCAATGGAGGAAAAAAACAACATTTTGCATGTAGCACACACGATACTAACCATGTAGGTACATCACACACATTGGAAACTACACACGCGTTTCCACCCTAGGTTCACTCTCATCACTTTTTACACTTTTGCATCTTTATTTTCATGCTTTATCATATTTTTGTCACTTCACGCTTTGTTTTTCCTTAAGTGTGTTTCTACATCGCTCTACATGGATTATCAGGTACGCATCTCTATCTCCTTTATGTTATTGAGATTTTCTCTCACCAACATAAAGTGGGGGAAAATGTAGTCACAAAATCACACACTTTAGACATTATTTAATCTTGATCTGAAACTACTATTCATATGGTTTTTGAGTGAAGAAAGTACTAACTAACCTCCGTCTTTTGGCCATTTTACTTTGTTTTTACGTCAATTACTACCAACCTCTCACACATGCATGCCTAGTGTGTTTCTATTATTTCGTGTTATTTTACATTTTACTAGGGCACACATAATAGTATTGGGGCACCGACAGTGCCCCAGTCCCATCGGGGTGCCCTAATACTTTTCCTACTTTCCCTGCAACTTTTTGAGCACTTTCTAGACATTTAAATTTTTCATTTTTCTTTTGGTCACCTTTTCAAGGTCAATTATGAAATTAGAACAAGAGAACCATACAAATATAACTTTATGTGGCCATAATGAGGGACCAGGCACTAGTCACTACTATCATCACCTAAGGTTGCATCAATCATGTTAGCATAGTATATGTACCTAATTTTATTATTAGACTAGCTTCTATCTATTCCATTATTCTCTCACCTACATCCATATCTTCCTCCTCCAGTTTAGGGGAATGTTGTTTATTGTTTCTCCTATAAAATGTACGTGCTTCTCCATAATAAAATGAGATGTAGAGTCTGTTCTTCTCTCCATTCTTCTTCTATTCTAATTTTGTCCCATAGTTTGGTATCAGAGCTACAATATCTCTGACCTGTGTGCAGTGTCTTTCTCCTCAGTTATTTTCTCTTGCTGCTGCATGAAGAATCTTGTGTGTTGATTTAGCGTGGAGAGAGCATATCAATTATTTTGCATGGAATCATAAGAAGAGATCAAACATTTTTTTTCTTGCACACAACGTGGACATCAAAAAAAGTGTTGTTTTTTGTTTTTTCTTTCACCTGTGCATGGAGGTCTTGATTTTTCTACGTAGAAGAGGACAGAAGTTATGTGGACTAGAGTGAAATCTTCCTAGAGCTACATGTAAAGATGAAAGTTACTAGTTGTGCATGGAGAGAGAAATATCTTCCACCTGCGTGGATTGTTGCGTTGAGTGACCTGGAGCAGAAGACAATGAAGTAGATCTTTTTGCGCTAGAAGACATGAAAGAAACTTGCGTGGAAAGGAAAATTCATATGCAAGATTAGAATATTCTGCTGATAATTTGTGTGGAGTTGGAGCTACTACATGGAAATATGGAAGAAGCTGGTGTGTGAAAAACAAGAGTCCTCTTCACCTGCTTGGATACCTGTGTGGAGTGTGCATGGAAGAATACACCAAGGATCTAACCAAAGAAGTCTTCTACATCTGCGTTGAAAGTCACTTTGCAAAAGGCTACATAGAAGTTTGTAAAAGATTGCATGTTATTTTCTTGATCCTCCACTGCGTGGAAAGTGAAATCTTCCAGCGTGTAAGAAGAATTTGGTTTTGTGAAGCCTGAAGGTCATAATTTTTTTTTAAATAGTACCATTAGTATTTTTTTTTTTAAAAGGACCTCTCCACCAAGACAAAGAAGGACAAGAAGATGATCCTACAACACTTCATGAATGTCAAGTGTAGACAACTCGATTGAGAGCGTCAATAACATGGTCGCCATTGCCGAAAGATGGAACATCAACTCACAAGCTAGAGAACACCGTGAAGAAGCTCCTGAGAGCTCTAGGTTCTACTTTGCATTTCTCAACGAGCTTTAGAACACCAGCAATCTAGCCTTCGACAAGCTAGTTCAAGAAGGACTTCTTGAATATTTCCTTTTTGACGTCAGTTGCCAAGAAAAGTGAGTTTGGGAAGAATTAGAAGCTGGGTATGATGCCGACTATGACGATGAAGAAGAACGCCCCACAAAGCGTCGCCATCTCACAAAGCATGTGAATATCATGAGCATCTACGAGCCAGTAATTCTCATCAGTGAGTCAAAGTTGTAATAACTCTTGAAATAAAATAAAAAATTTACAATGTCTGCTCCAAAGTTGCTTCTTTTCGATGCTCAGTTGCTCAAAGGGCCTAATTTTGCGGCCTGGAAAACCAAGATGCAGACAATCCTTCAGTTTGAAGGATTATGGGGCATCATGATTGGATCGGTGCCCATTCCCACTACTCCTGACGAATTAGTAAAGTATGAGATGGCTAGTGCAAAAGCCTTGATGCTGATAATGCTCAGTATCAGTGATGATGTGCAAATGCATGTTCGGAATGTAGAGAAACCAAAGGAGGCCTGAGACAAGTTGGCAACAATTTATCAAGCCAAAAATTAGACTAAGATCCTTCATCTTCAGTCAAAGCTGCACACCCTCTCTATGGGGTCAGATGAGAAAGTGGAGGAGTTCTTACGTTGTGTGGTTGAGCTATGATCAGAGTTATTAGTGCTCGTGAAACGTGAGCGACAAAATTCTCATGCCAATCACCTTGAGAGCACTCCCTTCTCAATTTCAAGTGTTTGTTACGACGTTGAATGTATCTAAACAAACAATGGCATTCGAAGAACTTGTGAATTTGCTGTAGTAGGAAGAGGCCATCACTTCATCCCAAGAGGAGTCTCAGGATAAAGCCTTGTTCTCAAAGCCATACCATGGCCAGAAGAATCGAAAGGGTCCCCAGAGAAGTCTAATCAAGTGCAACCAAAACAACAGTAGAAAGATCAAAATTCAAAGAGGTGGTGTCACATTTGCAGAACCAACACTCACGACACTAATCACTGTTGGTACAATAGCTTGAAACAAGGGTCTTCAAGTCAAACAAGCACATCAGGGTGTGAAGATTTTCAAAAGTCCAAATGATGTCCCCACTGGAGAAAGCAGAAGGGACATCTCGCAGCCCAAGAAGATGATGACTCTGATGAGGAGACATCAGAAGGAGCCCATTTTGGTAAGAACCTTGTACTCATCTCTCAAACTTCTCAGCCCATGAAGAAAGTCTGGTTGATAGACTCGGTGCAAGCAAACATATGTCAGGTGACAAGAAGTTGTTTGATTCACTACATGAACAACCAACTAGAGATTGAGTTTGGATAGTGGATGACAAAGAGTATGTTGTAGAAGGAATAGGAAATGTCACCATTCCTATGGGACCACGAAAATGTACACTTACAAAGGTACTATATGTTCCTGGCTTGACTAGCAACCTCTTGTCAGTTACTCAGCTATTGAATCATCACTTGAAGGTAGAATTTCTTGTCCAAAATGGCATCAAATCATGTTTTATCTCACGGCAAGGTAAAATTATTGCTAAAGAATTTCTAAAAGATAAGTTATTTTCTTTAGATATAGTTTCATCTTCTGCAATTGCTTTATCTGCATCAATAGTACAATCTACTACCCTTTGGCATTTTAGATATGGAAACTTGTCGGATAGTTCATTGCATCAAATGAGTTCAAAAGCAATGGTTCATGGACTACCCAAATTGTCTAGTTCCTTGCCTATATGCCCTGGCTGTCTTACAGGAAAACAACACAGGGATCCATTTCAGTCAAGCACCTTTCATGCCAAGAAGCGTTTGTAGGTAGTTCATACCAATCTGAACGGCCCTCTACATGCTTTGTTTTTAAGGATACAAGTACTTTCAACTATTTTTGGACGACCACTCCCACAAGATGTGGATGTTTTTCCTGAAGAAGAAAAGTGAGGCTCTTCAACACTTCCAGAACTTCTATCATCATGTTGTGAAAGAGACCGAACAACCACTTCTTCTACTTCACTCAGATTGAGGAGGGGAATTTACATCAAACAAGTTCTTGGTATTTCTGAACCAACAAGGTAAAAAGAACCCGACATTCCTGAACCAACAAGGCATAAAGCAGAACCTAACTACTCCCTACATGCCCCAACAGAATGGCATTGTTGAGCGTCGCAATCACACAATGATGGAGATGGCTCACTGCATGTTATCAACTACAAAGCTAGAAGAACGCTATTGGGTCAAGCAGTACAAATGGCTGTATATCTTCTCAATAGGCCGTGACAAAGATTCTACGAGAAAAAATGCGAGAAGAGGTATGGAGTGGTAGAAAGCCATCAATTTCTCATTTACGAGTATTTAGTTATACACGGCATACATGCATGTCCCACTCGAGAGAAGAGAAAGAAGGCTGAGCCAAAGACACTCATGTGTATTCTTCTTGGCTAAAATACTACCTCAAAAGCATACCATCTCATGGATCTTGAGACAAAGAAAATATACAAGAGTCGAGACGTGGTTTTTGATGAGTCATCCTTTAACTCAACAGTAGCAATAGAAGATCTAGTTCCAACCACCTCTCACCGACTAGTCTCCGATTAAGATAATGAGCTTGAGGAGACTACTCAAGGAAAAGAAATGTTGCAAGGAGAGCTATTTTTGACCTTGGAGAACTAGAAAATGTGACTTCACATCAATCCACATGGAAATGTCACATTTCTTCTCAAAAGCAGCCAAGTTCTCATCCGAAGTGGGTACAAAGCACCATCAAGGACTCACGTTTGTAACAACTCCCAAATACATCATCCGAAGTCAAAACGAGGAGTCAAACAAGAAATGAGGTAAACTTTTCACTCATGGGTTCACTGATTGATAGCTCTAAGCCTGATAATGTTCGTGAAGGACTCGGTCAACCTCGGTGGAAGAAAAATCAGACATGGGAACTTGTCGATCTACCTACATGTAAGAAACCCATAGGATGCAAATGGGTTTTCAAGACAAAATATAAGGCAGATGGATCCATCGACAAATTTAAAGCATGTCTTGTAGCAAAATGATTTGCTCAAAAAGAGGGCATCGACTATGAAGAAACCTTTGCACCCACTGTGAAGATCAAGACCATCGAGTTATTTTTGCTCTAGCAACACGGGAAGGATGGAGACTTCAGCAAATAGATGTCAAGAGTGCTTTCTTAAACGGTGATCTCGAAAGAAGAAGTTTAAATGACCCAACATGAATGATTTGTCGATGAAGAGCATCCTAAAAAGGTATGTTATCTCATCAAATCACTTTGTATGGACTAAAACAAGCTCCAAGGGCATAGTATATCAAGATCAACGATCATGTTTTGCATAAAGCATGGGTTCACTCGTAGCCCCTCATATTAAAATTTGTATATAAAGAAGGTAGGCAAAGAAATTGTCATTCTTGTTGTGTATGTAGATGATCTTGTGATCACTGGCAGTTCAGAAGATTAGGTTGATATAGTAAAGAATGATCTTAAAAGAACCTTCGACATGACAGATTTGGGGCTACTACATTATTGTCTTGGCTTGGAGATATGGCAAAAGGAGCATCACATCTTTGTCTCCCAGATAAAGTACGCCAAGACACTCCTCTGAAAAGTACAGAATGTCGATTGTAATCCTATATCCACTCCGATGGGAAAATGCTTGCAACTTTCAAGATTCCAGGACTCACCTCAAGTAGATGCTACACTCTATAGGCAACTTATTAGAGGGCTCATCTACTTAACATATACTAGACCAGATCTATGCTTTTCCATCAGCTATATTTCCAAGTTCATGCAGGAGCCAAAGCAATGTCACTAGACAAAGCAACAAAGCATGTATTGAGATATGTCCAAGGAACATTTGATTATGGTCTAGAATATAAGAAGAATGATCAATTCTTCTTACAAGGATACATTGACTCGGACCACGCCGGATCTGTTGATGACAGGAATTCAACTACAGGATACATATTTCATCTCGGATCTGGACCCATCTCATGGATAAGCAAGAAGCATAATGTTGTTTCTATCTCATCCACAGAGGCAGAATATCACACTACACGAGGAGCTATGTGTGAAGTGATATGGTTATGTCATATTTTAGATGATATGGGAATTCCTGAAAAACATTCACTTATTCTCTATTGCGACAATCAGAGTGTGTTGAAGCTCGTGTAGAATCCAATCTTTCATGAACGAACAAAGCATATTGAGATTGATTGTCATTTCATTCGAGAGCATGTCTTGGACCATCACATTCAGCTCCAATACTATCCTACAGAAGCACAGGTTGCCAACATTCTCACAAAATCTCTTGGAAAAGTGAAATTTGAACTTTTCAGGGGTCACATTTGCAAGAATAATGTAATAAGGGGGGGAATGTTAGCATAGTATACATACCTAATTTTATTATTAGACTAGCTTCTATCTATTCCATTATTCTCTCACCTACATCCATATCTTCCTCCTTCAGTTTAGGGGAATGTTGTTTATTATTTCTCCTATAAAATGTGCGTGCTTCTCCGTAAGAAAACAAGATGTAGAGTCTATTCTACTCTCCATTCTTCTTCTATTCTAATTTTGTCCCACAAATCAAAGGCTCCATTTACATCTATATAGCTCCATCACAAGGCACAAATCTGTTCATCTACATCACACAAGCATAGGAGGGAAGTTTATTATATTCCATCCACCATCTATTACATTTTCTACACATATTTATTGCTCACTACTTTCACAAAGTGTGACCTGAACAAGAGCACCTAGGGAATTATTACACACACTTGCACATAGATCTACATCAAGTATGAGATGTAGTATAGTTCTCAGTTAGTAATTCCACTATTGTGTAAGTTGAGTTCAGTCCAACCCCTTCATATGCATCTTTCTTTTTTAGGGTTTGATGTTTTTCTTGGAGTTTCGCATACTTGTTCTTCGTTATTGATTATTGGTGACATATAGTGCGGTGCGGTAAATTTTGTATGACATGTGGAAAATGCTTCAAATCATTTAGCAACCATAAAAATCTAATTTTTGGACCTCCTGCACAAACCAGGCACCTAGAACGTAGACTAGGGCACCCATAGGCACCTTAATCCTCTCCCATGCGCCCCAATCCACTCAAATTTCCCAAATCTACAAGTTTCTAGACCTCAACATAGTCATTTCCTCCTCTTGTTTCTCTAGTCGATTTATGCAACACAGTCCAACAAGTTTTCCGAATCATATATGCTCTTCTAACCCTTCTTTGCATATTAGGGTTGTTATTGTTATTAATCTAGTTGTTTGGGTCACTTTCTATATTTATTTACTAGTTTTATTAACTATTGTTCCTAGTTAGATTAAATACTATTTTATCCACATTTTAGTTAATCAAGAGGTTTGTAATTGAAGGTTTAGATTGCATCCTAGATCATTTTTTTATGGAAACAGGAAACCGATGGCTTGTGAAATGTATGATGGAAACGCGGAAGGGGGTACATCAAAGAGGTCGACCATGAGAGAGAGAATCTGGGGAGAAAGGGGTGGAGAATAAGGGGATGGGGGACAAGAAGAGATAGGTTGGGGAAATAAGAACAAGAAATAAATGTGAAACAATACTTTCCTACAACTATGGACATGATATTTTTATATGTCAGTAGATGGAGGAAGGGCTTGGTGTGCAAGTTAGTGAGAAAACATATTTCAAATACATCTCAAAAATTATAGGAGAGGTTGAATAAAATTTCCCATTTCATGAATGAACAATCATTATTAAGTAAGTTCGTCTAATGTTGATCATGTGAATGAAATTATCTGTCAACTAAAATTTTCATTTTTATGGCTTGAAGGCCACATATTGGATGACGTTTAATTTAGTAGGTAATATGAAGACACAAACTAAGAGTTATAAATAAAATGATGGAAACCAAATACCTATAGGCCTTGCACCTATTCTACATCTCATATTGTTCTTTCCCAAATAATATTTGTTATATGATATGTACACACCATGGTAACCCGATACTGAGACATTCATCACCCAACGGATGTTGTCGAGGAAAATAGGGTTCGTCGCTACCTCTTGGTATGCCATGTTGTATGTTGTTTCTCATGTTTGAATCCTCATAAGGATGGTGAAAATTTATTTGATAGATGACCATGTACCGATTACAACCACAACCGTTGATTTTCACTATTTGTGTCGATACAAGAGGTTTTATGTAACTATGAAAGTACCTTCAAACATAGTTAAAATGTGCTTCCAAATATTAATTTTACAATTGGGGTTGTAATTACGACTATTTATTTTCTATAAAACATGTAAAGTTGATAGAGAGGATATGCATGGAGGTTGTAATTGAAGGTTTGGGCTGCATCCGAGGACATTGTTTGCCCCAAAATGGGGAAACAAGCTGTCTTGTGAAATGTACAATGGAAACGCGGAAGGAGATGCATCAAATAGGCTAAGCATTAGATAGAAACATTTTGGGAGAGAAAATGGGTGGATAAAGGGGGTTGAGGGAGGAGAAGAGCTAGTGTGGGGAAAGAAGAGTGAGAAATAAATGCAAACCCATACTCTCCTAAAAGCGTGGATGTGATGTTTTTTGTCAATCAATAGATGGAGGAAGGGATTGATGTGCAAGTTGGAGAGTCAACATATTTCAAGTACATCTCAAAAATGGTAGGAGAGGTCAAATAATATTACAGGTGATGAATGAACAATCATTTTTGAGTAAGCTCATCCAATGGTCAATCACATCAATGAAATTATTTGTCGATTGAATTTATTTTTTTACAACATGAAGGTTGCATACTTGTTGATGTTTAATTTGGAAAGTAAGACGAAGACACAAATTGAGAGTTGGAATTATCTCGTTGATTGAATTTTACCTTTTTTACGGCTTCAAGGTCATGTTTTGGATGAAAATCAATTTGGCATGAAGATGAAGACAAGAAAGGACAATTGGAAATAACATGATGAAAATTAAATACCTTTATGCCCCGCATATTGCAAATATCAAATTTTTCTTGCTTTACAAATAGTGTATGTTATCTACACTCCACTTTATAATTTTAATCTCATTCACAATATATATTAAAATTGTATTATAAACTAGATTATATACTATGTATTTTATAAACTATATATAGATATTATAAACTATATATATTAAAAATTATATATTTAATACCGACTCATATTAAAAATATTTAATCACCCAGTCAAATATTCTCGGGTTTCGACTTGTGTAAACGCCTTTGGCATAAAAATAATTTTAAAATTGATTAAAGAAATATATCCCATTAAAAATAAAAATCATATATTTAGAATCAATTCATTTACCCAAATTAAAATTTTGATTATTCAAATTAAAAAATTTATCAAACATAAAAAATAAATTACTTACATAAAAGAAGCATATTATCTCAATTTGGTTAGATTTTCTCCGATCTGTTCTACTCTCTAGTAAAATGTCCATAAAATCCTTGCGATTTCCACTTCCACCCTCCTTTCTCACACCTTGAATCCTCTCTTCTATAAACTTGTTAAAAATACCAAATATAACCCTAAAATATTTAGGGGCTCCCTCCTCATTCCCTAAGGGTCTAAAAAATGTAGAAATGGGAAAAAGTTCACCAAATTTGGGGTCCGCCATTGAGTATCATATTCCTAGGGTTTCTTTGAACTCGTGGTATTTTGTGCCCATGTCAAAAATACCCCTTTATTGGAGCCACTTGTCCCTCTTCCTCCTATAAGTGATGCTTCTCGAAAAGGATTCTCTCATATACATGTGTCCCGATTTTATATGGGTACCTAAAGCTAACATGTATATATTAGATGATCTAATACGATAATAAATAATATAACTACATCAATAATGTAAAAGCAATATACTATGTAACAAAATAATAATCAAAGAATATCAAATAGTTATAAGGTATTATTATGGATTCATTTGATCGTACATCAATTATCATGCTAGCTCATCTATGTATAATTAGGCACCCCTTGCAAGTCTCATTTTTGTTCCTAAATAATTATACCCCTTTTGTAGAAACATTAAAGCAACTTATATTTCCCTATCTATTCAAGCACCTACTAATCAAGTGCTAAGAAATCCTATTTTGTTACATCTGTCTAACATAAGTCATGATCGTGATCATGCAAATCTTATTATTACTTACTCCCAAATGGACTATGAGATATCTTTTGGGTGATATCCTATGACCCTATTACCCCCAACTCTTATGATATATCTTCCAAGTGATATCTCATTGATCTCTTACACCATTCAAGTTTGAGGAGGTTGCATGATCTAGTTGTAATTGATGTATTTCGAAGATGTCTTTGGGGTGATATTTTTTTGAGCGTGATAAGACCAACAAACGCATGTGGGAGGAGGTAGAATTCTAGTGCAAAGTTCAGCAAACATTTGGTTTTCTATGCGGTGAGCATGAAACCAATTGGTGGAGCCTATAATTTTTTTGACACTCCCCACGAGGTCAGATGTTACACTTGAAAACCCTACAGATGCATATTCCTCATCTCTTGGCTAGGCAGCAGTAACGACCTTTCCCAAGCTAGCCACAAAGTGATTTGAAGGAGGATGTAAGGTCAAGTACTATGTGGAAAGAACAATACCCAAACACCAGCAGAACAACCTTGGGAAATGACCTAATAATTGGAGCTTTTACCTCTAAAAAAATGGCATCAAGACAAGGAAGACATCGGTGAGAAAATTGGACCTACACACACAGTATACAAAAACTCAAGAGACATGTGGAAATTATTTGAATAAAATTGTAACAACACAAGTTCAAACCCCAACATTTGTATTCAAATATGCTATAAATCTATAAAAAGAAGAATGTGACAGTCACCCTACTATCTCATGCAACAATTTGAGAGCATGATAATTGTTCCCGAATATGTTAGAAACATTGCAAACAACCATAAAGATGTGCATAGTAACTAAGAGAACCGAATCCAAGCCCACATGATCATCGTATCTACTCGTGTGTTGCATAAAACTCTCCAAAACTTACAATTTGAGGACATAGTAAATGAGTCTTGTTCGAGCGTCCAGTGACAGAGAAGATTTGTGCCAATATTGTAGAAGGATACGATGCAAATGAAGAACACGATATCACACACTCACGGGAACATATGTGTCACATTATACGAGCATTATGAGCTTGCCTCTTCATCCATGTTTTTTTGACAAACAAGAGCTTATATGTCATAGAGATTCAAATAAATCTATACAACGTCCTCACCACAGGGGAGATGAAAGGACACATCATAACTCAATAATATGGTGAATCTAAAGATGATGATGATTTGGGGGTACATTTGTAAAAACAATGTAATAAAGAGGGAATGTTAGCATTAACTAATACATATAACATTATAGGTGGTTATGTGGGCGATCTAGGTGGTTATACAAACTTGTGTGGTTACTCAACCACTATTGATTCCCTCTTTGTATTTATAGACTCTTTACATTGTAATATGTCATTCAACATTTGTAAAAACAATGTAATAAGAGGTGAATGTCGGCATTAACTAATACATATTACATTGTAGATAGTTATGAAGACCTTTCTAGGTGGTTATATGGACCTATGTGGTTACTCAACCACTATTGTTTCCCTCTCTCGTATTTATAAACTTTTTAATATCATTCAATCATTTCCATTCTGATTTCTCCAACAATGACATCGACTTGACATTCTAGGTAGTCTCCTGCTTTGTAAAAACTTTTCTTGTCAAACATATTTGGGTCACCTTGTTAAGGTTGTATATAACATGTGTGATCATACACATGGTACCTAGTTTTTATTTAGAGTTTTGTACCATTGTATCAAAATAATAAGTGATATTAGTGTAAAGGGAGCCCAAAAATGAGAGTATGTAACTTGATAAATCCTTAAAATAAGAGGTTGTAATGCCCCATAATTTTACCACCCAAAATGTCTTGAATACTGGAAAAAAAAATTGTTATTCAAAAACGCATCACTTAAGAAACGATGTACTATTGCTTACATTTGCATGAATCCATTACACATATGGTTTACAAGATACTTATTTATGCATTGCATTTTTACTTAGAAGTATAATACCCATGAAAGCGGAAAAATGACACGATGGAAACCATCTCACATAGTAGGCAAGGTTTATTTCATTGTGGAATCCATTCCATCATATTTTTCTCTCACTACCCATTTCAAAACATACATATCAACTTCAATTCTTAACCCAAAGAGGTTAGGACCAATAGAATACAACTTTGGCAAGACCCTCAACAAACATTAGTCATCGCGAGATGTGATGTGTGCATGACTAAGCTACTTAACCCATGGTAGTTTTTCCAGCCACCATTCTTCTATGGAATAAAGCTCATATGCAGTCCAACTAAACACAGGGAGAAAATTATATCTCGGAATACCTTTCACATGGTCTATACACCTATCACCAAGATGTTTTATAGGTACATTATATAGAGACAACACAACTCAAAGTCTCCCACACCACTACGACAAAAATCCCATCCATGGTAAAATGTGACATCTCCACCAATCTTACAACCAAGTACTAATACTACCCAAGGCATGAGGCTCTCATACAAGACTAACCCGATATATTTCATGCATGACTCTGAACCATCTAATGGAACAACAAGGAAAAACAATGTTCACGTATTCACATATGCACATAAATTCATTTGATTGAACAATGTTTCTTTTATACACTATGCATTATACACCTAGTTGAGCCTAAGTGAAGGCTATATCTAGAATTACAAGGGAGAGGAACGGAAATTATTTTTAATCATTACTATATGTATATTTCATTATTACATTATATTCAAGTACTCCTTTGGAGAAATATGGGGGTCAAAGGTAACCACAATTCTTGAGCTTTTACATCCCCACGAAAGAGGTGATGGTGTCAATCCACATCCACTAAAACAATCATAGCATGATACAATTAAGAGGATTGAATGAAATGAATGATTAATTTCTTACAACCATGAGTATAGGTTCCTAGATTTACCTTTTCAACCTTACCAAATTTCCTTGTGTTTAACATTGAATCTTCCCACTTATAACGTTCACCGAAAACCATATGTTATCCTTACAAGTTATGAGTTTTCTCTTTTCCCTTGCGTTAAGACATCGGTGTAAATATATTTTACTTTATTTTTCATATAAACTAACATTTTAGGTAAGTTTTCCACTTGACATCATTAGAAGTTTGTAATTTATGTGTCAACCATATCCAATATTTACTTATTTAATTTTGTTCTTCCCTCATTTACATTGTGAAGTTAAGTCTATGTTGAAATTTTTGCATCGCGTGTGAAAAGGTCAACTTAAAACTTTTAAGTTTCTTAGATTGGACAGTTAGAAGTTTTGACTATGTTCGGGGCAACCATCTCGGAAGGGGATATAGATTTTAATTGTTTGGTTTTGGACAGTCTTGGAAGTCACATTTGAATCAAATCGGTAACTCGCCATTTAGTTCTAGAATGGCATGCCTCATAGATGCATCCATTCCAATTCATTACCTTCGTCAAAACTATGCAATAGTCATAAATAGCTATTGCAAGGCCCTGAGGAAGGTAGGAATGGAAAAAGCATATATCGAGACATGATGTTCTTAAGTGTAAAAATTTGGAGGTTTAAAAGACAAGGTATAGTTTACAAACAACTTTACATTTCAACAAGCATCAAAAGGTACATTTGATTTTAATTTATTTCCATGATTAAGTGAATTATTTAAGTGTTTTGAGTTGTATAAGTTCATTTATTATCCATACAAATGAATAAAGTATAGAAAGGAAATACATACATCTCATTACACGAAAATATTTCATTTATTCATAAGGAATAATAGTACAGTGAACCCACACAAGCTATGGGAGTAACTTTGAAAGAAAGTGCATAAAGAAAATGCATGTGTGTAAAGCTATGAGTAAAAGAGAAAGGGAGATCCATCATTTTTGTTCAGATGGATTCTCCCAGTTGATTTTCAGTTTTCCTTGTCACTCTTGCCAACATCTTCAACAGTACTTGAAAAGAGAGAGAAAACTAGGTTAGAGCTCCAAACTTCCCTGTCTATTGTACTCATAGTTTTAAACAAATGAGTTTTCTTAAATGCACTTGGAAATAGTTTCAAAAAGTACAAAAAGAATTCATAAGAAGAGTATTTTTTAGAAAATAGAACACAAGAATATATCGTTGTAGAAAAGATTATGGAACATAAAAGAAAAGAATGATCATCATTCACAAGTGATAGGACCAACATGTTTCCATATTTATTATGATAAAGTGAAGTGATTTTCATATAATTAATGTATAATAATCGATGTGCAGGTATAGTTTATAATTATCATTCATAAAAATCCTACGAGAAAACAAACTTCATTATATCATGAAATCAAGCAAGGTTTTGGTTCATAAGATCTATTGATGAACAAGAAACTCATATTATAGTTGATTTTAAAATACATAAAGTATAGAATTTAGTTATCAAGTAAAGAAGTACATGTGCAAAGAATACCAAGTTGTCAGAGGAGCAATGATACAAGTATAGCTATTGTAAAGCCAGTGAACATCAAATGTAGTAAGTAAATTTTACAAAAGATCATATCATAAGAAGATTGTGCAATTTTCTATACAAACAAATGATCAAATAATGTTGATTGTTTCATATAATCAAAAAATAGCTATTATTATTGTAAAAATATATTTGCAAGGCTTGACCATTTGTACATAAAGTAATGTAAAGTATAGTTTTCCATAAATTAAAAACTATCAAATAGAACAACAGATGACAGAGTGAGTGTTCTAGTGACAACATCTTTCAAAGTAAATATTACTTCTAACAGTTGATTCTTAAAATACAAGATACAGAGCTTGAACAAAAGGAAAATTTGTTCAAATTGTAAGTATTGTTTTAAAATTTCAAATCAAATCTTCATCTAACTTAAAGATACAACTATCATCTAAGTAAATGAAAATATTTCAAATACAAATTTTTGGAAACAAATATTTGTAGTGTGTTCATATTTTCAGGGGCGTTCATCAATTTCAGGTATGAAGGAATTATTTTGACATGAACATATGAAGTTCAGAGGTTGTTTCTAGTTTCAAATGCCAACAATGCAAGTTTCAGTTGAATAAAGCAACTCAATGAATAATCTACTTGTACCTTATGGCTTCCAAAAGAGAAGTGCAACTACAAAATAATAGAGCTAATGGAGCTATCAAACATGTTCATCAAAAAAAGTCACCTTACAACAGTAAAGACAATGCATAGAGGATAAGCTCACCCGATTCAAGAGAGGATGCCAAGAGTTGTAGAATAATAAAAGTATATTCTTGTTCAAGATAAACAAATTTCCAAAAATCTTTTCCATTAAGGCACCACTTTGAAAGAAGCAAACTTCATATTTTCAACGATAGGGTACAATTTTCTTTAGAAAATATTGCATTTTCTCAAGCACAAACATCCAAACAGTTTCATAAAGTGCATTTTCCATAAATAAAAAAATCCATAGGTGTTCATTTCAAAGGATGGTATAACTCATTACAACCAACAAGCTACAATATGCTTAAAAGGAGAAAAAAATAATAACTACATATTCTTAAGGAAATCAAATAAAATAAATCAATAGAGTTATGATACAAATGCAATGTATAACTACATTCCAAAGTAAATGGCCATAAAATATTCAACTAAGCTTATAGAAGATTCAAGGCTACATTAATGAATGGCAAAGTAAGAGAATGAATAACTTCATTATCTTCAAGAGCACCAGATCAAGATAAATCAAGACATCAAACCCATGAGCTTTAGGCTTGAACAAAGGCATAAATGACAATCTACAATTATTTAAACTTTTATGAAGATCAGTAACAACAAGCACAACCGAGTTATTAACATGCTCAACAAACATGAACAACAATGACCACATTTTGAGATCCTTCAAGAGAATAAAATAATGGCGAGAAAATGCAAAGGTTTCAATCCACACCAAGATGGGTTGTTTCAGTAACCCAAGTTTTAAATTTGGTATCGTTTTTGTAACTCAATGCACCTCGAAAGGAGAAACAAGTAAGAAAATAGAGTTTTAAACCCATTTACAAATAATACAAGAGTTAGACATCCGAGTTTCAGAGAATGACACAAATCAAGCCAAGGGTTAAACAAAATGCAAGGTCATTTCTAGTTTTAAATGCCATTATTATAGTGCAATTATTTTGGGGGTTCACAATAATAAAAAAGGAGACGAGTTCGGTTTCAAGGATGCAGAGTAAAACTTCATACGATCGAGCTAGAAATTCTAGATTTGGGCTTTAAAACTTTCAAAAAGTCAATTTTAAACTCACCCATAAGCTTGAAAGTACATAACTTTTGGGTACTCAAAAATTCAACCTCTTATACTAAAGCAACAATAATGGCATCCAAAGATCTATAACTCCAGATCTAGCATTTTCGAATAAGAAGGAAGAATGCCTATTTGTCATTATGCAGAGAATAAAAGCTAAGGTATCATTTTGATGCACTTACCAATTAGAGAGAACATGAATACCCTTATGGCAACAGAGTTTCAAATATGGGCATTTTAGGGTAAAAAATGAAGATTAACCATAGTCATTATCAAAAATAGAGAAATCAACGTGAGTAAACAGAAACCCCCAAATGCAAGGCAGTATTATGAAAAAGGTGAATATATCTACACAAATATGATGCAAATAGGAACATTTTGAATCCAAAAGAAAATCAAAACCAAATCATGGTGAGAAATATTCAATGAGAATTTCTAGAGTTAGTTTGGATCACGAAAATAAGCGTAAAGCAGATTTAAGGTTTGCAAAAAAATAATGCAAGTAAATGAACTAAAAATAATAAACTCAAGAAATGTCTACGAAAATAGAGAGAATCCAAGAATAATGGCGTGTAAGTGGCACAAATACTTACTCAGAATGCAGAAAATAGATTTGAACAAATAATTTCCATGGCAAGCGATTATTAGAAGACCATTTTTGAACACCAAAAGCTTCTAACAATGGCAAAAAACAAAGAGTTTCTCCACATAATAGAGCTAAAACCGTGAAGCACAAGTAATAATCCATTCAAAATGGCGAAGGAAACTCCATTCAAGGCCAAGAAATTGAGCTTCATAATAAAAAACTATGGCATCCATAAACATTTTTTTAGAGACTCACTTAGCTAATGAGCTCGAGGGTGAAGTGATGTGTTTAGGGTTTGATTTGAGTTATTTTGACCAAGCTTAATCAATACCAAACTTAGGTTTTGGAATTAATAGCCACATATCAAGTGGTACAAAATTCTATGGTTCGCAATACAAACTCCCAATACTGCATGAGTTTGTTAAAACCCAACAAGGGTTAAGGAGTTAATAGGTGTCACATCATTATCAAACCCTAATAAAAGTAAGGTTACATGTTCCGACAAATAAATGAAGGGTTGATCATCATGAGGAGGGATATTGTCTCCTTTTGACATATTATGCTTTGCATTGACCTTGGTTAAGGTCTGAAACTTTTCAAAATGCAATGATTAATTAAAAGGGGCCCACTATGTATTTGTGAGCCATGTGGTAAAAGGTGGAAAAATAGCAATAATATATGCCAAGACCAAAACCTTAGGCTATAGTCCCATGCCATAGTAAAAAAGGTGGTCATTGTTAATTTAAAGGCTCATGCATGCCTAATGAAGGATTTTTAAAACTCATGTATGCCTAGTTCAAAGACCATATCATGATGGAGGAATATACCACAGTAGGGATAATGATTGCCTTAATTTTTGTAAAAACACCTTTTTGCCAAGTATGTAAATCCCACAAGGGAAGACAATTCATGGAAGTATGTCAACATCATTGTGTCACATGGATCCGTGAAAGGGACAAGATTGAAGCTTTTTCAATTACCTTAATTTTTGCAAAAGGAAAATATTATATGTTACATGCTACAGTGTGGTCCCCACATATAGGGTGATTTTTTTGCTAAGTGATAAAGGAAAAGTTAATTATTTTTTCTTAAGAAGGATTATTGTTTTTTCATGTGCATGGATGAAGAAGGCGGAGATGTCATTATCAACATATTTTTACCTTTCTTACATTATCACATCGAAATAAGGACAAATTAGCATGCTCTTACAAAAGAAGACTTTCACAACAAGAAAAGTCTAATATTAGCCAAAATATTCACCCAAGTTTATTAATTGTATTAAAAATAGAACAATCAACTACACTTTGACTAAGTGTATTTTTGTAACTAAGGCTATTAATGCCTCATTGTAATCAGCATGTCTATTTTTACCCCTTTATTTATTCATGATAAAGGGGTAAAATTAGCATGCATGTGAGTACAAACTATAATCTATTTTTAGGATGGGTTGGGTGAAGTATTTTGCTATATATTGTGTGCACTTTGGTAAGGCACAATAGAGGACTTTTGGACATAGGAGTGCTGAAGCATATTTTTCATTTTTGCCTTGAATGAGAACTAGTTTTGGCCTTTCCAATTATTTGCAGTGGTGTGTATATTTTCATTAATTATTGTGAATTTTAATTCCCGATTAATCATCTTACCTTGCTGAAAATATGGTATTTTCTGCATAGTCTTAGTGTGCATGTTTAGCTTCTTGTGTTTTTGTGATTTATCCCTCAAACATAAGTGTTTTGTCTCTATATTTTGTTGAAAACCATTGGTTCGTGCATCTAAAATTCATTTTCAATTTTATTGTGCATATACTCAGTCAAAGCCCTCAATAAGTTTGGTTTATCACCCATTTCAATTTTAGTTACAGATCATCTTTTTACCCTCAAAACCCCAAAAATTAGTTTAGGATACATCAATAAGGAACTAGCCTTGATACCAGAGACTCACCTCAACAATAGGTATACCAGCAAACATGAGGTATTTTCATTGTATCTACGAAAGTGAGAGATCAAAAAAGCTTAGAACCCATGTTTTCATCTCTCAACCAGGGTGCACTTTTGAGAGATAACATTATCCACTTATCAATTTACAAAAATGAACCCCTATAAATTTATGACACCCACATCCCACCATGAGTCATATTTTTTAAATACCTACTCATCCAAAACAAATCTATATTGAAGGTGGAGTTCCACACTATACATTACAAACAATTCCCATATGCCCCCATCGACACACAACTACCAAAGGATAAAACAAAGCTTAGTTTCACACTTATATTTCCTCCTTCTATGATGAAGTATCTTCTTATGCATAATAGTAAATCAAGTAAAATTAAACTTTCACAACATTTAAATGTTATCTTTCTTTCCATTATTCAAAACCACCAAGACATACCCTTACAATCCTCGCTTATCACCCCTTTTACGGATGTCAATTACTAACTACCAAGTTTCTTGAGTTGGACATTTATGTCATTTTGGAGTATCTACTCAAGATTTTTCTAAAGATTCGATACCCCAAAAGAGTCACTTTAAGATGTGGCCACAAAGGATCGTCTATAAGTGGAATGTCCACCCGTCACTAATTCGAATATGAGTTAAGCAATTTAACACTTGAAGAAAAGGGTTGTGACCAAAGTCAAAGCACCATAGCAATACAGTTTAAGTTGAATTTGAGATAACCAAATTTAAAACTCATTTCCACTAGTTTTATAACTCTACCATTTTAATTAACCATTTCCCATGTTTACAAGTGCTAGATAAAACACTAAACAACTGGATGCATTTTGGTAGGGAACATATGATTCGAATAACACAACAACTAAAGGTAAAAGGGTTCAAGGGTTGGCACATGTTGTATATACACGACAACTATATTATTTTCCAAGATTACGACTCTAGAGGGGCCAAGTTTAAGTTCTCTATTCAAAAATCACACAAAATTTTGAGATTTTACCTTAATAACCATAAGCACAACTTCTAATGAAATTTAAGTCAAAAGTATAATATCTTAATTCATCACCCCATTAAATTTGTACACAATACAAGTAGATAAAGACTTTTATTCTTACATCAATAAAAGTATTGTTAATAAATAAAAGTATAGTTCTAACTCCATTAAAATTACGCTTTTCACAGTTAACAACTTTAAACTTTGTTTTCCGTCATTATTTTAAATCTCGCTATGCCACCTGCAATCTAAAAATTTAGTGTAAACATGGTCAACGAAAAAATGAACACTGGCATGGCATTCCTCCTATGACTAACATTTTCACATATATATTATTTTCCACTTATAGTAAATTAAAAACTTTTATGATACAATAGAGGTAAGAACATAAGTGCAGTTTCATTTTGTTTTAAAGATGGATCGTGATAGAGAGAAAAGCATACCAAATTTCCATAAGCAACAAAATACAACCAAGTTTCATCAAGGAGATCTATAGAGTCGTGTAATAGAGTTTATAGGTTTTGCAATAGATTTTCAGCTAGGAGAAATTTCCACGGAAATTTTCTCGCTAGTACTGTAGGATTATAAAAATGAACAATTTGGCCAAAGTGGCCCGAAACCAAGTTTGAGATCCATTTTTGAAACTCAAACACACCACGTGTAAGTTTTCGTCAATTCCCTATCTATAGGGAACTCCTTGGAGTTTACAGAACACAAATCTTGTGACCAGGATTCAAATGGCCACTACATTTCTGAAGCTACTTGTCATAATTATGCTAGTTGGACTTATCCATCAAACATTCTAAGGCCTACAAAACCCCATCCAAAACAATCTTCTAAGGCTAATTTATCAAATCTATTGATTTATTATGATATTCCTAGAGAGATGTTATAGGTATGCGGTGACCAAATTTCTTTTCTCGGTATGGGGGCCTAAATCGCGGGCCAAAACCAAACTAACTTTTTTAATTTTTAACAACTAGAAAAAGCAACAAAATAGTTGGTTGGGGCCCCATACGTGTAACAAAACAAGGTCAAAAGATCGTCTAAGGTCATTATAGAGATTAACATGAAATCTCACATCACCAATGAACATGATCATTCCATAACTTACCCACTACGAGGTTTGGAACAATGGTTTATGCATCGTTGAAAATTCATGTTTTATTAAATTTTAGCAAGGTGAACAAATGATGGGATTACATGGAATTCAAGTTTAATTCTCTAATCAAGTGGATACGGTTATCTAGTTATATCATCTAAAATTTCTAGTTGTCACATGACATGGTTGGAGAGTGTAGCTTACACTAAAAGGGTCATATCAATTCTACATGATGTAAGGTAAATATATCCATTATGTGCAACAAGTAATTTTAATAAACATAACCATACTCTTCATTTAATTAAGAATTTCACTAGCACTATGAAGGGAAAACCATAAATATGAAAGCATGTTGAAAATAGGGAGAAAACCATGCATGTTCATAGCAAGGCAATAAGGAGGTGCTCTAATCTAGTTTGAACACGTACAAGCTACATGTCCATCACCACGAAACCATTCACTAACCAGTTCATGTGCATTAAAATGCTTCCATTTTGTATGTTGTCGAAATCATTGCATACCATACAGCCATGTTTCCCTCAAAACATGCATTAGAATGCTTCCATTTTGTATGTTGTCTGAAATCATTATATACCATACGTGATGTTTCCCTCAAAATATATATATATATATATATATATATATATATAAATTTTAATGGCTCACTTGCCAAGTTTGTGCAGCCACGTTTTACATGTATATAAAAGAAGACTTTTCTTGTAATTTTCTAACGTATTTTCAACAAACCCAAATTTTGCTTCTCCAACAAGCATTGTTAACCCAACTACCACAATTTATTTCTAAAATTTTGTCAAACAGTTCATGTACCAAGTTCATGTTTCCACATTTTTCATACATATCTTCCCAACATCTGACAAAGATTCATCCAATCTCATGCTTCGGTGTTTTCCTTGCCATGTTTCAACACTCTAATTTTAACAAGGTTGAGGGTATGCTAGCGAAGGTGAAACCCACCACATGGACACCTGTTGGTTCCATTTGGTGAAACAGTGGAAAGAGATCCATGAGGATGCCCACGTCTTTGTTTTCCAACTACCAATGCCCCACATAACTTGTCCAATCACCAAGCGCCTATCGTTGGGGTGAGCACCAATACACAATAAAAATTGTGCATGACCCTTATATTTTCCCAAACAACCCTCCATGGAGATGCAGTAAGGTGGTACGTTGGAAATGATGTGCAAATTATCTCCTCCTTTGACGCCCCCTTGTGGTCAAAAACGCCATACAAATCTTTTTATTCCCAAGACACAATTTAAGAGCCCCTATTTGCATAAAATAATGTCCCTGCCCTGCTCTAGAACTCCCTTTTCATGCATTAACAGAGAAAGGAAAAAAGAGTGCTTCACGCAGAGGAAGATTGAAAGAGACAAATCTTACAGAGACATAAGTGGGGAGCAGGAAAAGGAACTTTCAATGTCTTAAACCATACAACGACTATTCGAAATAAAAGATAAAGAGTAGGAAAAATGAAGTGGTAACCGTCGTCTACCTCGATAATGGTGCTTTAAAGGTTACAGTGCGTGTAGCACAGGTGCACAGAAGTAAAATAAATAAAACTAGACATTACACCCGAATAAAGAACCTCATAATCCTTAATCATCTTCTTCTTCTTCTTAATACAACAACAAAACAGCGACAGCCAATAGTTTCCTTTCCTCAGAGAGACAATTGAACCCGCTTCATATACAGATACAAATCCAAATTAATCATTTTTATATATTAAAATGAGGAGATATTGCGGTTACAGATTTATCTCTGTGTGCAGGGCTGATTTAACCCATAATGGTATTGATTTTAGGACGGCTATTAGCGAGAGCTCTGTTTAGCACAGTTCCCCATCATGTTTTGTTTATTTAATTATGAGAGTACAGAACCCTACTTTACCATTGTTAGTAAAGTAGAGCTCCAACTTCTGCACTCATTGCGACTATCCAATTACTACTAAATTTACAACGTTAACTTGGGTTTCACCGTAGTTACGCCTTCAGATCTCAAATAAAGTGTTTTTCTTATAATGCAAGGAAAATGACAGGTCTAAAAGGTCGTTTAGGATGTGTCGCTCTCCATGTTCTATTTTATGGGTGACCATACACTACTCTATTCCCAATTAACACTTCATACACTACACCCCCTGCAAAGTTGTGTTATCAGATAGAGGCACTACAAATGTGTTATTTAAAATACTATGATTAAACGTGTTTGAGACATATTTACCATGTAACCTCTTTTCAAAATTAGGTTATCCATGTTGCAAGGCCATTTATTTTGCAAGGATTGCATAAATATTAAGAAATAATCTAACATATTTAAAAATAGATGAAATAATAAAATAAAATAGGAAACCAAAACCATAACGCAAGAAGAAAATCAATTTTTTTAAAGCAAGATAGAAGCAAACTACTTAAGAAAGAAGATACTAATAAAAATCTTAAGTGGAACATGAATGACGAAAGAAAATGTATCCACGAATTCTCCTCAAATTTCATTATAAAATAGCAAGAAATGGGGCTCTTTAGAGGTAAATGTAAGATATTTAGATCAATGAATTTGAAAATCGTAGAGTCATTTAAAATATATTTATTTCATTGAATGACCATCGTAGAGGTGGTCATCGTTGGGTTGTAAAAACCTTCATGGGGTGGTGACATTAAGGATATGAAGGTCGCATTCACAAAAAAAACCCAATAAAATAATATTTTATGTTATTTCATGAGGATGTTCTTTGCACAAGGTGTCAACTATTTCTCGTGTCACTTTTTAATGGGACAAATAAAATCTATCACATAAAGATACATTTAAAAATAGGGTAGACACTTTCTAATGGGGTAATTACCATAGGGAGAGTTACAAAGCTTCATGTACTTCTAGGAAAAAACCACCCAAGAGGACGAAACCTCAAAATGGTCTCACCCTATACCAAATGGTTCCCTCATTTAGCATAATAAGTTTCTAGATTCATAGATGAATTATTTATAGAATATTTGATGCGAGAGAAATTAGTAACAACCATATATTGACTCAACTAATAAGGTTCAAAACAAATACTTCACCTTAACTCTTCATTAGAGGATCATACTCTAACTCAAGATGGCTTAATTTGTAAATACTAATAATATCACCTAGAATGGATAAATATTCGTCATATCCTACTCTTCGTAATTCCAACAATACCAATATCACTTTCCTCAATGATTCATAACCAAAATGTTACACTTACTTTTCCTATCCCGAAATTGTCTTGCTCTCCTTCTTTCTAGCTCTTCACTTTATAGTGCTTCTTGACCTTGCACGCATGCACACGCATGCACACACACGCGCGCACACACACAAACACACGCACACACGCACACACACACACACACACACGCACACGCACATGCACACCCACACCCACACACACCCACACACCCACACACACCCACACACCCACACACCCACACACATTTCTTTCTAGCTCTTCACTTTATAGTGCTTCTTGACCTTGCATCATTTAGGCACCTCTTCCAATCACGCACGCACTTGCGCGCGCGCGCACACACACACACACACACACACACACACACACACACTTCAATGTTATTCCAACCACCGAGATGATATAAGAAACTTCAAAAGAACAAATATTATGCCGTTTGTCAAAACAGTCCTTAAGTTACCCTTAAGACCAAGTAGCTTGCAACATTTCTTTCTAGCTCTTCACTTTATAGTGCTTCTTGACCTTGCATCATTTAGGCACCTCTTCCAATCACACGCACACACACACACACTTCAATGTTATTCCAACCACCGAGATGATATAAGAAACTTCAAAAGAACAAATATTATGCCAGTTTGTCAAAATAGTCCTTAAGTTACCCTTAAGACCAAGTAGGATACCCAGAAGATCTTATAAACTCCATTATTTCTC